>CM060248.1:97834041-98239041 GCA_030684275.1 Acipenser oxyrinchus oxyrinchus | reverse complement strand
TACGGAATGCAACTTTCACTCTCAGGGATAATCCACTTGAGATGTAACATTTCACAACCAGCCTGTCAAGATGCATTACTGACACTGTTATATGCATGTTTCACAAACTAGACGAAAGAAACTGTAATATAAATCTGGCAAGCATAGGTGCTGCTAGGAGTCATTTTGAGGAGTGTTGTGTAAGTGGTATAGGCCTGGGCTGGTTGCTAAGGGCTAAATAAATCAGTTTAATAGCTCACAGCTATCAGACAGTGAAGCCCTCCAGTCCTTGTATCCCTTGTACACAGATATCTTTATCAGCAGTCTCATGCAGATGGCTGCCAGTTTTATCAGATCATTTTCCTAACGCTTTGCCTAGATTTTATTTTCATGGATTTGGATGACACTTTATCTAGAAGTTTTTCTTTCGTAAAGTTTTTAAGATGAAAGGGGTTTCTAAAGATCACTTCTTACATGCCTCCCTGCATTTCCTTTTGGCTTGTCACAGCAGTCGGCTTTTCAATTCCTAGCAGCCATTATCTCCATGTGCCTGGAGCACAATGGCTCAAGTGTAGATATACATATTATTTTAGGGTGAGGTTGCTTATCTTGAAAGCGAAATATTTTTTTTCACACAAGTTTTAAAAGTTACTGTACAGTATGAACAAGGAAAACATTATTCTGCTTTTTTTAAATGTTCTTGAATTTCATAATATTTGAACTACTTGCTGGCAAGTGCTATCCATGAAATATCTTTGTTTGAACTCAAGATGATTGACATGTCAGAATTTGCAGCTTACTGCCACTACATTACAAATCCACTATAAGTGCAAAATCATTTAAACCTTATATTGTAAAGCTGTCCAACATTATAGCAAATGATAATGATCAGCAGTACAAAGTGGTGTTTGAATTACACATTAAAAAAATGATGGTATATTGAAAACAGTAAAGGACTCTTATACAGTATTGTACATTTATAATTTTATTTCAACAGTAAAAAATAATGAAGTAATCGAATCACCAAAATTGTGAAATTGTCTCATTCCGACAAGGAAAAGAAAGAATCCTTTTTCAGTAAAACAAATTAAAAATAAACTCAGTCAGTCAAATTAATCAATTCAATATACCATACTAAAAGCTTGCAACAAGATAAAAAACAAAACAAAACACAGCACTGCTAAACAAAAGCAGCTGATCTTAATTAGAAAAATCAATCCACAGCTAATAAAACAAACACAAAAGAATTGAATTTATTACAAAAAAGTGATTGTATTGTTCAGGCCTCTGTCATTGCCTGAATCCAGAACAGGAAGAAAACAATACCCCATCTGCAGTTCTAGAGTGGGAGTAGATTATTCTAATCCTGGGGAGTTACCCCACGACATGTTTAATAAGGTAAAGATAAAGGAACTGCAGTTATGTAGCAGTCTCAAAGCACTTTGGTATGAGATTAAGCTAAAACACAGGGTTAGCTTCTGATACACAGTACAAGGTAACAGGCTCCATAATGCTGAGGAATATATATACTAATAAAAAGATAACCTGTTCATCTAACCTGTGAAATCCAAATTATTTCCAGTGCGGCTGCTAAATTCATTTATCATCTTTACTGCCTTCCCATGCTTAGTACCAGATTCAAACCGCACCCAGGGGAGGAGCTATAAAAAGACACTTTTATGCTGAAACACTTCAGGGTCCATAAAATAATGATCTACGACCGTAGCGGCAAGAATTCATTAAACAATGGCACCCCTGCAGGAAAAAAAAAAGTTTTGTTGCCTTATTCTGCATCTCTTTTATTTTGTAATTAGGGCTGTCAAGAGATTTAAAAAATAATAATCTCAGTTAATCTTGGTTTTAATCGTATAGTTTATTGATACAATTACTGCATCCATCTAATTTATATCTGTTTTATTATTATTATTATTATTATTATTATTATCATACAAAAAACAAGCCCCTATAAAAACCTTGTTTTCCTATTTCTGGATTCTCTTTATAGTTTTATATTTATTCACAATCCAGCATTTGCTGTTAAATTGTTTGAACGAACTGCTAAATCACAATGGAGTCAGTTTATTACTCACCTTACTGCATTTACAATTATCAGTTTCCTTTACTCCTAAGCTGATGTTTTTCATTGCCGTTCAAATAATAATAATAATAATAATAATAATAATAATTCTCTTTTATTAAAAACTTGAAATTGCCGAAATAAAACAAAACATTCACTGAGTAACGGTTATATCCTCCATAACTGTTATTAATGTTGTTTAAAAATAAATGTGGTTACTGAAATAAAATAAAAGCTACAATGTTAACGGGTTTGCAGTCGGTAGCTCTCCAACAGCACTGATTGTACTTATAGTACCGTGCTTAGCTTGATTCATGGGTTTGCAGCCATCCTGAATTTCTAAAAGAGAATTGATGGGTTTCTTTTGTTGTTGTATTGTTGATGTCTGTAGCAGAAAAAAAAACTACTAGAGCGTATTTTGAGAAGTGAAAACATGTTTAGCATGCAGGTGGTACAGCAGACTAGATGTGATACTAGATGCTGGAACTCACTTTGACAGTAGATACAAGTAATTCTTTCTATCCAAAGAATCGTCGGAAGGTTTAAAAGAAATAAACTTCCCATTCACAAGTCCTTCAGTTCCGTGACTAATTTTATATTCAAACGATGACGACACTCATTCAATCCTGGCATGCACTAAAATGGTGCCGCAGGAAACGAATTACGGTATGCTAAGGACAAGACAGGAGTGAGATTAACATGTATTAAAAAAATTAATCGTGCAAAAAAATAACACATTAATCGCAGAAGATAACTGTGATTAATTGACAGCCCTGGTTGTAATATATGTACAATATTTGAGTAAGCACCATGATGAAACTCCACTATAGACAAGGGGGATAAACTGCAGCGTGCAAACCGTGTGGAGAGCTACTGTACAACAAGTAAAGGCAAGCACGCTGTGCACATGTTGTACGTTTATAATAAACTTATAAAGCTTCTTTAAGTTCAGGCTTAAGCCAATATATGGTGATGCCACATTACACACCAAAGGTTAAACTTTCTTTCCATTTTTGTGTAATATTTTATTTTTTTACTGGAATCAAGCACGATGTCAAGATAAGATTGGAGCAGCTATGAAATGTGAAATCTGGATGAATTTGGATTAGGTCTGAGCAAAATCTAGAATGAAATGACAGTCACTTGAAATATTACAGAGCAAGGTCATGCTGTCATTCTAGGTTCCACTCAGGTAATTTTCCGTTCCGCTTGAAACCCAGCAAATTCATCTTCAGAGGTATAGATAGTCCTAGGGAATAGATAGCCCTCATCTTGAGATGCATTTGACAATGCATTGAACGAAAGCTGCATCCATTAGCTGCCCAAAGTCACTGTTCTTCTCCAGTCCTTTGTCTATAAATATGTGATGATTTGACATGCCTTTTATTACAAGCTGCCAGGAGGTGAGTGGTGTGGGTGAACAATGCAATGTCCAGACAAGTCCGTATTCATTTCTCAAAAACAAATAATAAATCCACCCCTCTACCAGCAATAGTATCGGGTGGGGGTATATGGTAGGACTACAGTCCCAAAATAATAGTAACAATTGGAAATCCCCAACGCAGTGCATGGCAAAGTGCTCTCCAGTGTGATGCTCGTTGTGCTGTGCTGTGCAATGCAGTGTGGTTGGTGCTTGGGTGTTAGTGCTGGTTTGCTGGCTGCAGCTCCCTAGCTCCTACTCCTACTCCAAAAAGAAAACAAAACAAACAGCGCTCCAGCTTGTAAATCGCGTTTCAGCTTAAGGGGCCGTACTCGCATAGCTGTGTCCGCATTGTACTGCCAAACTCTTCCCTGTGATCAGCCCATAGCCACGGTCTATCCAATCGTTGCATGCCCCACAGGTGACCACAATGGACTTGTTTAGTAATCTCACAACTACACGCTTTCTCCAAAATGGCCGACTTCCGGTTCTTACCTACTATCAAGTCGCCCCCTCTATGGGATAGCATACCACCAACCTGTCACACAAGATGACAACTTTTACAGTTACAGGGGATAATAAATCTGACACTGTAATCTTGAGTGGGTGTGTTGGAGTGGGTGTGCAGCCTCTTTCTAGATGGCCGACTTCCATCTTTCCCTGGGAATGAATTGTCAGACCATCCAGTCCGGGGCACTCTGTTCCCCTTACACAGCACTCTCACAGGTTGGGAGGGAGATTTATAACCAAGAGTCATTCTTTCTCTGTCACAGGCAGTTATAAATATAGACTCTGCAACGATAACTGTAGCTCCACACTTTTTAAAGCTTCAAAGGCTCTCTGTCTGTGAATGTTGTCCTACCTGGACTTTTAGGGGTACTCAAGGAACAGGATTCGAACACTGCTTTAGGTAGGTAGATTTTTTTTCAATGCATTGCTCACATAAGCTTTACAGCATTTAAATAGACTATTGTGTCTTTGTCCTCCTAAAAAAATAAAAATAAAAATTCTCTATCGGTACATAAAAAAATGTTTGCTTGTTGTACCCATGCCAGTGTGTGGTATCAAATGTCTGCTGCCTCATTTCTGCAATCCATAAAACCCCTTATTCTTCTCCTGATACTTCTCAGATATCCCTGACTGCTCTTCTATTTGAACCTTGCTGTCGTTTCAGATTGCACCTTCACCAGTGGGAATATGCTTCAGGCCAGATGATATGGTGTTGTGACCCGGATGGCTTGTGGTGACGTCAGACCAGGAAGGATAATGGACACAGAGAGAACTGGTGTATGAAAGCGCTGATGCATGAGTTTAATTTACAAACAAAAGACTTAAACGCAAAACAAAACACTGGAACAAACAAAACGGCATGATGGCCGTATACAAACAAATAATAACTAAAGCACGCATAGCAATTGTTTCTTTTTATTTATTAGTTTCCAAAAAAATGAACTCAGGTGCAGCTGGTTAAGCTGCCACCACATGGTATAAAAGGTAGAAGAAATGTTTGTTTGGGGAGGTTGTTATGTAAGGGAGTAGACACTACCAGGAAAAGGATGAATGGTGTGGGTTTGAAGAACAGAAACTTAAAGACAAAGAAAGGTATTTGCAAGTGTGACAGGATGGCTGAGTGGGTGACGTCACAGACCAGGAAGCTGACACAAGTACTGCAGGGGAGTTGCCAATGCGCTCTTTTCTTTATTGTAAATAAAATGTTTAAACAAAACAAAACAAAATAAATAGACATACTGCTTCAAACCAAAACAAGTACCGTGCTGGTCGAAATCCAGCACGAGTAGCAATTGTATTTTTCAAGCCTTTATTTCCTTTTTCTCTCTCTTTCATTCTCCAGTCAACCTTCTCTCAACAACCCACCACCCTATGAGCAGCTGCTGTGCTTTTATATACGTGGCCATCTCCGAATTAGTAATCAATTAATCAATTTGGAGATTCTGCATGCATTTAGAGGGATGGAGCTTTAACCCCATTCACGCTACCAAACAATAAAAAAAAAACATCACCCATTCATAAATAACCCCAAATAATACATTCAAATTATAAGAATACAACAATAAACCATTGCTTTTTAAAGCTCTGCCCTGCCACATATTTATCTGCAGGGCTCTGCCCTGCCACATATCCTCCTCCTTGTGCACCGCACACATGGCCCCAACGGCCACCTCCCCCGCTCGTCTAAAACACAACCACCCTCCCTCAAGTCCCATATTGTCCATCTTCTCCCATTCTTGAGGTGAGGGTTAGCCCACATTCAAGCGCCTTTATGCCAGAACAAAGAGCCAGCGACAAGGGACCCGGGCACAGTGGATGAGGAGTGGGGTGTCCAGATAGGCGACCAGTCGGGTGTAGCATCAGGCAGAGGTGCGAGCCTGGGTGACCGAGCAGTGATGTCTGTGCCACCAGGAGACCAGGCGACCAGCTGTTCTTGGTGGTGCAGCGAACTGGGAGTCAGGCCCAGTGACCATAGGTCCAGACACGAAGGTTGGGTGTCTAGGGCCCACGTCGAGGGATCCAACTCCCAGGCGCCGGGCTGTGGCACAGGAGTGGTGGTTGGGGCTGTGGTGGAAGTGGTCTCCTCACCTCCCCCCTCTCTATAGCCGTCGAATCCCTCTTCACGGGTTCCGGTTACAGCAATTCCGGTAGAGAAAATGTTCTTGGTGTGGGCTTGGCAATCCTAGGCAGTGCGGGCTTGGCATCCCCAGGAGGTGCAGAACTGGGCACAAGCGGTCCCTCGGGAGGCGACGGCAGGAGCGGACACTCAGGAGGGTTTTTGGTTTTGTTTCACTGTAAATAATAAAAAAAGTGCACAAGCCATGCTAAAATATATACGCTGACTCTGAGACCCACACAAAAGAGGTGATAGAGCCCTGGGTCATACTGGCAAGAGGGGCTTCATCACAATATATATATATATATATATATATATATATATATATATATATATATATATATATATATATATATATATATATACTGTATATATATATATATATATATATATATATATATAAAAACATTGTTATTCTTAGCTCCATAATCTGTTATACAGTTTGCTGGGACCTTGTTTACTGATATTCTAGTTTGCTGATGGATCTACAGACAGTGTCTGTCTTCACAAAGCCATAACTGAAAACAAATTTCACAATAATGTGCAAATTGGTGAAGTCTTGCATATCTTTTTAGTGATAATGTAGGAAACTGACAGACACAGGTGTACAAAAATGTAGCCAGAGTGCAATAAACATTAACCACTGAATGCCACAAACCTGACACTAGACCTACATACTCACACACACACACACACACACACACACACACACACATCCAACTCACTATTAAATATAACAAATCAATATAAACAGCCTTTAACAGGAATGTTTGCATCAGAAAGAACGATATTGTCCTCAATGGCAGGTGAGATGTAAACCACTCTTGGTAGTATTTATTCAGCAAGAAAACACAAGTACAGTATGGTTAGTAGAAAATAAAAACAGCTGGGATTAACACCTGTTTGAGGAGTTCAGTACCACTCGCTGGACTTTGAGTGGAACAGCACTGAAGTATGAGGCACAGTGGTCTGCTACTTGAACAAGCAGAGACTAAATGGGGAGGTAATTCTATTCACCCTGCACGTTGAATGCAGTGAAATTAACTACTGCCCACCCTGTCACACTTCTATAAATAACACACAAATACATAAGAATCTATAAAATGTGGAGTGTGAAATTACTTTACATCATATAAAAAATAAAGAAAAAATTGACAACAAAATGTGATTTCCATCCATGTAGTTTAAAGTTATAGAGGAATTATCTACAATAATTAAGTATTTGGCTGAGATTGGCTGACAATGACATGCAATCGCTGCTGTGGCACAGAAAGAACATGAGTAAGCTAAAAAAAACATCAATAAATTATTCAGAGACTGGCTTTTCGTTTTGTGAGATTGGACTGGATGTGAAGCTGTCAGCATCTTGCTAGTTTTATGACCTTAAGAGTCTTGCTGAAGTTTGTACTGATTTATTTTACTATTTCCAAGGGTCTTGTTTATGCTGGTAGGCAGGAGGTTATTCTGAAACTCTCGGGAGAATTGATGTAATATGAGTTTTACTTTGGGTGTGATTTAAAGAAAGGCTTGAAGAGTACACTGCTACTGAAAAGATACATGCACAGATTGCTCTGTTGAATAAAACCATATATTTAAAACAACAATACAAAAAGTACACAACTTTGGTTATTTTAGATGAGTGCACCCTTTCAGATTATGAAAGTGTTTTTGTGCCTAACTGACGGGGGTACCCCGTCACACCCAGTCACTGTTAAATGAGCACTTTCTTTTTTTGTTGCTTTGATAGATGCAGTGGTAAATAAAAAAGTGGATAAACACCCTTGTTTGGTGGAGTTGAACAGTTAGATTGAACAGATAAACATGAACAAATACATTGTTATTGGCCCTCAGCCAACCAGAGCCCCCCATACAGTTATTTCCCCTCTCAGGTGCTGTTAACGTGAAAAGTCACAGACCCAACGGTGTGAACAGTTCTGTGAGCGTTCTTTCGCGTGCTAGGATGAAGGCTACTAGCTCCACTCTGCAGGTCCAGTGTGCCTAACACAATCTTAACAGAACATAACACACACACAGAACATGCAGTCCAGTGGCCACGCCCCCCTGCTCGTGCCACAGATTGAGAGGTCTGAGCTGTCAGTCTCACACAACACAACACAGACGCTCACCATTAAAATACATCGTCTTTAACCCAGGATTTGCATATCACAGGAAAATAGAAATGAGTAAACTCTGTATCCCTTATATGAGAAGTGGGTAAACGCTAAATTGCCCATATTAAAAGTGGGCAAACGCTGTTTACCTGCTTTTCCCCTCGACTACACCACTGAATAAATGCCATTTTCATTTGCTGGACTGTGATGGGGTGCAGCCTATTTTGTGGTGGTTTTGTGTTTTTTGTATTGTTTTAGAGTGAATATGAGTGAGTTTGGGGTGTGGTTCAGTGAGTGAGTGAGTTTGTGTGAGGAATGTGTGGAATGTGCCTGGGCTAATGAGGTGCGAATTGCCCAATTAGCCCAGGCACCTGTATAAAAGGGAGTGGTTGGGTATGTTAGTTGGTGAGTGTTTGTGAGAGGGCGAAGACCTGTGTGAGAGAGTGAGTGGTTTGTTTTGGAATAGTTTGTTTAAAGCCTGTTTTTGTGTTTGTCTTTTTGGTTGGCCATTGTGCCTTTTGTTTTGTGTATTTTGTTTAATTAAAAGTCTTTTATTTTCCCTGCACATCCTGACTTTGAGTCTCCTTACCTCGGTCAGCCTGTCACATGGACCTAACAGGCTGACCTTAAATTTAATTATTTATATAGCATTTTCTTAAAATGATATTAATACAACTCAGAATATTCGATTCAGTTTCATTCTAGTTTTTAAACATTTTCCAGTTTCTATTACCATTTAGTTAAGGACAATGTTTATTTTTTTTGTTTTTGTCCTTTTTCATTTTATTATACATCTCAGAACCGTGATCAATGAAAATGAAGGGTGTCCTTCATGTTCTATTGACTCCCACATTTTACTCAATCATACACATTAAATCATATTGCAGCAGCAGTGAGGATATGACATATGTCAATAAACAATCCCTGCCAGGCAGTGCAGTACACGGGGGTCAGCAGCCGAGCAGTGCGGGCGCGAGAGCGAACATCCTAGAGCTGTAAAGAATTTCCAAGGACGCGGGACATTTGCTAGGAAATCAGGACTGTCCTGGATATATAGGGACTGTTGTCATGTATGAAACACTGGGTGCAACATAGTGGAGAGAAACGACCCAAATCATTTTTAACATTATTTGATTACATCAGTCATTCAGGAATGGTTAATCTGACCCGGTACAGCAGGAATACACACACACAGTCTCATGTTTGTACTGCTATAATATTTCTTATATTGGATTATTAATTCCATAACACCTCACAGGCCTTACTTCACAGAGGTCTCCCTGGGATCCTTCAAGAAACTGCTTGATGAGATTCTGGAATCAATAAGCTACTAACAACCAAACGAGCAAGATGGGCCGAATGGCCTCCTCTCGTTTGTAAACTTTCTTATGTTCTTAAGGGAGAGCTCTTTTATCATAATATGGAAACAATTGTACTGTATATGTGTTGGATGCTTTAATTTATATCTGCCTTTGTATGGCCAGGTTAATAATGATGACAAAAGTTGCCCAAGGTTGTGAAAAGTTAAGATCTGATTATTCATGAAGCCACAGCCTGGGGGCCTGTCTGATTGATTCCTTGTCCTCATTGGGAACCTGCTGTGTCAATGGATGAAGAGCAGGTTCATTTTTCTCTGCTCTCTGTTTAATTTAGCCTGGAAGGGTAATGAATGAAAACGAGCAAGGAGCTAACCACGTGTGCTAGATTAATCTCTAATTACAGAATACAATTAATGAGGCAGCTTCCATGCTGTGGATCAGGTTTTGTTGTGTGACATTGTTCCTGATTTCTTAAACTGACCAGTGTGTGACTGCAAAACAAACAAACAAACAAACAAAAAACACCACATAGTACATCCCAGGATTACCGTATATATTTGAGCACATTATTGGTGGGGAGAAAGATACATTTCTACAAATATTTAGAATTTATTTAACACTATAAAAGCACATTTTAGAAACAATTCTACTAAATAACAAATACACAATTTATGTTAGGTTGCACAACTTTACATCATCAATAAAGGTGGCATATGTTTCTGATTATGTTAAAAGAATTTTGAAAATATTTGTTACTTCGAGCACATGACATATGTGTATCATGTCTTTGCAATGAAAAACACCAAGCGGACACTAGCTTCTGAAAATAGGAATTCCATGTAAAAGTGTGTTCAAAATCATTTAATTGAACATAAACCCTCATAATTTTGAACACTTGTGGCATATATCTCAGACAGTTATGCGAAATATTCCAATGGCATTTTTGTGTATGTTGTGATCAAAGCAGTTTTAAATATTAAGATATACATTATGGTCTCCTGGTCTTGGTGTGGTATATTTATTTTAATACAATACATACTTTTTTAGTTCTTCAATAAAACACACAACGCATTTTAAATAGACATTTTATTACATTTCACTATTAAATTCATAATGGTGGAGTTAGAAACACACAACATTATATCAAAGTGTTCCCTTAACACAAAGAACACCCGCTACAGCTATTAACAGATTTCTGAGAATAATCATTTGCGAGTGCACATTAGCATGGCTTGCCATGGCAAACACTCTTCTAGTTTAGACTTTTGAGCTCCATGAGAAAGTTTTACTTAAAGGCACTCAGCACATACATTTGAAATGTCTGTTTGATATAACACCTGTCAAACAGGGGTTCCAGTTTAACAGCGATAATCCTAGTAAAGATGCTGCCTTTTTCTATTTTTGAAAACACTGAGAGTTTAAAATGCTCATATGAGAGAGAAAGAAAAGGTTGCTATTTCTATTCATTGTTGGATCAATTACTTGCATAACTAATTTTGATGAGAAACAATGATATGTTTTTTTTTTCTTTTGTTTGTTTCAAGTAGCACTTTGTGACCCAGAATAATATTGAGCTTCAATGATATTAGAACACATGGGATGTTTTGTTATTCGGGGATACTAATATATTTGGTAAGCAGTCTGTCTAAGGTGTAGATTAAATCTAAAACTAAGGCAGAAGTGTGTTTCCAATCTAAGGTTTTTCTTATGCAGCATCAAATCAAAAAGGCACCATAAAATGGGAGGAGAGATATAATACAGTGATGTTTTACCTTTTGGGAGGGAACTGAAGTTACCATTTCCACAAATCAGACCAACTTTTATTGAAATAAAAGAAGGGTCTGGAACCACTCAGACACCCCTGTTCGGAGCAAGAAAACAACAGATGGGAAGAAAACATGTATTTTATGTAGAGGTTTAGGTCATTACCAAGTACTGCAGTTGTCACACAGATCATTTGAACAGTTATTCTAAAGTTATGTGTGAATACACAGATATCTTTTGTATGTAACTATATCCTTACAGATAATGCATTTATAGATAACACAGTTTCTTTAAAGGTATCACTAAAACGTTCACGGATATCCACATGAATAATGTATCTTTAAATACCAGCAAGTCATTGATATAGCCTCTAAAGTGTATGAAGTAGTTTTAAAGGTCAGGCTAGCCTTTCTGTAGAGCAGAAAGGAGAAGCAGAGCAGAGGCATGCACTGGGTTCTTTATTTCCAGTGAACCAGCTCATTAACCGTGTCTGTTTGCTGCTGGGCTGAGTCTAATGAAAAAAGGGGCACAGCCTGAGTTCAACTTGAAAGTATTAACTTGTCCTTTGAAGTGAAGCATTCATATACAGTATGCATACACTACTCTGTCGTGCTCCTTCTCTCCCTGCTGAGCCCATAAGGGCACGGTGAGATACATATTAATATGCAAATGGTTAGTAATGTAGTTTGCTATAATCATTAATCAGTTTTCTAGCTAACAAATCATTGTTGCTGTATCTTCTTCTTCATAAAAAGTTAAAGCTTTTTTCCACTGCTAGGCACGCTTCTACTGCTACAATATTTGCAGCAGAAGTTTAAAATGACTTCTTGTCTACAGTTCAGCATAGAACCCAAAAGTTCACTAAATTCTAAGGATATTATTTACATCCTACATACCTTTCTGTATTATATTTTCTTACAAGAGAACACAAAGCTACATTTACAACTGAACGCAGTAGGGATTCAAGGAAATACATGCACATGGATTAGGGAGTGGTTAACATGTAGAAAACAGTAAGTACTGATTAGAGGAGAAACCTAAAAATGGAGCGAGGTAACCAGTGGTGTACCACAGGGATCAGTATTAGGTCCTCTGCTATTCCTAATCTACATTAATGATTTCGATTCTGGTATAGTAAGCATACTTGTTAAATTTGCAGACAACACAAAAATAGGAGGAATGGCAATCACTGTTGCAGCAGCAAAGGTCATTCAAAATGATCTAGACGGCATTCAGAATTGGGCAGACACATGGCAAATGAAATTTAATAGAGAAAAGTGTAAAGTATTGCATGCGGGCAATAAAAATGTGCATTATAAATATCACATGGGAGATAGTGAAATTGAAGAAGGGAACTATGAAAAAGACCTAGGAGTTTATGTTGACTCAGAAATGTCTTCATCTAGACAATGTGGGAAGCTATAAAAGGCTAACAAGATGCTTGGATATATTGTGAGAAGTGTTGAATTTAAATCAAGGGAAGTAATGTTAAAACTCTACAATGCATTAGTAAGACCTCACATAGAAAATTGTGTTCAGTTCTGGTCACCTCGTTACAAAAAGGATATTGCTGCTCTAGAAAGAGTGCAAAGAAGAGCAACCAGAATTATCCCGGGTTTAAAAGGCATGTCGTATGCAGACAGGCTAAAAGAATTGAATCTATTCAGTCTTGAACAAAGAAGACTATGCGGCGATCTGATTCAAACATTCAAAATCCTAAAATCCTAATGTCGACCCAAGGGACTTTTTTGACCTGAAAAAAGAAACAAGGATCAGGGGTCACAAATGGAGATTAGATAAAGGGGCATTCAGAACAGAAAATAGGAGGCACTTTTTTACACAGAGAATTGTGAGGGTCTGGAACCAACTCCCCAGTAATGTTGTTGAAGCTGACACCCTGGGATCCTTCAAGAAGCTGCTTGATGAGATTCTGGGATCAATAAGCTACTAACAACCAAACGAGCAATAGGGGCTGAATGGCCTCCTCTTGTTTGTAAACTTTCTTATGTTCTTATGTTCTTATTTTATATGATTTTGTTTTAAAACAAAAAGTATTTTAAATTCTAAGTGAGAATCTGGCTTGACACAGTCCAAGCTGTTCTACCTCCTTAAACGCTCTTCTTAAGCAGTTCCAGGTCAGTGATGATGAATTGTGTCTTCTATTAGCCAGAATGCTTTGGTTGACTGAGTGCAGCACTGCCAGAATAATAAATGGTTGGGTTGGCATTTGACCTTTATTTATTAACCTACTTTGCAATTATTATCATCTGCCACAGCGGAAGACAACAGGAGAGGGGGTGATTTATTCAATCTGAAAAAAAAAATAGTCATAATAATAAAAACTTAAAAAAGGCCTTTTGAAAACGTATGACTAAATTGCGTGGGAGATTTCTTTTTTTGGCAAACAGCCTTGTACTAAGCCTTAATCTGATTGTGAAAACCCCGTTAGCAGTCAAGTGGCCAATCCTAACATGGGGTACTAATGCCAAAACAACAATATAAAAAATCTGTTTACAAATTTCAGTTGAACTGGTTACAAACAGAACATTTTCTCTCTTTATGGGTGGCACAGATGTAGAATTGCATTTGTTGAGATACAGGGTAGGGGGTTCTATGACAGGCTTAAAACAATAGGATTTCATGTGTAGCTACAGTATTTAGCGCTTCCCCTATTCACTGACAGAAATGTCAAGTGAGATATATTACTACAGTGATGTTGCTTTTGACATTGCTCTTTTTCATGAAATTATGAGGGTATTATCAGAGAAAATTAATCAGGTGTCAAGACTGAATATTAAAAATAGAGCCTGGAAAGACAGATGGATTGGAACAACATGGATGACTCATTAAAGAATCTGAGTTTGACATCTGAAATGAGCTGAAGGTTATGGTAAACAGCGGCATTCATCACTGTCAACACGTAAAATGAAAGCCAAGCTGGCTCATCCCACTGGGGTTATTTGTCAGCTGCTCAAACCTTGTTACAATCTATTACAATGCTCTGTAACACGTTGCTGAAAGTCTGGATAAAGTTTACTGGGTATCATCTGGCACTCTTGCTTTAAACATTCATTCTTGGGACCTCTTGTCTCTTTATCAAACAGGATCTCATGACATGAAGAAATTAATAATTTACAGAGGATGCACTGGACTTTTCCATTAGAGGGCAAACTCAGGACTGGAGTAACTACTGTCAGAAGCTAGACCTTGTTTTCACAAGGTTACTGAATGCTCCTTCAGTAAACAATGTCTTTGAGACACAAATACCAGCAATGTGTGTCAAATACCACCAATATTCCTTGTGTTTGTATAGTTGTGGCAGTGATACAGTTAAATGAAAATGGAGAAACTACCAAAAAAATAGCAGAAAGACTTGGTTTACTGAAAAGCATTGTGTGGGCTATTACTGACAAACACAGGAGAACAGGAACTACTGTAACTAGCTCCAGGTGTGGAAGAGCAAGAAAAAATTCAGCACAATCTGGAAAAAGAATCGTTTGAGCAGCCCGGCAAAAACCTCGGATTACTGTGAAAGATTTGACACAAGAATTGAGAGAAGATGGTCAAGAAAATCACGAGCGAACAATTCAATGATACCTTAACAAGATGAATGTCCATGGGTGAAAACAAAGATGCAAACCTTTGTTATAAACAATACACAAAAGAAAGCGATTGGACTTTTACATTGAATACTTGAAGAAGCCTGATGATTTCTTCAACCAAATGTTATGGTCAGATGAATCTAAAATACAACTTTTTTAACCAAGAAAGCAACAGTATGTTTGGAGGAAGAGAGGAGAAGAATTTAAAGAAAAGTTAATCATGCCCAGTGTTAAACATGGTGGAGGTTGTGTGATGGTATGGGCTTGTTTTTCTTCCTCAGGCACTGGCGACCTTTGTATTAGAACATAAGAAGATTAGTCACTGGCAGTCTTTTATACACAAGTGTCAATGGGGTTTCTCACGTTCATTTTTGTTCCGATGTTGCGTGTAATATTATTCTTAAGTGTGACGTAGGTTTTATATATATCTCGATTCCTATCTGGCTGTTACCGATGGTACTGCGCAAGTGTCAATGGGGTTTCTCGTGTTAATTCATTGCTCCGAAGGTCTGCCTGTCACTCAGAACAGGAATGAAAGAAAAGAGGGAGTGATTCGGACTCTGCCCGAGAAGCATTGAGCAGACCGTGGTTTGCCCAGGCAAAGCCCAAAATAAGTTATTTTAATTTTTATTTCGGGCTTTGGCCGTAACATACACTTAAGGCATATTTTGAAGGATGTAAGGTGGGTCTTAGCCAAGGACGGTTTACTTGGCACCATGACCAGGTGCTGCAATGTTTGGCCTTAGCATTGGAAGACAAGCGTAACATGACCAATAAGTTGCCACCAGTTCCATCAAAACATTACACACAAAAGACTACATTCCTCTGCCCAGGAGAGCAACCGACAGAAAAAGGTGTTAAAACCAAGCCTCGCCCAGGATAACTGGAAGCTGCTAGAGACTGGAAAATGCTGGTAGATGTTGGTCAACAACTTATTTTTCCACCTGAGATTGCCACTATTAACCTTTGACCAGATATTGTCTTGGTCTGGATCAGCATGCCTTGTTCACCTGGTAGAGTTAACAGTGCCATGGGAGGATGCTGTAGATGAGGTGTATGAGAGGAAGAAACTTCGATATGCTCAACTAGCCACTGAAGCGGAACAGCGAGGATGGAGAGTCCAGGTTTACCCAGTGGAGGTGGGTTGTCGAGGATTTGTGGCATACTCTACAACCCGGTTTCTCAGAGTTGTGTCGCACAGCGAAGATAGAAAGAAAGAAACGCTGATGTACGGGTAAGTAAGCTGTGTTGAGTTGAATGGGGGACGGAGGGGGGTGATGCTGGGACGCCAGAATCACCATCAAGCCCTCTTGCGGTGTCGTGGGCTAGTCGATGAAACACAGAAGATGGAAGATACCTACTTGAAGACCCCAGAGATGTACCCTACTTAGTTCAATCCAGACATTTGTCATGCTGATGTGCTAGGGAGACCGCACTGTGGTTGATCCCTGGAGCCAGCATTACACTTCAGCCATCAACACCAGGCAGAAGGATATCTACATCATCAAATGGAAAGAAATGCAAATGGATGGAGACGCAGATGGATCACATTAGTTTACTGTAAAGCTACGTCTTAGTTTGTGCTTATCTTGGTGAGAGCCGAGTTCAAATCAGCATGAAGTTTTAACATCTACTTTTAACATCTACTATATATATATATATATATATATATATATATATATATATATATATTGTAACAGACCAGGGGGAGGAAGGGGAAAAGATGTAGTCAAGGAGGGGCCAAAAGACTACATCCCCCAGAATGCCACAGGAGGGAGCCAGGATGGGGTACACCTGGCTCTAATAGAAAAATGAATGCCACCTGCCTGCAATTAGCAGGCAGGTATTTAAACTAGGACAAATGTTTGTTCTGGACAGTCTCCAGTCTGTTGAAGCGAGGCTGTCATGATGGAGAAACCTGTGTAGTTTTAGAAAGAGGTACTGTGTGAACCTTTTTGTGATTTGATACCTTAGGTTTTTGTTTTTGTTTTCATTTCTTTCATTTCTGTAATTAATAAAAACAGCACAGAAGTGCTATTAAAAACTTCAAATTCTTGGGGGGTTACGAACCTTAAAATAAGTGAAATCTTTCACATTATATATATATATATATATATATATATATATATATATATATATATATATATATATATATGTATATACTGTATATATATACGGTATATTAGGGCTGTCAAGCGATTAAAATTTTTTCTATCGCGATTAAATAAATTAATCTCAGTTAATCTTGATTTAAATTGCATATTTAATTGATACAATTACTGCATCGATCTCACTTAAGTTTGTTTTATTACTGATGCTATTATTATTATTATTATTATTATTATTATTATTATTATTATTATTATTAGTAGTGGTCGTAGTCGTAGTCGTATTATTATCATCATCCAAAAATCAACCCAGCATAAAAACCGATAACTTCACTATAACGAACCCACATGGGACCTGGAGAAATGTTCGTTATATCAGGGTGTTCACCATAATAGGGTTTGGGGTTTTCTGTATCAGAATAATGAAGAAACGCTCAAATTGAATTGAAACCTCTTTATACAGTATACAGTAGTTCTTTCAAGACGACATGTTGATCAACATTTAAACTGTATATTTAAAAGAAAACAGTAAAGCAATGAAAAAAATAAAAAGTACACTTGCATGCTGAATACAGTAATTACAAGTCCTTTCTCTTGAATAACATATCCAGCGTAGATTGCTTCACATTTTTTGTGCTTTTCTCAATGCATGCTGTTTCAATCTTGTTAACCAGTCCAAAAAGATCCTCAGTTCCTAGTAATGACTGTGTGAAGTTATGTACAGTTGCGATTGCCTTTCTGAACTCGTCCAATGAAGGGATAACTGGTTCTGTGCCCTTCATGTCCTCGTCACCAGAAATGTCCTTATCCTTTCACCAACTCAATGTCACCAATTCAATAATGTCTTCATCGCTCATAGTTGCTCGTGTAGGGGCTTGGTTTTCTTCAAGTGCAATTTCCTCTAATTTTGTTTCTGAAATTCCCAGTGTATCACATTCCTCTCAAACAGATGGCATTTCCTTTTCTTGACCAGCATTTTCTGCACACCATCCGGCATGTTTAAAGCAGTTCACAAAACACGTTTCTGACACTTGATCCCATGCCTTGCCTGTGTAGTGCATAGCTTGTAGAATGTCCACCTGGATTTTTTTACAGCTGACCATGCACGCTATCATCTCTCCTAGTAGAAACCTTCTGTACCAGGATTTGAAGCACTGAATAACCCCCTGGTCCATGGGCTGCAGTACACTTGTTGCATTAAGGGGGAGAAAGTGCATGGTAACTGCTTTCAGGTGCTTGACTTTAGGATGCCCAGGGGCATTGTCTATGAAAAGCAGCACTTTCCGTTGTTGATATTGTATTTTTTTGTCGAACGATCTGATCCATTCGGTCCAGATTTCTCCGTTCATCCAGGATTTTTTGTTGTGCATGTACATTACTGGCAGTGTCTTTACATTTTTAAAACACCTCGGATTCGCTGCTTTACCAAATTTCAAGAGGGGGCAGACAATAAGTTCCATCCATGTTTCCTCCAAGCAGAACAGTAATACGCTGTTTGCTTTGTTTAGTGCCAGCACAGTCATCAGCAGCTTTGGCCAGAGTTTTATTGGGCAATGGCTGATAAAGTCCAGTTCAGTTAAGTCCAGTTTCATCAGCATTATAAATGTCCCTTGGAGTGTAGGTCTGGATAAGAGATGGAAAAACATCCGTCAGCCATGCGCTTGTCAACCCTGTGTCAACTCCAGCCTTTTCGTCGACGACTGTCTTAAACTTTAAATCATGCCTCTGCTTAAAGCGATCTACCCATCCATTTGAATATTTGAAGTTCTCGATGCCTAGCGAAGAGGCACATTTTTTGAACTTTGCCCATAACATATCACCCGACACTGGAATGTTTTTATCTTTGACTGTTTTAAACCACTGATAAACTGCTTCATCAAGATCTTCATGAGTCGCAGTACGAATTAGTTTCCTCTGGGTCGGCGCTTCATCTTCAATGATAGCAGACTTGATTTTTTCACTTTTGGCCCACACGGTTGTAACAGTGCTCTTTGCCAAGCCCAGTTCTTTGCAGATTGAGGCTTGCGATTTTCTGTTATGGTCCAGATCATTGCCATCATCACACACTTTGCCTGGCTGCGGTTACCTCCTCACTCCTGTTGCCACGGTTGCAGTTTGTGTGAAGATGGCAACGGTTGCATACATCACACATGATTCGCACTACAAAAGGTTATCTATGAATCAGCTTATCTTCGAATTAGCCTACCAAGGTCTTTGTTTTCACTAAGAGAATAACAAATTCACACTGGAGAAAGTTCAGTGTCAGTCACTACCGAGATCGATTTACCCGGGTAGATTTTGTAAAAATGATCGTTCTAATGGGGCTAATTTTCATTTAAAAAAATGGTTCTTGCTGCTTGGATCGTTAAAAAAGGGGGTTCGTCATAAGAAGGGTTCGTTATAGTGAAGTCAGCCTGTAGGGGGCAGCAGTAGACAGGATTTTCATTGCCGAAATAAACCAGCTCCCAGCGGAAGTCAAAGCAGCTTTCCGTAGAGGTGACTTCGTCGTCAAGAGGTCGCTGCAGAACCTTAACCAAGTGGATGCAGACCACACCCAAGTGTGGATTGTTGGCACAGGCAAGGACTCTGGTGGCATTGTTGGTATCACAAATGAAACCTCAGCTTTGCAGCGATGGGCCCTTTCCTACCACTGGAGGACTGACATCACACAGAAAATGCTTGAAATGTTTGGTCTTTATCCTTCCCCTGTGGGTCACACTGAACTGAGAGGATGAGGAAGCTGTTCTTGGTATACTGACAGTGTTCAACGCGTTCTCACAGGATGCCAGCCCTGGGATGCTACAAAATGTTGCCACCAAAGACCTTGCTACTGAGAAAATTCAAATCACTTCTTAATGCCAGAAGATTTGGACAGGAACAGGTCAAAAGTTGAAGAAAAATAAGTGGTTAACAGATAGCAGGTGCAGGTGATCAATAAACAGACAATTATAATCCAGGTGCAATGTTGTTTAATGGTTGTATTTTGTAATCCAAATGCGTGATGGCTAACAACAGTAAATAATAACAATGTCAATGAGAAGCAGCTTCGATACAGTAGTGGTGATGTATTCCTGCTTCTGATTCACCACTTTGAGAACATGCAGTGCACAAAACTGTGGATGATGGCTGGAACATCAAAGGGGAGGAAAGTTCTAATTCACACATTATGTGATCAGTTGCCACCAATGCTGAAGTCCAATTTGCTTGCATTTCACACACTCACAGGATGCAATGTGACGTCTTACCTTGCAAACAACAGCAAGCGTGCAGGGTGGAAGGTATTCACAAGCCATGCTGAGCTGCTTTCTTAATTAGAGAAGGTTCCTCTGACTGAAAATGCAGTGCATAGTGCTGAAGAGTTTGTTGTGAAGCTGTACAGGGTCGGATCACAGGTTGCAAGTGTGGACTTTGCCTGTCACGCTCTGTTTGCCAAGACAAAAAAAAAACAGAATCTCTGCCCCCAAAGAGTGATGCACTGCAACAGCAAACCATGTGGTTACACTACCAAGCAGCCATATGGGAGAATGCCCACCATGCTGAAATGGAACTTCCTGCAGCAGCTGACTCGGGGTGGAAACTTGATGCTGGAGGAAAACTGGCCCCTGTTCTAAGAACTTTGAGTGCTGTTCCGGACGTCTGTATTGATGTGATTTCATGTTCTTGCAAGACAAGCCAGTGTAGGAACCGTATGTGCAAATGCAGAAAAGCACAATTGTCATGCACAACCATGTGCTCTGGCAGTGCCAGATGTTTAAACGTCTAATGTTTTGATAGCAGTCACTTTAATAGAATTTGCCTGGAAAACAGTTTGTTGCAGTAAAAAAAAAAAAAAGAAAATATATATAAATGTTAAAACAAGCTTTACATTAAGCCATTTCTTAACTGACAGGATATCAAGATTTATAGAAAACAATAATACACAGCGGCAAGTACAGCTCAATAATAATAACTGCAGCAACTAGTCTTCTCAGGAACTAAATTGAAAAGAAAACAACAGAACATCATGCTGGGTTTATGTCAGTGATAACTCTGTGATACATTAATAATAATAACCATGTGGCTTCCAATACGGAATGCTTTTTCTACAGTTATTCCACAGATACAGTTTCTTACAAAAAAGATAAAATAAGTAGCCTTTATTTAAAACTAAATAAACAAATAAAATGCAGTATTATGAGCGGTGCATTAAGTATATTAACAAAAAAAAGCATGCACTCCAAAATGTGTACGGTGCAAACTACAAAATTAAATCAGTATGAGAAAAACATTACTCACACTGTAACAGGGTGCTGTGTTATGTGTGTGGGTAGTCACTGGAAAATACTGAGACACACAGAGCATTTGTGTTGATACGCTGCACAGGCGTGCAGATTTAATTACAACACACAGTGCTGACACAAGGGTAGCAGCAATGGTAGCCTTAGTGTCACATTTAATAAAGAAACAAAACTAAACAAAGCTAACAATAAAAATTTGCCATTTAAAATGGTGAGCGCTAGTCCCATTAACAGGAACGTCTCGCTCCAGGAACCTGCTTCTCAACGTAAACCTCTCTATACCGTATTAGGATCAACAATCCCAAACTGACCTACTTCTGTTCTGTTGCCACAAAGTCCTGGCCTCCTTGCGACTCCGCCTGTTCTGACGGTCCTAGCTGGGCAAGTTCCTGCAGAGCGGACGCTCCCCTCCTGGATGTAAACAAACTCTCACTCAGCTCCCGTCTGTGTGTCAGTGGCACTGCAGACATCTCAAGCCGATTTTTGAGCTCCCTGTCACTCGCACACTCCATGAACCAGCGACAGGGCTTCCTGTCACACACGCACTCCACGAACCAGCGACAGAGCACCCTGTCACACGCGCACTCCACGAACCAGCGACAGGGCTCCCCGTCACACGCGCACTCCACGAACCAGCGACAGGGCTCCCCGTCACACGCGCACTCCACGAACCAGCGACAGGGCTCCCTGTCACACGCGCACTTCACGAACCAGCGACAGAGCACCCTGTCACACACGCACTCCACGAACCAGCGACAGGGCTCCCCGTCACACACGCACTCCACGAACCAGCGACAGGGCTCCCTGTCACACGCGCACTCCATGAACCAGCGACAGGGCTCCCCGTCACACGCGCACTCCACGAACCAGCGACAGGGCTCCCGTCACACGCGCACTCCACGAACCAGCGACAGGGCTCCCTGTCACACGCGCACTCCACGAACCAGCGACAGGGCTTCCTGTCACACGCGCACTCCACGAACCAGCGACAGGGCTCCCTGTCACACGCGCACTCCACGAACCAGCGACAGGGCTCCCCGTCACACGCGCACTCCACGAACCAGCGACAGGGCTCCCCGTCACACGCGCACTCCACGAACCAGCGACAGGGCTCCCCGTCACACGCGCACTCCACAAACCAGCGACAGGGCTCCCTGTCACACGCGCACTCCACGAACCAGCGACAGGGCTCCCCGTCACACGCGCACTCCACGAACCAGCGACAGGGCTCCCTGTCACACGTGCACTCCACGAACCAGCGACAGGGCTCCCCGTCACACGTGCACTCCACGAACCAGCGACAGGGCTCCCCGTCACACGCGCACTCCACGAACCAGCGACAGGGCTCCCCGTCACACGCGCACTTCACGAACCAGCGACAGGGCTCCCCGTCACACGCGCACTCCACGAACCAGCGACAGGGCTCCCCGTCACACGCGCACTCCACGAACCAGCGACAGGGCTCCCCGTCACACGCCGCACTCCACGAACCAGCGACAGGGCTCCCCGCCACACGCCAGCACTCCACGAACCAGCGACAGGGCTCCCCGTCACACGCGCACTCCACGAACCAGCGACAGGGCTCCCCGTCACACGCGCACATCCACGAACCAGCGACAGGGCTCCCCGTCACACGCGCACTCCACCGAACCAGCGACAGGGCTCCCCGTCACACGCAGCACTCCACGAACCAGCGACAGGGCTCCCCGTCACACGCGCAAGACTCCACGAACCAGCGACAGGGCTCCCCGTCACACGCGCACTCCACGAACCAGCGACAGGGCTCCCGTCAC
The DNA here is from genome assembly GCA_030684275.1 of Acipenser oxyrinchus oxyrinchus. Taxonomy (NCBI): domain Eukaryota; kingdom Metazoa; phylum Chordata; class Actinopteri; order Acipenseriformes; family Acipenseridae; genus Acipenser; species Acipenser oxyrinchus. Next base: position 98,215,965 of record CM060248.1, on the reverse strand, counting down.
ACGCGCACTCCACGAACCAGCGACAGGGCTCCCGTCACACGCCAGCACTCCACGAACCAGCGACAGGGCTCCCGTCACACGCGCACTCCACGAACCAGCGACAGGGCTCCCCGTCACACGCAGCACTCCACGAACCAGCGACAGGGCTCCCGTCACACGCGCGCACTCCACGAACCAGCGACAGGGCTCCCCGTCACACGCGCACTCCACGAACCAGCGACAGGGCTCCCCGTCACACGCCAGCACTCCACGAACCAGCGACAGGGCTCCCCGTCACACGCGCACTCCACGAACCAGCGACAGGGCTCCCCGTCACACGCGCACTCCACGAACCAGCGACAGGGCTCCCGTCACACGCCGCACTCCACGAACCAGCGACAGGGCTCCCGTCACACGCCAAGCACTCCACGAACCAGCGACAGGGCTCCCCGTCACACGCCGCACTCCACGAACCAGCGACAGGGCTCCCCGTCACACGCGCACTCCACGAACCAGCGACAGGGCTCCCGTCACACGCAGCACTCCACGAACCAGCGACAGGGCTCCCTGTCACACGCAGCACTCCACGAACCAGCGACAGGGCTCCCGTCACACGCCGCACTCCACGAACCAGCGACAGGGCTCCCGTCACACGCGCACTCCACGAACCAGCGACAGGGCTCCCGTCACACGCCGCACTCCACGAACCAGCGACAGGGCTCCCCGTCACACGCCGCACTCCACGAACCAGCGACAGGGCTCCCGTCACACGCGCACTCCACGAACCAGCGACAGGGCTCCCCGTCACACGCGCACTCCACGAACCAGCGACAGGGCTCCCCGTCACACGCGCACTCCACGAACCAGCGACAGGGCTCCCCGTCACACGCCGCACTCCACGAACCAGCGACAGGGCTCCTGTCACACGCGCACTCCACGAACCAGCGACAGGGCTCCCGTCACACGCAGCACTCCACGAACCAGCGACAGGGCTCCCGTCACACGCGCACTCCACGAACCAGCGACAGGGCTCCCTGTCACACGCGCACTCCACGAACCAGCAACAGGGCTTCCTGTCACACGCGCACTCCACGAACCAGCAACAGGGCTCCCTGTCACACGCGCACTCCACTAACCAGCGACAGGGCTCCCGTCACACGCCGCACTCCACGAACCAGCGACAGGGCTCCCTGTCACACGCGCACTCCACGAACCAGCGACAGGGCTCCCGTCACACGCGCACTCCACGAACCAGCGACAGGGCTCCTGTCACACGCGCACTCCACCTAACCAGCGACAGGGCTCCCCGTCACACGCCGCACTCCACGAACCAGCGACAGGGCTCCCCGTCACACGCAGCACTCCACGAACCAGCGACAGGGCTCCCCGTCACACGCCGCACTCCACGAACCAGCGACAGGGCTCCCCGTCACACGCCGCACTCCACGAACCAGCGACAGGGCTCCCCGTCACACGCCGCACTCCACGAACCAGCGACAGGGCTCCCCGTCACACGCGCACTCCACGAACCAGCGACAGGGCTCCCCGTCACACGCGCACTCCACGAACCAGCGACAGGGCTCCCGTCACACGCGCACTCCACGAACCAGCGACAGGGCTCCCCGTCACACGCAAGCACTCCACGAACCAGCGACAGGGCTCCCCGTCACACGCGCAATCCACGAACCAGCGACAGGGCTCCCCGTCACACGCAAGCACTCCACGAACCAGCGACAGGGCTCCCTGTCACACGCAAGCACTCCACGAACCAGCGACAGGGCTCCCGTCACACGCCGCACTCCACGAACCAGCGACAGGGCTCCCCGTCACACGCGCACTCCACGAACCAGCGACAGGGCTCCCCGTCACACGCGCACTCCACGAACCAGCGACAGGGCTCCCCGTCACACGCGCACTCCACGAACCAGCGACAGGGCTCCCCGTCACACGCGCACTCCACGAACCAGCGACAGGGCTCCCCGTCACACGCGCACTCCACGAACCAGCGACAGGGCTCCCCGTCACACGCGCACTCCACGAACCAGCGACAGGGCTCCCCGTCACACGCGCACTCCACGAACCAGCGACAGGGCTCCCTGTCACACGCGCACTTCACGAACCAGCGACAGGGCTCCCCGTCACACGCGCACTCCACGAACCAGCGACAGGGCTCCCCGTCACACGCGCACTCCACGAACCAGCGACAGGGCTCCCTGTCACACGCGCACTCCACGAACCAGCAACAGGGCTTCCTGTCACACGCGCACTCCACGAACCAGCAACAGGGCTCCCTGTCACACGCACACTCCATGAACCAGCAACAGAGCACCCTGTCACACGCGCACTCAAAGCAAAACAAAACAACAAAAATAATGCAGTAGTATACCAGCTACAGTCATCCGGACAACTTATATAAAAAAAACTAAAATGTGTTTATAACAGGGCGAGGTGCCCTGTACATTGATTTATTTATTTAGTTTTAGAACGGGGTCCCCCCTCCACCCCTGTGTTATTTGGAAATTTGTGTTTTTATGATTTATTATTGTATTTATATTTGTCGGCGAAGCGCCGTATGTTTTGTTATTGTTTATTTGTATTTATTTTAAAAATGTATTTACGGTGTACTCAGCCAGCCTGCCACACATGGTGTTAGCAGTGGGATCACCAGCGCCTCCTGGAGTCAGGCCAGATGCAGGAACCAAAACAAACTGACACCAAATACTGCAGTTCAAAACAAAAGATGTGGCGGCGTTGTTTTATTGAAATAATACAAAAATAAATAAAAGGTTTAAAGAAAAAGAAACTTGCTCACAGAGCGAAATAAAACAGTTAAACAAAAACAAGTCACAAACACAAAAATACTAAACAATACAGGTCAGGCTGGGCAGTAGCCTTCACTGTTCCTGTATTATTATTAAGTTTCCTTTCGTTTCGTTCTCTCTCTCCGCTCTCGTTCCTCCTCTTGAACACCCACCCCTTGCAGCTAAAACAGCAAGTCTTTTATATCCTGACCGAGGGGTTAACTGGCTATCAATTACCCCTCGGCCACAGTCTGCACAGGTAGCATTACTATGCGTGACTGCCAGCTAATTCAATAATCACCAGCTGACAGTCACTCATTCCCACAAGGGAAATACATTTTTAAATAAATACAAATAAACAATAACAAAACATACGGCACTTCGCCGACAAATATAAATACAATAATAAATCATAAAAACACAAATTACGCTGGATAGTTTTTTTCAAGAGAAAGGACATGCAATTACTGTATTCAGCATGTAAGTGTACATTCTTTCCTTTTTCATTTATTTACTGTTTTCTTTTAAACATACCACAAGGGGGAATTGGTGTTGTTGTAATTTATATGTGGAAAAGGGTTTGTTTTGTGTGCTTTTTGGAGTTGTTATATTTGATCAAATGATTGTTTACAGACGGGCGCGCAATTGAGACTTGCTGCCTGCCTGTCTTGTATGTGTACTCTGTGCGTTACCGTCGTTGGTAGCGTCACATGACCCGTTTATTTACTTTCTGTTTTGTGTTTAATAAATCCTGTGTGCCTGTGCCGGCGTTTCAACTCCAACTCCTCAGTCTTGCAATGTGGTTACCCACACATGTGACACGAGTACCTTGTCACAATACCGTTTAAATGTTGATCAATGTGAATGAATCTTCATAAAAGTACTGTGGCGATGTCAAGAATGAACCTAAACAGAGTTGCTTAAAGTAAACACTTGGTTTATTCTCATATAAATAAATCGAACAAAATAACCAGTTTAAACAATCCAGTTTCTTGTAACAGTTCCCTTTTCTCCAGGTTAACCCTGAAGTCCGGCTCACAGCCCCTTTTATAGGGGAGCTGGAGGGAGGCAGCGCCCGCCCCAGCCAATCCGCACATGGCTGGAAATACCCTGCCTGACAGTTGGTGAGGGAAAGTACAGGCAGAAGGTGATGGGAAACTCCCCAGCCCAGGGATCCTGGAAAGTCCCTGCCTGGCAGCTGTGGGGAAACTCCCCAGCCCAGGGATCCTGGAAAGTCCCTGCTAGGAGAAGTGGGCGGTGCCCGCCGTTACAGTACTATATATTGATGTTCAATTCAAATTTGCCGTTTTTGTCATTATTCTGATACAGAAAAATGCCAAACCCTATCATAGTGAACACCCTGATATAGCAAACATTTCTCCAGGTCCCAGGGGGGTTCGTTATAGTGAAATTAGCCTGTATATATGTTTAAATGTAATTACCTTTCCTCAAGTGCTTAATCAGTGTTAATGCTATGATTACTGAAGCAGTCTGTGTCAGATAAAATAGCAAACATTTTTTATTAAAGAACAGCTGTAGTGTATATCCAAGGCAGATCAAATATCATTATCAAAAAATGGTAAACTAATGTCAAATTACTTTTTGTTCTTTTAACATCATACATTGTATTTGTTTAAGTCTATCCAAACATTAAACACACACATACACACACACGCACGCATACACAGACAAATCATATGTGCACCACATGTTTTCTACTGGGAATGTAACGGATTTAGATTAAGAATTAATAATCCCTATCTATATAACCATTATTCTGTATTTTTCCTTGTGAATGCATGGCTGAATTAAAACAGAATGTCAACATCTTGCTCCTGACCCGAATTTAATTGTTGGTTCTAATTTATTCTACCTTCTGTTCCACTTCAATAAAATACTTGCCACACTGGTCAAGTCACATTTATTAGAACCAAGATAATTGCCATGTTGATTTTGCGCTGGGGACCACAAAAACAGAAACTAAGTGAACATGTGATTTAGTTTTTTAGTCCCCACCACCGAACACGTGTGTGTTGTGAGGCACTCGGCCGTGCAATAATAATTGTCTTACCACAGACCCTGGAGTGGGTTAGTTCGCTTATAAAATGGCTAAAAATAATGTCCACATCTGAGGGAGGCTTTGGGCCCAACATTGAGTATGCTTGTGTTTTTTTAAATCAATCAATCAATGTTGAAATTTCAAGCGCAGCAAAACCACCCCTCTGAAGTCATTTTGCAGCAATTGATTATGCCTATGCATCATGGTTGCACAAATGAAGATGGTGTGAAAACTCAAACTGACATGTGTTTGCTTACATCAGTGATGTAAAAACATCTCATGATGTATTATCACTTGTACTACAAGTCAGTGTTGTTTTATGTAGTCTTGAGCAAAGGGCTCATATGATTATTTCTGTTTACTTACAGGCATGCCATTTACGTGGGTCTATGTATGTATAAAGCGTCTTGCATTACTGTATATGGCAACAGTTTTAAATTAGTGTCTGTAATTCATAGAGTTAATAATACATTCCTGTTGAATATCAATACATCTCACATTGATTCATACTATACATTATGGAGTTTATCCATGTCCCCAGTTTATAGATATATAAATAATGCAAGATCAACACCTTGTGAATGAAGTAAATGACAAACATGTTGATTGTGCTTGAATCCTGGTGAGACATCGAGCTTGGACTCCCTCACAGGAAACTACGTATTGGTATTCTGCAGGAATCAAACAATGAATGAGGGCATGATTAAGATCCTCAATGATTACATGCCAAAGTTGCTTCTGTTGCTTAAGGATAGTGACAGAGATCCAATCTAACACTCAGCAGGGTGCTGTCCTTTGTGAGTGCTGTGTCATCTGCACCACATATCGAATACAAAATATTTGGGGGGCTTTTGTAATCACTTCAGCATTAAATCCCCCACTGGTGTGTCTCATTAATCTAAACTGGGAAATATACTAGAAGTGTTCATACACTTATGCTGTTGAAAATGAATGCTTTCTTTCAGGTGTAGTGCCTTTTTAACTGTGCACCTGGGCTTGATATGGAGAAAGTAAACCTGTCTCTCCGAACAAACAACCCTTGTAAGCATTCTCAGAAGGTAATTGATATTCAGCCAGTGTCTCAGCGTCTTCCCCTGAAGGTATTTTTGCAATTAAGATGTTAATTGCTTTTTTTGTATCTCAGTGACATGTAAAAGCAAGCACACCGTGTTAAGACTAAGAGGCCGTTTCTCAATTCTGCTTTTGTTTGCATGTAGAGATAACAGCTGAATTTGATTCCATTGAGATGACCCTGTCCGTTTTACTTGTGAAATACCCTTGGTTGGATAAGATTGATCGCTTTTTTGTTGTGGATTTAATGCAATTATGATTATATTTAAGTTATGCTTGCCAGCATTTTGTACTGCAGTTTTTAAATCTTAGAACTGCCGAGATTTCGGACTACATACAATCACCGCACATTTCGCAAAACATTTCACAAAATGTGCGGCTCCATTTTAAAACGGCTTCGATATGAAAATGAAAAACAAACAATCGGATACAACCTAATATTTTTATTAATGAACATCATACTTTACATTGAAAATTAAACTTTTTTCTTAATTTTTTTCAAAAAGACCACATATACATAAACATGAAAAACTGTAATAAAATAAACTTTACGCAATAAACTTCTGTGTAAACAGGTGTAGAAAGTTGTATGCACATATAAAATTATAAAACATAAATAACTAGTTATAAAAATAGCATAAAACAAAAATATAACAACTTATGCAACGTGAAAGCGCTTTGAAACAGAGTTCAAAGGCTGTCTGTCTGCTCAGTCAGAGTTCTATTACAGCTTTCTAAATACAATCTACGCAGAAAACACGCTTTTCACAACAGGTGCAGACATCAATAGTTCTGTTTTTATTACATTTATCAACCTGGCATTGTCTTTTATTCCGTGTGCCAGTGGGCGCAGCGCTGGCTGAAAGTTGAGGGGCATTTGCCAGCTGGCTTTCGTGTCTCTTAACAACATGTTTCTGCTGTTGCTCCAGGGCTAGCTGCAAAATGATGTCCCTCCAAGCGATTGTGTTGCCGGTGCACTCCTTGTACAAAACCTAAGCGTTGATGGCTGCCAGGTCCAAAACATTATAAAAAACAGACACAGGCTACCTGCGAGTACCACCTTTGACAGAATACAGCCGTGCCATTTGATTCCTTTAGCATCAGTCCCGATGGTCACTGGTCTGTGCAGAGCTTAGAATACGCACATTATTATTATTATTATTTTTGCACCGTCACACTCAGGGTGGCACAGTCGTTCTGCCTGAGAAATGTAATGTAAATAATAATAATATATGATGTGTAGAATGACTTTCATCAGTGTTTCAAGCACTCAACAGGCTTATAATACGATTTCATATAATTGATTTCAATGTGCCGCATAAACTGCGGGTCTGGCGGTTGAAGAGGCAAGTGCTTATAATTTATTCATTTTTACGATTCTGCATCTGAAACACTGTATGGGTATTTAATTCAAATATTTAGTAACACTTAAGAACGGACATGCACGCGGAGATTTTTAAATTTGAATTGCAAAAGTCGTTGAAAAAGCAGCTTTGGCGGTGTTAATTAAGGTTACACCCACATTTTTCTTTGTGACTCTAGTACTCAGAGCAGAGGGAGGACTTTGGTTTCGCAGCATCTCTTGGATTAATTCTTACATTGAATGCTCTGTCTCTGCCATCTCAGATTTCAGGGTTTTAAAAACACATTATTGGGAAGCATGGATTTTTATAATTATTTTTAAAAAATATAATTGGCCCTGTTTATGAATTGTTTAAAGAATGTTTTTAAAGTCTGTTTTCAGTAATTAAATAAAGCCCCCCGTGGCCCACCCACACTTTTTTTTTTTGCATACAAGACATTAACCTTTCAAAGCATTCTTTAAATAATGACATGAAGCTTGGTGGATTGGACCCAATATTAAAGTGGAACCCCAGTCCTTACACCTCATTTTGCACCAGACTGTTTGTTTATCACTGAAAATAGCATTTTCCTCACCTCAGATGTGACATCACGAAGGGAACGCCACTCACCACTCGTCATTCACTTTCTATCTGTCAAAACTATCCACACATAATTATTTTTAATATTATTCATATTATTGATAATATTATTATTATTTTGTTTAATTTGTTTTCTAACTCATATTCTATTCTAAATTATTTATTTTAAATTGGTTATTTTTACGTTGCCACGGCGATGTGTATTATTAGGGGTGTGTTCAAACACAACAAGCTTCATTCATGGCTGAAAGAAAAGAACCTAGCACAGAGCAGGACGATTGTTCCCCTTTCAGATATATTCTTAATATTAAGTACCAGTAATCATAGGCGTCGAGTTTTTAAATTCCCAGACATAACTAAATATGCCTGATATCTTACCAGTCTTTATTTCTTAGACGAGGACGAATGTCTTCGTCGGTCAGGTCGGTGTCACTGCCATCGTATCCACGTAGTGGTTCAAATTGATATGGCTGAATGGCACTTCCTTCGGAGATAAATGTTTCACTTAAGAGATCCTCCCTTATTTACTTGCGACTGACCTGATAAAATCACTGGCAACAATCTTCCTTCTATCTTCCTTCTACAAACTTTACAATGCATTAGTAAGACTTCATCTAGAATATTGTGTTCAGTTCTGGTCACCTCGTTACAAAAAGGATATTGCTGCTCTAGAAAGAGTGCAAAGAAGAGCGACCAGAATTATCTCGGGTTTAAAAGGCATGTCGTATGCAGACAGGCTCAAAGAATTGAATCTATTCAGTCTTGAACAAAGAAGACAACGCTGCGATCTGATTCAAGCATTCAAAATTCTAAAAGGTATAGACAATGTTGACCCAGGGGACTTTTTCGACCTGAAAAAAGGAACAAGGACCAGGGGTCACAAATGGAAATTAGATAAAGGGGCATTCAGAACTGAAAATAGGAGGCACTTTTTTACACAGAGAATTGTGAGGGTCTGGAACCAACTCCCCAGTAATGTTGTTGAAGCTGACACCCTGGGATCCTTCAAGAAGCTGCTTGATGACATTCTGGGATCAATAAGCTACTAACAAGCAAACAAGCAAGATGGGCCGAATGGCCTCCTCTCGTTTGTAAACTTTCTTATGTTCTTATATGTTCCCTTCATGACGTCACGAGTCAGACGTCATGGTACTCGCTCAGCTATAAAAAAAACTACTTTATATTGTTTGAAGTGCTTAAGAAAGAACACATTTCACATGTTTTTGGTGTTTATAAATTGGGCTGTCGTTCCCCTTTAACATGACTCCTATTAAATATATATATATATATATATATATATTGCGGCCATTCATGGTTACATTCTCATTGTGTTCTGGATTAAACTATTCTGCAAGCAGCAGTAATAGCACATAGGCGTAGGAACCACGGGGGCCAGGCCCCACCAATATTTTGTTTTGGGGGGCCAGATTATCTTTAGGACCCCCCAATAATCACAGGAAACAAAATGTGCTGGGTGCCACAGAAATTTTTAATTTTTTTTTTTTACATTTTGCTAGTCCCAGGGAAATAATGGTAATTTGTTGATGCACGACTTAAGAACAACCAATGAGAGTGGTGTAACAAGACCGGAAATCACAACATGCCTTTTCACTTGCAAGGAAGTCTTCTTGAAAAAGGTTGCCTGGTAACAGTTCAATGAATAGCTAAGGTATGTATTTTACTATTTTTCTCAAGAGGAGAATATTTAGACAACTAATGGGCATTAGCCTACATGTAAGCCCCTTACAGACGAACAATAAATAGCTCTGAGAATGTTTGTTTAATTTTAAAAGACTGTAATATAATATAGAGTAATTTATTAATCAAGTTACTGCCACTGCAGATAAGATACTGTGTCAGAAAAGCGGTTTTAAGTACTAACTGTCCCACAGATTTCCTTTCTTTTTTTTATAAGTCATCATTATTATGAATATTATGGCGCCTTATCCATGCCGACTTCCATGGTTTTTCAAGCATTCAAATTATTATGCACCCGTAAGCATATTTCTCTTATTTTTCATTCTATTTTTTCTGTACTAATTTCAATATTAAATGCATGAAACAAATTTAAAAAATGTAATTGGGTTGATCATTAAATTTTATAAACGGTGGGTAATTATATCATTTCATACATGACATGTTGTTACAGATAACTAAAATATGGCCCAGCAGCAAAGAGGCAAAGGCTGGGAGCAACAAACCTTGTTTAGCTTTGGCATGAAACGCAAAATCAACTCTACTGATAATGGTGAGGCGATTTGACCAGAAAAAACTTCTTAGTGCTAATGGATATAGAAGCTATTCTCTTGTCTGCTGCCAATGGAAGGGACTGCATTGTTAGTGAGTCAGTAAAAAACCTCTTCAAGAATTACATTAACTTCAGCAAACTGGCCACTCAGCTTACCATGATTCAGGATGCAGAATGGCAAAGTCACTGCAGCAAGTAGTAAACCAACTGTTTTGTCTGTATTTAATAAAGTATATTTCACAATTTTGTTTACTATTTAAATATTCACCTTAATTGTTGTGTGTGTTACAATGTTATTCAGTGCTCTAAATATATTTGTATGATAGTACAGGTAGTGGACAAAAAAATGGGTAAAGGACTTCCACACAAGTGTGGCTAATTAAGCAAATAACATCCCAGCATGCTTAGGGTCATGTATAAAAATGCTGGACAGGCCAGGTTGCCTATAATTATGGCTGCAAGAGGAGGCCTCAGTGACTTTGAAAGAGGGGTGATTGTTGGGGTGCGTTTGGCAGGAGCTTCAGTGACCAAAACAGCTCAACTTGATGATGTTTCACGAGCAACGGTGTCTATGGTGATGTCGGCATGGAACTCTGAGGGAAAGACGTCCTCAGCAAAGGGCAACAGTGGGCAGAAGCACATACTCCAGGATCCTGATATCCGTGCATTAATTTGAAGTGCAAGGCAAAACAGGCGAGCAACTGCAGATCAATTGACTGCAAATTTCAACCTGGGGAGTGAGCAGCCAGTTTCATCAAAAACGGTCTGCCGAGAACTCCACAGAGCGGGATACCATAGTGGCCCAACGCCATATTAAGTGAGTTTACATTGGTGTTTCCATTTTTTTGTCCACTACCTGTAGGTGCTGTACACTCATGGCTTACATGAATGAAATCTATATCTACTTTAATACAAATCATGCATTTCTTCACAGGTTACCAGAATCCAGAAGAGACTGCTTAGTGCAGTGGACAAACTTCTTTGTTTGTTCCTAACAGCGCCATGCAACAGCAACAACGAAGAGGACTTTTTCCACACTAAGACGCATCAAGACCTACTTGAGGTCCACCATGACTCAACAGCGCCTGAACCACTGTATGCTGTTGCATATATTTAAACAGAACTGACCATTTGTGCCTGACAGATATTGCCAGTATGTTTGTCAATGTAAATAAGAGGAGATGCAACTTTTTTGGTTCATTTTGATTTTGTTTTAAAATAATTTTGAAGTCTGGGCCCCCCAATGTCAAACATCTTCCTATGCCTATGTAGCATGCTTAATGACCTACATCCAGACACTCCAAAGTTTGTTCAGCCCAGAGGTGAGAGTTAACCCAATGTCCATTATATTTAGGATAGGCATTAAATAGGTATGGGGACATACCCAGGACAGTAAAGTGTTAAGGAATGATTTCATAAGACTCTGGGACTTTAACCAGGAAGACGAATATAAATTATAATTTTGACAATGCAATGACTGAGAGAGGTGTGAAAAGGATACTAAGAAAGAGCAGGACCTGTTTTGCAAGACTAGCTATGACTACGACTTCACCTAGGCAAAGGCAATGGATTGACATCCTAGTATTTTTTGCATGCACAGCAGTCTTTCTTGTGTCTACAGATAGTTCTTTCAATGTAATGAATCCTGCAGGGATTTTAAATAGCAAATAATTGATCTTTATAAAAGAGGCTCTTGAAGGAACTATGGCTGAGTCAAATCCTTCACCTTTGAATGGATTTCATTTAACTGTAACAATGAAATAGGTTTAGTTTCCTCTGCTCAGTCTGTGTTCCAGCATAACCCCTTGCATAATTCAGTACCATTTGGCAGCACTTGCTAAAATAGACTGCAGTAGTCTCTGGCTAAGAGAACACCCCTCGGGAAGCAAGCAAAGTGTTCTTTAAGATAGAGTTGACCACCAGACACAATATGAATCAATAAATAAATACATTTTTATTACTTGTCATGACGCACGTGCATCAACATATGAAATGAACAGAATAAGTAAGAAAAAAGCAATAAGCTAGTGTATGTCAATAAACTATAATAATAAAGTAACAAACAAACTAACGGTAATAAACTAACTGTCAATTGCGGCTACAAAATCCAAATTGCCTGGCAGCCGGACAATTATTTTGCACTGCAGCCTATGTAAGTTTAAGAGCAATGAAAATGATTCAACACGCAATGAGCGCTGCCTGTGCATCAGGCTATTTATCGGCTGCAGTTACAGCCCAGAGGTGAGGTGAGTTAGGAGTACAGGGAGCAGTAGGTGCTGTATGAGATTTGTGGAGCATGAAATCAAACCAAAGCAAAAATATGTCAAAGACAGAGCAGCAAAGTCCTCTTGGCGTTTGGAAAATAAAAGAAAGGTTGAGAGTCCTTATGGCTGAGGTCACTCAGCATGAAATTGAGGTTTTTGGAAAAGCCTCAGCCAACATCAGTTATGCTACCAAAGAGGCCATATGGTCCTCTATAGTGGATAAAGTCTTTGCTGTCAGTGTTACCAGGAGGACAGTCAACCAAGTGATGAAAATGTGAAATTCAGCTGTTAGGTCTAGGATGACCGGCGAAGTGAGACGATACCGCCTTATCACCGCATCCAACGACATCCCAAACAAAGTGACCCTGGGTTTGAATATGTGGGATCTTCTCCGTCTTGCCCTTCTCCGAAGGTTTTCCTCAACAAGAGCCAAGCATCGCCGCATCAGGAAGTGTACCACAGCAACCATCCTGAAGCCAATGACAGGTCTCTGAAGGTGTGTGTTTTTATACAGCTCTTAAGTTTTTGGAGGATTAACAATTGCCCAAATGCAAGGCAAATTCCTTACATCTCATTGTAATGCTTGTGCCCGGTTAATATTCCAGATCCCCGCCCAATTCCATGCTCTTTTCTTCATTTGAATACCTTTCAATATCATTTAAATAGATTAATGATGGTAAAGTGTTCATTTGATAGCAGGTGCAGAATGCCATTATTTGCATATGCCACATTTTTTGTGGCCGCTAAAGTCCTACTATACGGCAGCTAAACATGGCTTGCACATGCAAAACGCTGTTTTTGGCAGCATTATGGGTGTTTTGCAGCTGCAAGTCACCTTGCACATATCCTTACATCAGCCCGTTGATCTGTAAAAAAAAGTTTGTTTGACAACATTTGACTCACATTTCCTTATAGCAATGCACACAGCTATGACACTATGACACACATGTACAAAAAAATGTCAACAAATTGCCATCTAATTGGGTTGGGTTTCCATGAAATGCAGATGTAAGTAAGAAATACAGTATATTGGTTTTGATAACAAAGCGAACAGATTCACTGAAATTAGAAAACTTTTAATAGTGTAAAAATAACACTATTTAGATTTTAGAAATTTGTTAAAAGTAGTATCATTTAGAAAAAAAGAGTGTTTGCTATAAAAGATAAGATGTTTCATACTAAAATAAGGGCAAATCATTTTTTTTAATGATTTGTTTGTAAAACACTGCACACCAGAGGGGCTGAGTTTTCATTCCTAGAGGTTTAACGTTTTGCTGTTGAACAAAAAAAAAAAAAACAAACAGAACCAATCCATCTCTATTTATTTTTTATTTTCTAAATAGTTGCTAGTTGCATTTAATCTCCTTCTTTTTACTGAAAGAAGTCTAATAAAAGGTTTCAGATTATCAAAGATGGGTGTAATTACATTCCACTCCTGTGCAAGGATTAGAAATTTCTGGTAGTAAATTAAAGTGACAGAATAGTGGCTGTATTAATTGAAATGTGTTTAATCTTGTGCATATTTAAGTGCTTTAATCTTCATGCATGGTTTAATATGTGTGCCAGGCACTTTGGGCTTTCATTTGGAATAATTTCTAAAGCTCCATAAACGCAAAAAAGAAAAAGTATTTTACAAGTGGGATAAATAATAAAAAATTGGAATGTTCATGTATTATCACCAGCTATGACACAGGGACATGCCAATAAACACACATTAAGAAGCTGACTGCAGTGTTATTTAAATCAAGTCTGTATTTCTGTCTCTTTATAAAATACACAAGAGACCATTGCCTAATATGTTTCAGTTCACCCTAAACTGATCTTAAGGTGACATTGTGGGTCAGGTGCTAAAGCTTGATTAAGATCCAGACTGAGACTCTTGATCACGTCTAGCATCTAAATGCATCATCTGACAAGCAATGGTTCAATTATGTGCCTTTCTTAACTTTCGGAATATATTATTGTCATTGTTGTTGTAGTCGTTATAGCATCATCACATTAAATTAGTCATCAACAAACCTGTCACAATTAGGCACCGTGTTCTGTATGTTCTTTTTAGTAGCACAAAGACTGCAGAGAGAAGATTCACTTTTGGGTGTTAAGATGTCTGGAATGCACTAATTGGGTACTCTGTGGAAGTACTGTATATTAATGAGAGAGGGGATAACTGTTTCAAATCATTGCATTTATCCACACCACCTACTCATGGCGACAAAACAAATACCCCTTATGAGCGTCACCCAAAGGTGGAGGGGAGGTGGGGGTCGGGGGTGGAGCACAACCAGGAATTTTGTCCAGGGCCCGGACTGGACGATTTTGTTTTTTACAGCTGAGAGGAAAAATGAAAGCCAACATTCCTACTATGTGCAAAGATCTTACAGTTAATTACCCTCACATTCCAAGAATGTGTGGTTCTTGTGCAGAAACCTTTACGTAAAAGGTATAACAGCAATAACAACAAAATAATGGGGGTAGAGGTGGAGGTTGGGGCCCTGACAAACACTTGTCTAGGGCCCGAAAATATTTGTAGGCGACACTGCTCCTTATCAAAAAAAGTTTAAGTAGGCTGGACTATTTATATTTCATTATTCTGAAACGAATGGTTACTGTATGTAAAAACAAAACAAAAACAAAAACACATAGAACAGTGTTCAGCTGTTTAGTAATGTCTATAGTCCTTGCTCTTCTATGGAGAATGTTTACAGTAAATACTGTTGGGTGTTGTCATTAGAATTTTCAAAAGAGGTGACCAATATTTTAAACCATAAAGAAGTTTTTACAAGGTGTCACATGTTTTTAAAACTACTTTAGTATTGTGATTTGTTACTAAATGATTCACTCAAGATAACATGCTGTTTGCTGTGTTTGTCTGGTAGTGGCAGTTGTTCCAAGACACTATGCAACAGCTGCAGAGTCACTTACCCGCAGTGCTGAAAAGGGTATTCTAAAGGTGGGAGCAGTGTAAAAGAAGTATCTTCTTCATACTACAAGTTAATCTAGGCTATACAGACAAAAGTGTATCTCTCTCTCTCTCTCTCTCTCTCTCTCTCTCTCTCTCTCTCTCTCTCTCTCTCTCTCTCGCGCTCTCTCTCTCTCTCTTATGTACATAATACATAAGGCTGTTTGTTTAGAGTAGTATTTGTCTTAAGCAGACTGTTGATAGTTTTTGTGGTAGACAGGATGATTTATTATCATTTTCTAAAGCACAGCTGAACCCTTCAGTGGCAATGGGGTTCAAACACACTCCAGTTTTGAGAACATGTCAAAACCATTTGGTGTTCTCGTGATCACCTTTTTATGTGATTCAGCATTTACTGCTTACGCTTTTTTGATACCATATACTGACTCAAGAAAGAGGAGAAATGCACATAGTACAGTTTTGCACCCCTTTCTACCTTCCAAGGGTTACAAAAAATATACATGTTTCACATACTACAACTGCGGGGGAGCAGGGAGAGATGTAGAAAAGGTGTATCGATTCTAAAAAATATTGATTTAGCCCTGTGGCAAAGTGGTTTGCAGTGCGCAGGTGTAGAGGTGATGTAATGCGTAAACAGATGACAAACAACAAAGTTCACAGTCCAAACAATTCTTTATTTGTTTATAATTGTAGTCCCAGTCTTGTGGGAGACTGCAAATAATAATTCCAGGCAATACACAGCAATGTGTATCGCACTGTTTAAACCACGGGTTACAGTCCCGAAATGATAAACACAGTATAAACACACACACAACACAAACACGATCACAAGTCCAGAGTGAGTGCTAACGTGCAAGTGATGAATTTATTCATGAACAGTAGTGCAGTGCTGTCCGGGTTGGTGCTGGCCTTTGTACCTTCAGCCACGCTCCCTTGGTTAGCGAGTGCAATCACTTTTCCTCCAATCCGGGATTGCCACATCGCTTCCCGTCTAGGACGATGACTTGGCTTACTGTGGCTCCACCCCCTTTCTAGATGGCCGACTTCCACCTTTCCCTGGAATGAATTGCCAGACCATCCAGTCCGGAGCACACTGTTCCCTTTACACAGCGCCCTCGCAGGTCCGGAGGGAGATTTACAAGCCCTATACATTTATTATCCCCTGCTGTGAGTGTAGCACCCAGAATTGAGTAACCTGATCTATTCTGTAGTTTCAGTTACCTTGCAGAGCTGTATGTCTTTGTTCAGCCAGCAGGTCCAGCTACATATGCTGTTTGCCATGCTGCATGAGGACTACGATCAGCAATGGAAGGTGATCTGTCTTTTGGTGAACTTTTCAAATGGCTGGCAAGCATTTTCTGTATGAGGAACCCTATTAATAAGCAGCACGTGAGAGGACTATTTACAGAAAGGAAGAAAATGTTTGCCTGGGATGAGGAAAAAAAGGCCCTTTAAGCGTTTTACAGTTGATTACCTCACAGATATTTCATTGATTTATTTGTTTTTTTCTCTAGGAAGGCTCTAACCAATTCACTGTATAAACAAAAAAGGCAGACATTTCCGGGCCATGTTTTAATGGCTTCTTGTGTTTGAGCATTATCAAATCCAAGAAGATTTATCATGTTGTAACTGTTACCTTATTGGGCTAGCCTTGATTTGATGATTTTACTGTAGAGTTTTTTTTTTTTGTTATTGCTGTTTTATCTTCCTAATCTGCCCTTATTTCATTGTAGGGTTTATTTTAGTTGTTCCATTTTACACACCTTAAAAAGCGACTTTATGTTGATGTGACTTTACCAAAATGTAATTTCCTTATATTCTTTCAATGATCTGTCTATCCACCTCAGTGCGGCACAGCTCTAACCCCTAAGATCCATTCCACACTGCGTTTTTGTTCCAATCAGGTCCAGAATGAGTTCTCTGACTGCAGGTTCAATTAGCTACTTCAGAACCTGCTTAGAATCAATACCTGGATGTTTAGGGCCAGAGTGGCACCACTGATCTACATATATTATATTCTACAGCAGGATGTGTCTTGTGTGATTTGCAATAACCACACCAGAAGTTCATTTTATTAAGTGTTGTCATTCTTATGTGTTTATGAACGAAGGGTTGTGGCAAAGTGGTTAGCAGTGTGCAGGTGATCAACAAACAGACAATTATAATCCAGGTGCAATATTGTTTAATGTTTTTTTTTTAAATCCAATGGCCTGATGGCAAAACAACAGTAAATAATAACAATGGTAATGAAGCAATACAGCGGCATGTATTGTGCGGGTTGGCCCCGAAATAATAACAGTCCTGTTTTTAGTTCACCCACACGTAACACATACACAAACACCAGCACACAGTGCGTGCTCTAGTGCTCATGGTGAATACAGTTCTTTAGTAACAAAAAAAGTGTAGTGTTCTTGATCCGGGTTTAGTGCTGGCCTTTGGCGACAGCTCCGGATCGTGTTATTAACAACACACAAAACACTCACGTTTCACAGCACTGGTTCTCCTTCTGGTCATTTAGTATATCCATTCCCAAAGGAACAGATCACATCACTACGTCCCCTTTTTACAATGTCACCCATGACCCCTTGGTCAACGAAAGCATCCGCTCCTCCAATCCGCGGATGCCACGCCGTTTCCCGTCCGGGTCATTGAGTTTGTATACTGCAGCTTTGCCCCCTGTCTAGATGGCCGACTTCCACCTAACCCTGGGAATAAACTGTCGTGCCATTTAGTCCAGGGTATTCTGTTCCCTTTATGCAGCTGCCTCGCAGGTCGGGAGGGTGATCAAACACCAAGAATCATTCGATCTCTGTCACAAGGGTGTTTAGCTGTTAAAGGTTAGGGATTGATGGCCTAACTATTAAAGGGCTTATATGGAAATTTTGGTTTCTGCTCTGATTTCTGTCATTAAAGGGCTAAGCTAGAAAGATAGTTTCATTAATAATGAAGTAACATAGTCACTACTAAATATTTAAAACATAATTTGTACAAAGTAAACATTATTTTATGTTTATTTATGACTATAAAAAGGACAGTTTCTTTAGTTTCTGATATTATACGTTGAATGTTAGAGGTTTGTCAATTTTTTGTCATATTGTGCCATATTTTAGAATATAAGAAGCTTCCTTATCCTTGCATTTATAATTGAGTACCAATCAACGACAATGATTTCTGCATTCAGCAATTTAAAAGCTGATTGGAATCCAGGGCACAGACATTTTTTACTGTTTTACAGCCATACCAATGCCTTAAACTGACAATAAAAATATGTTGCAAAATCAGCAAATGGAATTGATTCGTCATATACATGTTGCTTAACAGCTACCACTGTGCAAATTGGGAAGTGTATTTTATTTGTGCAATTAGCATGTTTCGTTCCATTTAATATTACCTAACAACCTAAACTTTCTTAAAGGGAATTAGTAAGAAATCAATTTCATATGAAATTAGTAGGAAAGCATTTAGTAAAATCTTACGTCCACATTCCTGATTGATGCCAAAAACAATGTTCACGAAAAGAAATGTTTCTTTTATTTTTTCGTTGTTGCTGTTGCATTATAACTGTATATTATAAATAATAACCAATGGCTTGGAATGTCCATTCTTACTATTTATGACCTCATCCAAATTCCCAGGCTATCTTTTACCATCTTAATTGGAGATGCTAAAAGTCATCCTCTAGCAAGCCATCTTTTATTCTATATTCTTCTTATTGATTCTATGTTGTCCCTGCAGCATCCCTCCTTGCAAGCAGCAGACTTGATCTCATTATTACAGAGTATATAGTATATACTGAGGATAAAGAAAAAACAACAGTGAAGCAGGTTTCATTTTTCATATCGTAGGTTTACAACCCCCTGAGGGAGTTTTAAGTTATTGTAGCTCGTTTCTGGTATTTAATATTCAAAATGCATTTGCGCCTTTTGTTTTGAGGTTCTCTAGGGTATCTATCAACCAAGTTGCCTGGCAGCAAGGCAATCTGCTTCCCTGAGATATGCAAGTGACTAATTTTCAATCGACCAGAGACTGGACTTAAATAAATACAGGTATTTCGCCAGGCTGCTCCTGTGCCTTATGATAAGCAATTATTTTAAAAAGAAAGTGAAATTGAAGGCAGCACTTTGTAAAATGTGTTACCTTGAAAATGAAGAATGCTAGCGCCATTTTAATGCTACATACCTATGTTAATTGTGGGACATTATTTTAGTTAACTGACGCAATTCATTTGAAAATATGTGCATCATTCTGTAGGAGGAGAATAGGCAAGGGAGGTGTGGTAACAGTGCAGTACTCAAGTCATTTGCATAGGTCAATGGTAATGTGAAATATAGGCAGCCATTCAGGGCTCAAATTGTGTTTCCATAGATTTATATTACACTCATAATGATTTGTTATTATTAGTTTATTTAGCAGACGCCTTTACCCAAGCGACTTACAGAGACTAGGGTGTGTGAACTATGCATCAGCTGCAGAGTCATTTACAATTACGTCTCACCCGAAAGACAGAGCACAAGGAGGTTAAGTGACTTACTCAGGGACACACAATGAGTCAGTGGCTGAGGTGGGATTTGAACCGGGGACCTCCTGGTTACAAGCCCTTTTCTTTAACCACTGGACCACAAAGCCAATAATGATGACTAAGCATGTCTAACATAGCTCTTTTTTTTTGGGGGGGGGGGGGGGGGTAATGACAGAAAATACATTACTTTTGGAGTGTAAATCTTTAGACATTGATTCAAGGGTGAAATTCTTGAATGGAACATTGGCTTTCACTGAGATTAATGCTCAATAAAAATGCCTTCTGCACAAGTTGCCATCTTAATGTGTTTAGCATACTAAATTCTGAATATTTTGTTCTGCAAAGAAAGACAGTAACCAAATGTAATTGTTCTGTGTAGTCCAGAAAAAGAAAAACAACAGTCATTTGCAAGGCGTTTTAAGCCTCTGTAAAGTATACATTGTTTGCTCTTAATATGCTGCAGCTTTTCATGGTCAAAAAGAATTGTAACATGCAGTGATGTGTGACACACTGCCTTTACAGATACCGCTGAATCTTACCTGTAAGACAAGTTGATGCCCTTATGGAAAAAACATATATTTAATATCTGTAATCCATATTCTTTTATATGTTGAAAATATGGAGCACCATACATTTACATTAGTCTGTAATCCATATAAAATATATATATGGATGTGACAGGCTAGCTGTAGGGGTGACGTCAGACCAGAAAGGAGTACACAGACAGACAGTAGTGGCAAGAGAAACTGAAGCGCCCTGGCGCTCAGTGATTTATTGTAAATTAAAAGGTTTAAACAGAAAACAGAACACGGCACTTGTGGCCAAAATAAACAGACAAATAAAATGGACTAACACTTAAACAAACAGTGGACTAACAGACAAACAATCACGGTGAGTAAAAATACTTATATTTTCCTTTGTTTTTAAATTCTCTCCTCTCCACACCCGTTCTCCACTCACCGAACACACAACCCCGAGTGAGTGAGATGTGCATCTATATATACAGTTGTGCTGGGATTGAATTACCAATTAATTATTCACTTGAATCCCAGCACGTGAACTGATCTGTGAAAACTCCGTGCTCACATATTATTAACTACTTTAAATGCACGTGAAGTGAAGTGCAATCCCCGTGCCTAAATACAATTATACATTTTAAACACTTGTGCTCATTACCCACATTATATCCCGTGTACCAACTACAATACACCAACATTAACACACGAAACATACAACATAAAACACACAAATGCACACAGGGGCGGGGCACATTGCCATAATGGATTACAGACTAAAATATATTTTAAATATATCCCATATATTTTAAATATATAAAAAAGGGGCCAATTTATATTTGGAACATACTAGGTATATAGGTATATAGTAGTAATAAGAAGTACAAATTAAAAAAAAAAAAATCAATGTCTTAAAACCCAGCCTCTGCCTTTAACAGGAGTGTCATGACTTGGGTGGTTA
Source organism: Acipenser oxyrinchus oxyrinchus (assembly GCA_030684275.1). Lineage (NCBI taxonomy): Eukaryota > Metazoa > Chordata > Actinopteri > Acipenseriformes > Acipenseridae > Acipenser > Acipenser oxyrinchus. Next base: position 98,194,685 of record CM060248.1, on the reverse strand, counting down.
TATTGTCTAGGAAGATAAGGTAAGCCTCGTTTTGTAACACTGGTACCAGCTCTCGAATCTTGATCATACACTTTGTTACAGTAAAACATATAAAATGTCTTATGCAATAATTTATCTGAAGGTCAGTTTATTGCAGAAAAATGTAAAATATTCTAATCATAAGGGTCTAAAGCAGGTCTCAATCTGATTACCAGTCACTTTAAAATCTCTTCCGTAAAATAACGAAAACTGTCTTTGTAAAATAAACCAAAGGTGAGTGTGGTAGAGCGGCCGGGTGCCTGTGGTAGTCAGGAGACAGAAAGGAGACTCAGGACTGAAGATCTACACGTTTATTTTTCTTAAATCAAATTATAAACAAAAACACACCTCACCAAGCCAAAATAAAGTTAAACAAAAACAAGTCATGGACACAAAATTAAACAGAAAATCCCTGACCCAAGTCTTGCACTATCACAGTGGGTTTTTAAATAAAAATACAGGGACATTTGTTTCTCTTCCTATAGCATCAAACCTCTCTGTTCCCTGGTCATCTCTCTAATGGAGCTATGGGCTCTCCTTTTATAGGATGTGGCTGCTCCCAATTATCACCAATTATTCTATTTGGGAGCATTCAGAACTGAAAATAGGAGGCACTTTTTTACACAGAGAATTGTGAGGGTCTGGAACCAACTCCACAGTAATGTTGTTGAAGCTGACACCCCTGGATCCTTCAAGAAGCTGCTTGATGAGATTCTGGGATCAATAAGCTACTAACAACCAAACGAGCAAGATGGACCAAATGGCCTCCTCTTGTTGGTAAACTTTCTTATCTTCTTATGTTCTTATGCTCTTACTAGGTGGCGCCGCTGGCAGCTGCAATGACAGTGGAAATGATGTCAGCGGAAAGGCTGACAGCAGCACTGCTGTCTCCTCCAGTCGTGGTGGTGGCGCTGGCAGATGTAATGCTGCCCTCACCACGGTACACTCTGGTAATGGCAGCGCTGCTGTGTACTCCGGCAGTGAAACGGTTACGGGTGGAGGTGGCCTCCTGACCTCCCCATTCTCTGTAGCCAGCGGCTCCTCTTCTTGGACTCCGGCCACAGAATTTCAAGCAGCAAAACTGCCGCTTATAGTAACAACAAATCTCTGGGTAATGACGAGCCCTGGGTGGTGACGTGCAGGCATCCCTGGGTGGTGACGTGCAGGCAGGAGCGGACTCTTGGGAGGCGACAGCAGCAGCGCACCCTCGGGAGGCAACGACTGAGCCCTTGGCTTTCACCCTGCTCCCCTCAGTAGCTCATGCATTCCCAGGTGGTGAAAAAACAGGCAGGAGCAGACCCTCCGGAAGCAATGGCAGCAGCGGACCCTCGGGAGGCGACGGCTGAACCCTTGGCTTTCGCCCCGCTTCCCTCAGCAGCTCTTGCAGCAGCTGTGGAGGTCGGCATGGTCGATTGCCCTCTGGCAGTGGAGGCCCTTCTTGGATGCTGGAGAATCAGGACTGCAAGTTTATTTTTATTCTATTTTATTCTATTTGGGAGCAGCCACATTCTCACAGGAATTAACCCCATCCCTGCCAACCATCACCAAAACACACCCACGCTATTTACAGGCAGAGCTCTTGCTCTGCCACAGTGATCTCTCTGCTAAGTAACTGTAAAGAAATGCTATTTCTACAGGAGCGATGGTTCCTCTGAAATTAAAGGTCCTGTGAGATTCTGTAAGAACATAATTGCACTTGCAAATTATTACACTGGACATCACAGCCACATTTTCTGGCTTAGCATCACAATCAGATCCAACACGCTTATTCCAATATTTCATCAACATTTGGCAAACAACCCTTACATCTGGCTTCCATCAAACACCGAACCCAGGGATAAAAATAAGTATTTTATTATATTGACAAGAATTCACAGTAAAACAAGACAATAACCTTGTTTTAAAACATAATTATTGTATTGTAGCACCTCAATGCAAATTGTGTCAACATAACTTGTACAGTGTATATGCCACACAAAGCAATACATATTCATGTTTTATCTGGCTATACCACAAATATTCTCTTGGGGTAGGCAACCTCAGACCTTCCAGTCCAGGTCTTTGTTCAAACATGTCCTCAATTATTCCTTAAGTATTACATTGAACAAATTAAACACCAAGTGTGTGTGTGTGTTTCTCAGGAGTGCAGTTCATCTCCATGACCTTGCAGATATTTAAACAATGTGACATTGCAGCTTCAATCTCACAGCTGTCACACTGATCTTTGGCTGGATAGCACAGCTTCAAGAACATGTACCTAATTTCTGCAGAAAGAATTTTCTGTTGGTGGATTTTAGTGTCAAAGCAATTTGCAGGTTTGTCCAAGCACATGTGTTAATCATTTTAAACACCATGCTGAACAGTTAATTATGATATATATATATATATATATATATATATATATATATATATATATATATATATATATATATATATATATATATATGTCACTTAGAAATTTCCTTGTTTTCCATGAAAACATAAATGAAATGAGTTTGAATAGGAAATATAGTCATTGACAAGGTTAGAAATAATGATTTTAATTGAAATAATAATTGTGTCCTTCAAACTTTGCTTTCGTCAAAGAATCCTCCATTTGCAGCAATTACAGCCTTGCAGACCTTTGGCATTCTAGTTGTCAATTTGTTGAGGTAATCTGAAAAGATTTCACCCCATGTTTCCTGAAGCACCTCCCACAAGTTGGATTGGCTTGATGGGCACTTCTTACGCACCATACGGTCAAGCTGCTCCCACAACAGCTCAATAGGGTTGAGATCCGGTGACTGTGCTGGCCACTCCATTATAGACAGAATACCAGCTGACTGCTTCTTCCTAAATAGTTCTTGCATAGTTTGGAGCTGTGCTTTGGGTCATTGTCCTGTTGTAGGAGGAAATTGGCTCCAATCAAGCGCCGCCCACAGGGTATGGCATGGCATTGCAAAATGGAGTGATAGCCTTCCTTCTTCAAGATCCCTTTTACCCTGTACAAATCTCCCACTTTACCACCACCAAAGCACCCCCAGACCATCACATTGCCTCCACCATGCTTGACAGATGGCGTCAAGCACTCCTCCAGCATCTTTTCATTTGGTCTGCCTCACAAATGTTCTTCTTTGTGATCCAACACCTCAAACTTAGATTCGTCTGTCCATAACACTTTTTTCCAATCTTCCTCTGTCCAGTGTCTGTGTTCTTTTGCCCATCTTAATCTTTTTCTTTTATTGGCCAGTCTGAGATATGGCTTTTTCTTTGCAACTCTGCCTAGAAGGCCAGCATCCCGAATCGCCTCTTCACTGTTGACGTTGAGACTGGTGTTTTATGGGTACTATTTAATGAAGCTGCCAGTTGAGGACCTGTGAGGCGCCTGTTTCTCAAACTAGACACTCTAATGTATTTGTCCTCTTGCTCAGTTGTGCACCGGGCCTCCCACTCCTCTTTCTATTCTGGTTAGAGCCAGTTTGCGCTGTTCTGTGAAGGGAGTAGTACACAGCTTTGTACGAGATCTTCAGTTTCTTGGCAATTTCTGCATGGAATAGCCTTCATTTCTCAGAACAAGAATAGACTGACGAAGTTTCAGAAGAAAGTTCTTTGTTTCTGGCCATTTTGAGCCTGTAATCGAACCCACAATTGCTGATGCTCCAGATACTCAACTAGTCTAAAGAAGGCCAGTTTTATTGCTTCTTTAATCAGCACAACAGTTTTCAGCTGTGCTAACATAATTGCAAAAGGGTTTTCTAATGATCAATTAGCCTTTTAAAATGATAAACTTGGATTAGCAAACACAACGTGCCATTGGAACACAGGACTGATGGTTGTTGATAATGGGCCTCTGTACGCCTATGTAGATATTCCATTACAAATCAGCCGTTTCCAGCTACAATAGTCATTTACAACATTAACAATGTCTACACTGTATTTCTGATCAATTTGATGTTATTTTAATGGACAAAAAATGTGCTTTTTTTTCGAAAACAAGGAAATTTCTAAGTGACCCCAAACTTTTGAACGGTAGTGTATATATATGTATATACTGATTAACCCTGTTGTCTTTGCAGCCGATCACAGTAAGAATAAGAAATTGGAAGCAAGTTAGGCTGTAGCACAAACACATCCCCACACAAATCCAACGGCAACCATCGCAGACCAAGTTTTTTTTCCCTCTTTTGCATTAAGTTTTATAAAGAATAAATAATGTCAGCATGGTAAACAAGCAAGTACTTATTTGGCTTTTAACGAGCCTTTCTCTTTACTACTTTAAACTGTGATCAAAGTCTTTTAAGCATTGTAGAAATACATTTCTAAAACTGCTTTCTTAAAAAAAATACCTAATTTGATTTTTCTGAGCTCCCTGAATCTCTGGAACATAATTTATTTGTTTGCACTGAAAACAATAGAAAATTTTTTTGAGTTTACTGAAAACAATTACAAATGAAAAATAATAATATAAGTTATAATCATACTTTTAGAGCTTCTTAATTCATATTAGAATGTCGCTGTTTGATTAAATATTCTGTGCTTTGCTTCTAATCTCCACTCATTACCAGCACACGGCATCACTGTTTGCAAGAAACGTCAATGAATTCACCTGACAAACTCAGTGTAAAACTAGGCACTAAAGTCTCAAATCGAAAAGTGCCTACTGTCCAACAGGCAGATATATCAGACTGATAGACAGAAGGACTGATTGATATTAAAAAAAGAACGACAGAATAATAATTTATTATGGATGCAGGAAAAACACATTAACAATTATTATTATTATTATTTATTTCTTAGCAGACACCCTTATCCAGGGAGACTTAGAGTCATAAACAAAAATACATTTCAAGAATCACAGTACAAGTAATAATACAATTAAGAGCAAGATAAAAATCCAATGACTTTGGTTCTAGCAAGTACAAGTATGACAAAACAAAACGCTGTGCAGCATCAAGTACAAGTACAGTACAAGTATGACAAAACAATACGCTGTGCAGCATCAACCAGAAACAGTGATCCGACCCTTCCTCACCAACTACGCCACCCAGCTCCTGGTCCAGGCCTTGGTACTCTCCCGCCTAGACTACTGCAACTCCCTCCTGGCCGGCCTCCCTGCGTCCGCCACCCGTCCGCTCCATCCAGAACTCCGCTGCCCGCCTGGTGTTCTCTCTGCCTCGCTTCTCCCACGCAACTCCACTACTCCGCTCACTTCACTGGCTACCGATCACCGCTCGCATCCAGTTCAAGACTCTTGTACTAGCCTACAGATGCCTTGACCAGACTGCACCCAGCTACCTCCAGACCCTCATCTCTCCCTACACCCCCACTCGACCTCTCCGCTCCGCCTGCACTAGAAGACTGGCTCTACCTCCTCTACGCTCCCCTGCCTCCAGAGCCTGCTCCTTCTCCACCCTCGCTCCGCAGTGGTGGAATGACCTACCTACAGATGTCAGGACCGCCGTCCCTGACCACATTCCGGCGCCTCCTTAAGACTCACCTCTTCAAACAGCACCTGTAGAACTCCTCTGTTTCTCCCCTGGGACACTTTCACCCTTCCTTAAATGTGCTTTACTTACCTTATCTGCCCCCTATTTTACTGCATTTAATCCTGTACTTCAGAGTACTGTATTCTGCCAAGTGTTTAATCTGTAGTATTTGGTATTTAATCATATCTTGATGTAACTATCACTGTAACTTTTATCTGCTGTATTATTGAATTGTATTTTGTCACACTTGTACTTGCTTGAACTAGTCATTGTATTTATCTTGCTCCTATTGTATTATTACTTGTACTGTAACACTTGAAATGTATTTGCTTACGATTGTAAGTCGCCCTGGATAAGGGCGTCTGCTAAGAAATAAATAATAATAATAATAATAATAATAAATCTGTCAGTGTGAACTTCATGTTTTTATTCCATTATGAACCTACACAAAGGGGAAATACAGAAATATAATATGTTTTTGTGTAAAAGAGGAAAGATAAAAAAATGCATTATCTGAAATCAAATGAACTGAAGCACAATCTCGTAAATGCATCTTTGTATTCCAGAATAAAAGTGCAAATGCAATGAAAGGGAAACATAACGTTTCTGTTTTGCAAAACACATAATAAAAATAAAAATAATGCTAAATGTACTATTTAAGAACACAGTATATAGACAGTTCCAGTAATGTCTAAATCAGATTGGCAGATTTTACCCGAATTGAAGTCAAAGTAGATGCTGTAGCCAGAGGTGAAAATAACTTTCATTTCTTAGCAGTGTAGTGTTATTTTCAGGTATGCGTTAAGAAGTGATACTCAGCTCATGCATGCCTAAACAACTTCCGCTAAGAAAGCAGGGAATCGTCCATTCAAATCTGGTACATTGTGCTGTTTTCGGTCTTTAACGTCTTTTTAAACTGAATTTATCATATTTTCCAGTCTTTTACATCATCTTTTACACATTTAAGTAATTTATCATTTTTCCACCATTAAGAAAATAGTATGCGAATATTTATCATATGCAATACATTGGGTCATGTTTTTTTCTTTTTAGAGAAATTGATTGCCTGTTTCCAGTTTAAGTTTGCAAAAAAGTATATATACTTAATGGTAAATTGTCTTTTGACAATATGAAAACACCCATCAGATCGCAATTGATTGCACCTGTAACAAAATCTGACCGCGTACCACTTTCTGACATTACGTGGGTCAGGTTTTGGTATGCGTAACACATTCTGACGATGTACCACTGTGTAACACTACACCGGCTCTATAGTCCAGATCACGGCTTCTATCAAGGTAAAAAACAGCATCCACAAACTTGAACTTTCAAACAGTATTCCAATTCCAAAAGAAAAGAAAAGATGATAGTGACGGCCACGTTAAAATGCCATCCAAAATAGAATAATCTAGCTAGAAAAATTTAATTGAAATATTTTTTTTTGTATTTGTATTTTTTATTATTCGTGCATTTTTCCTGAGGGATATCAGACAACATCCGTTAGGTAAATTGTTCCCCCACTACTACCACTAGTTTAATGAAAATTGATTTGAGTTTGACTCGTGACTCGGACTTGGACTGGAATGACAGTGACTCGGACTCGAACTCGGACATAATCAGACTACAAGTCTGATTATAATATATATATATATATATATATATATATATATATATATATATATATATATATATATATATATATATATATATATATATATATATATATATATATATATATGTGTATATATCCATCTTCCACTGCCTCCAAGTGGCATGAGGGTGTGTGACCGGGTGTTACATCACGTGCGTGGATCGCCGCTGTTTACAAAGTACCACAGAGAGACACTGGGGGGGGTGGAGTTGAAATGCCGGCACAGGCACGCAGGATTTATTACTACAAACAGAAATGAAAGTAAAGGTGGTCATGTGACGTTACCAGCCATGGTAACGCACAGAGGACACATACAGCAAGCTGTACAAAAGGCAAAATAAAAAACAGTACAAAAACTACAAATAAAAGGTGCCCCAGAGGGTGAGCACTAGCCTTCAAACGAGGCGTCCCGCTCCAGGAACCGGCTACACTACGTAACCCTCGCTATTCATCACATGGGATCACTATCACCTAAACTAACCTACTGATGAGCCAGTATTCATACAACGACTCCTGCTGCTTCATACAGCCTTGGCTGGGCATTGTCTTCACAAGCACCGCTTGCAGTCTCAGGCCTGCGTAGCCGTCGTTCCTGCAGAGCGGACCCTCTCCTCCCGCGTATAAACCGCTCCCCTCTGGCATGGCGTTGCAGTCGCCTCGAACCATCTCCCGCGGATGCTTTTAAACTGACAGACACTCGGTCAAGACCCGCCCACCTGCTGATTGAGGTCCAGCACAGCCAATCACTTGCTGCCCTTCCCCTCAACCAAGCCTAGCAGGCAGCAAGTCTCAATCGAGCGCCCGTCTGTAAACAATAAATGTAATTAAACAAATCAACTCCAAAACGCACAATAAACCCATTTCCCCATACAAATTATACCAACACTAAATACACACATGCAGGGCAATCGCCCTGCTACATACCTCCCTCCTTAGGATGAACCCTAAGGGTTCATCCGACACCACTATTTAATATTACTATCATTAACTTACACTGACAGACATTACAAAACCCACAATCTAAACAACAACAAAACAAAAAATACTCTTATATCTACTCCCCCACCACCCACCCCATTTTTTTTTTTTTTTAATATACTATTCTAACACATATGGGTGGGTGGGAAGGAACATTAGAGCCCAGCCAGCCTCAACCAGCCACCAGACAGCTAACTGGCTCCAATGTTAATCATCACAATTATAACTATACTTTATCATCATTCACTATTATTTACCATCATTATTATTGATCAATATTCCATCTCCATTAGTATTACTTTAATACAACCGTAATCATCCTTATTATTACCATCACCATACACATCACTAGTTTACTATTATCATTCACCATTATCATAATTTTTCATCATTATCACTATTTAACTATTATCATTTACTATTATCATTTAACCTTATAATTTATCATCCCTATAATTACCAATTATTACTAACATCACTACAATAATAAATCCCTTCACATTACCAATACCTAACTATCATTTATATAATAAATCACTTAATCAAGTATCATTTACCAATAATTAATTTACAACAACTATTCACCAACAATTATTCTCACCCCTGGGTTTCTATGAGGGGGCGCCCATTCAACCCCGCTTACCCCCTAAACCCAGTGTCCCTTCACGGGGCTCCTCTCCGGAGGATTGCCCCGCCTCCTTCCGAGACAATCTCCCACAAATGACAGGTCCTCCTTCGCTGACGCTCGGCAGGCAGTTCCTCCCGCTGGCTTCCTGGCAGGCAGTCTCTCCGGCTCCTCCCTCGCCAGCTTCCAGGACTGGAACTCCTCCTTCTGCAGCTCTCGGGGATGGACCTCCCTCGGCCTCACTGACGTTCGGGATCTCGCGGCTCCATCCATCTGGTACAGCAGCCCCTCAGGGTTACCTGCGGTCTGCCCTTGTCCCCCCCAAAAAAATTTCAGAGGTTTGCTCCTTCATGTCTCTCTGTAGCGATCTAGCCTTGTTTCGGCAGGATGCAGCGGAATCCCCTTCCGACACCATACGTGACCGGGTGTTACGTTACGTGCGTGGATCGCCACTGTTTACAAAGTACAGAGAGAAATTGGGGGGTGGAGTTGAAACGCCGGCACAGGCACGCAGGATTTATTAATGCAAACAGAAAGGAAATAAAAGGTGGTCATGTTACGTTACCAGCCATGGTAACGCACAGAGGACACATACAGCAAGCTGTACAAAAGGCAAAATAAAACACAGTACAAAAACTACAAATAAAAGGTGCCCCAGAGGGCGAGCACTAGCCTTCAAATGAGGCGTCCCGCTCCAGGAACCGGCTACACTACGTAACCCTCGCTACACATCACATGGGATCACTATCCCCTAACTAACCTACTCACGAGCCGGTATTCATACAACGACTCGTGCTGCTTCATATGGCCTTGGCTAGGCATTGCCTTCACAAGCACCGCTTGCAGTCTCAGGGTTGCGTAGCTGTCGTTCCTGCAGAGCTGACCCTCTCCTCCCGAGCATATGCCGCTCCCCTCTGGCATGGCATTGCAGTCGCCCCGAGCCATCTCCCGCGGATGCTTTTAAACTGACAGACACTCGGTCAAGACCCACCCACCTGCTGATTGAGGTCCAGCACAGCCAATCACTTGCTGCCCTTCCCCTCAACCAAGCCTAGCAGGCAGCAAGTCTCAATCGAGCGCCCGTCTGTAAACAATAAATGTAATTAAACAAATCAACTCCAAAACGCACAATAAACCCATTTCCCCATACAACTTATACCAACACTAAATACACACATGCAGGGCAATCGCCCTGCTACAGGGTGACAACGGGTTCTCAAGACCAAGACAATGTACAGCGGGGTCCCCTGACTCTGGAAGGTTCAGCCATGCTGTGAAAGCTTGAGCAACATAGTCGGCCAAAGTGGAAGGGGCTCTCACCAACCCGCCTGGCCAGTGTGGTGAGTTATGGCCAGCCCCACCATGATAAAAGCACAGACAAAAACTTGTCCCTCATTCCCTGGAGGCTGGATTGCCACTGACCAAGGCAGCGGCCGGTTAGGCATGAAGGCAGAGGGTGCTAAGAATCATCGTGTTAAGATTTTAGGCTGCCACAGAACACTGACCCTGGCCACGTACAACTGCAGATCTCTTTCAGGTGAAGCAAGACTTCAAGAGTTGGAAGAAGAACTTGGAATAATCAAGTGGGACATCATAGGACTAAGTGAAGTACGGCGAAGACGAAGGACTACTAGAACTCAAGAGTGGACATCTTCTCTTATGCTGAGGCACTACAGATGGATGAACATGAGACGTTGGATTAATTGACCACAAGAGAATAAAAAATAACGTACTAGAGACTGACAGTGTGTCAGAGAGGTCCGCAACACTGATAGTGAAAGTTTCAAGGAAGTATGAACTTCAGGTCATCCAAGTATATGCACCAACAACAAGCTATTTGGATGAAGAAGTCAAATATTTTTATGAAGAAGTACAAGAACTACACGAAAATGGGAAGAGCCACTATAAGTTCATCATCGGTGACTTCAATGCCAAAATAGGAGCCCAGCAAGAAGACAAGAATTCGGTCGGCAAATTTGGAATATGGCTAATTTGCAGAGAACAAAAACTTATTCATCACGAACACCTTCTTCCAGAAGAAACTCATCAGGAAATGGACATGGGGAGGACCCAACGGAGTGAAGAATGAAATTCACTACATACTCACCAACAAGAAGCACACTGTACAAGATGTCTCAATACTAAACAAATTTAACACAGGAAGTGACCACAGACTTGTAAGATGCAAAATACACCTAAACACAGCACTGGAGAGAGTGAAACTCATGATGATGAAATCCAACACAATTAGTGTAGAAATGCTCCAGAAGCAAAGTCTGGTGTTTCAACTGGAATTGAAGAATAGATTCAGCACTCTTCAAGATCTGCAAAAAGATGAAGCAATCGAGGTAAACAACATCTGTGAGGAAATGACGCAAGTAATCGCAGAAACAGCAAAAAAACATTGCTGGAACACAGAGTACAAAATGTGACCAGAAGATCACGCAAGAGACAAAAGACCTCATGAAGAAAAGAAGGGAAATGAAACAAACAGCAGCTCTATATATATCATCATCATCATCTTCAGCCTTTTTTAATCCACTGCTGGATGAAGGCCTCCCCAAGATTCTTCAACAAAAGCCTGTCTGCTGCGTCCATCATCCACGTTGCTCCAGCGTGTTTCCCCTTAACACTGGCAGCACGCATTGGTCGAAGACTTTCCTCTTGAGGCTTTCAGAACCATGCTTAATCTTCCAAAGGTACACCAGACCATTTTTGCTCTTCTGTTGATTTCGCACATTTGATTCTCCGTTGCCAAAACTAACTGTCCTAAGTATATGTAGTTATTGACTTCTTCAAGCTTGATCCCATTGACTTAAATTGCCTGTGGAGTAGTATATACCCTGATGAAGGCTTTGCAGCCAAAACATTGGTTTATTCTCAATAAATTTTGAAAACTTTTAGGAGTGTGTTTGAGTGTGCGGCTTCCCCTTTTCTTTGTGGTATATTTATTGAACATGACTTGAGTCTTCTTCAGGTTCATTTTCAAACCTGTTTGATGCTAGCCTCGTGTAGTTCTTGTATTCTTGTTTGTAATTCTTCTGGCCACGTTGTAAATATGAGGATGGTAGGTGATTCAAGTAGGCTTCATTGATCTTCAGCCCCTTATTTTCCCAATCCAGTGTTTTGAAAATGTCTTCTAGGGTGGCCGTGAAGAGCTTTGGGGAAATTGTATCTCCTTGACGAACTCCTTTTTTAATCTTGATTTTGTCACTGTTTTTATGGTTTTTGAGAGAGCTTAAACAGAGCTTGTGTAAACAGAGTCAAAGGTTTTTTCAGTCGATGAATCCCAAGCAAACTGGTAGTTCGTACTCGTTGCTGGTTTGAATCACTTGCCGTACAACTTGAAGATGATCAATTGTGCTAAATCCACTCCTGAATCCTGCGTGCTCATTTGATTGTGCCGAGTCAAATGATCTTGAAGTCTGTTGGTGAGCATTATGTATTTTTTTAAAATTTATTTAGAAGGGTTTACTGTATGAAGGGCACTATATAAATAACCTTTGATTTGAATCTCATGTCGCCTCCTTGACTGCTGCTGTGTTAACACATACAGTAAAGCAATGGTTACAAAGTTGTTGGTTTTTCTACCCTTTTCAATAATTGTCAACTTTGTCACAAATGACCGTATATTTAAATGTAATTTCTCACCAAAGTGACCTGTTACATCGTACCTTCATTTTGTGTGTAAATGAGTTGTACGATAACAAGGTTGAATATCACTAGGACAGGGTGCAGTGCTGACAACCCTGAGCTCTGTATTACTACTTCAAACAAAATAAGTGAACTGGATAGTGCATTTAAATCCATGAACGCATGTTAATGATCTATTTTGCACATAACAGGGATCAAAAAGTGGTGCCATTATTATTATTATTATTATTATTACTATTATTATTATTATTATTATTATTATTATTATTATTATTATTATTATTATTATTAAATCTTCAGTGTGGTGTACAGGTATCTCCTCTTGAGTAAACGTTTGCACAGATTTTGCTTTAGTGGTAATGCCTTTAATAATTGGTTTTAATTTGTGATTTTAGTTACATACTTTATGATTTCCATTACATGAGAGTAGATGCTAAAACTTCATGCTGATTTGAACTTGGCTCTCGCCAAGATAAGCACCAACTAAGACATAGCTTCACAGTAAACTAATGTGATCCATGTGTGTCTCCATCCATTTGCGCTTCCTTCCATATGATGATGTAGATATCCTTCTATCTGGTGTTGATGGCTGAAGTGTAATGCTGGCTCCAGGGATCAGCTTATTGCCTCCCTAGCGCATCAGCACACACAACGGCTGCGATGCTGGCTCCGGGGATCAACCATAGTGCGGTCTCCCCAGTGCATCAGCATGACAACCGTCTGGATTGAGCTAAGTAGGGTACATCTCTGGGGTCTTCAAGTGGGCACCTTCCATCCTCGGTGTTTCGTCGACTAGCCCCGACACCTCAAGAGGGTTCGACGGTGATTCTGGCGTCCCAGCATCACCCCTCCGTCCCCACTCAACTCAGCCCAGCTTACTTACCTGTACATCAGCCTTTCTTTCTTTCTATTGTGCTTGAGATCCCCAGCCAGAATCTTTCCGTCTCAACCACAGCCAGTTGCTGCTCCTCTCTGCTGCTTCAGATAAGTTCTTCACTGTGCGACGCAACTCTTGGCCATTGAATCCGACATCTCTGAGAAACCGGGTTGTAGAGTGTGCCACAAATCCTCGACATCCCACTTCCACTGGGTAAACCCCGACTCTCCATCCTCGCTGTTCCACTTCAGTGGCTAGTTGAGCATACCGCAGTTTCTTCCTCTCATACACCTCATCTACAGCATCCTGCCATGGCACTGTTAACTCTACCAGGTGAACAAGGCTTGCTGATCCAGACCACAAGACAATATCTGGTCGAAGGTTTGTGGTGGCAATCTCAGGTGGAAAAATAAGCCGTTGACCAACATCTGCCAGCATTTTCCAGTCTCTAGCAGCTTCCAGTTGTCCTGGGTGAGGATTGGTTTTAACACCTTTTCTTGGTGGTTGCTGTCCTGGGCGGAGGAATGTTGTCTTTTGTGTGTAATGTTTTGATGGAACAGGTGGCAACTTATTGGTCATGTTACACTTGTCTTCCAATGCTCAGGCCAAACATCGCAGCACCTGGTCATGGCGCCAAGTAAACCGTCCTTGGCTAAGAGCCACCTTACATCCTGTCAAAATGTGCCTTAATGTTGCAGGTGATGAACACAAAGGTCATGAGGGAGCCTCTCCTACCCAGAGGTTTAGGTTCTGTGGTGATGGGAGAACATCATATGTTGACCTTATAAGGAAACTGATCCTGCTCTGTTCCATTGACCATAGGTCTTGCCAGCCAATCTTGCGTTGTTCCACACTCTCCCATCTCATCCATTCTCCCTGCTTGGCCTGGGAAATGGCCTTTATACACCTCATCCTCTCCTCCTGCTTTTGCACCTTGTTGACTACCAGCTTCCTCCGTTGAGCTGGGGCTGCCTTGTGCCATGTAGGAGGAGTTGAACTGAGACCAAGACCCCCTCTTCCATGCTGAACTTGCCCCATGATATCACCAATTCGAAGGGCAGCCTTTGCATCCTCCACAGCTTTCTTTGCCGCCCACTTTCTTCCAGTTTTCAACACAGGTGCTGCCTCCCTTACGTATTTGTCGCGTGACTCTACTAATGTCATTTCCAGTCAGACCTTGGCGCACTTAAACTCCTCGGTTAGAGCGGAGACAGGTAGCTGCAGTATTCCTTTACCATAAAGTCCCACTCTGCTGAGGCAGCGTGGAACTCCCAACCATTTCCTGATGTGTGAACTGATTAAAGCTTCCAGCTTCTCTACTGTTGTCAAAGAAACCTCGTACACAGTCAGTGGCCACAGCAACCTTGGCAGTAGACCAAACTGAAAGCAGTGGGCTTGAATTGCATTCGTGCCCATTCAATGTTATTGGTTAATTTGCCCAATAACCGATTAGTGCAGGCTACTGTTGTAGTCATGGTTGTCATGTCATCCATGTATGCTCGAATTGGTGGTAGTCGCATTCCAGAAGCCAAGCGCTCTCCTCCCACTACCCATTTTGATGCCCTAATGATTACTTCCATTGCCATGGTAAAAGCCAGTGGAGAAATGGTGCATCCTGCCATTATTCCAACTTCTAGGCATTGCCATGTAGTGCTGAATTCTGAAGTTGAAAAACTAAATTGCAAATCTCCAAAGTAGGCTTTCACTAGATTTGTTATTGTCATTGGTACACTGAAAAAATCAAATGCTGCCCAAAGAAGTTCATGTGGCACTGAACCATATGCATTAGCCAAATCCAGGAATGTCACATGGAGCTCCTTCCTCTCCTTTTAGCTGATTGAATTTGTTGCCAGATCACATTGATGTGTTCTAAGCATCCTGGGAAACCTGGAATGCCTGCTTTTGTATTGAAGTGTCAATGAAGCAGTTCTTTAATAGGTAAGTTGACAATCTCTGAGCAATAATGCTGAAGAAAATCTTGCCTTCTACGTTTAATAGGAAATAGAGTGAAACTGACTGATGCTTGTAGAATCTTTTTCTTTAGGTATAAAGACTCCACCTGCTCGGCGCCATGCTCTTGGTACAACCTGTTTTTCCCATGCTACTTTCATCAATTTCCACAGGATTCGTAGAGCTCCTGAAGCACTCTTGTACACTCTGTACGGAACTCCATTAGGCCCTGGAGATGATGAAGCCCTTGCTTTTTTCACAGCTTGTTCTACTTCTTTCCACTTAGGTGCACAGTCCTCCATTTGGTATTCTGGTGGATTGATAGGTGGGATGTCTGAAGGAATTGACATAGGCTCCTGCCTTTTTGAATCTGTATGTGTTTCCTCCAAATATCTCTCCAGCTCAAACTTAGATGCTTTTAGTGCGCCATTCTTCTCACTGGTGAATAACTTCTTTACATTTAAAATAATATTACAATAGAACATACCAGTGAATTCACACTCAAATAAAATATCTTCCTTGGGGAATTCAATACTAGCGATTAAGGTAAATAAATCATTTTTCCATAGTGTGGGTTAGATGACTGTTATAAAGGCTTTGTGCAATAGGTTATTAAATAGATTTTGGCTATGTTCTTGATCTGGCTTGTGACCTTACCTCTGTCCTACTCCCCTCCCCTCCAGACAAATAATCATTAGGGTAACTTCTGAAAGGTCATATACTTCATAATATTTACTGATTTACAAAGCCAATTGCCTATAGCTCCCTATGGTTTTTACCACCATTGACATTAACAGTAAACAGAAGAACTGGACAGGTAGTCTATGTGCAATTCTTGTTAGTGTTTAATTCAATTTTCTGAATCGAGTATTATTCTACTTCCTAATGAGATTTTTGGGATATTACCCATGATGAAATAACATTTTCAATAGAGTTTGGTAATTAAGATGACCTTGCATTGGATAAACAGTTGAAATTGCCACTAGAATAAACACATTGCACTGTTATTTCAGTTAACATAAGCTGTCTCTTTGATGTATTGCTATAATTCCACTAACTGTGTGGAGAATGTGTTTAATTCCATTTTTAGTAAGGCTGTTCTATGAAAATAATAAATGGGACTGCTATTCCCCCTACTCTCTTTGTTCTGTGCCTCTTCTGCAATGCACAGCAGGAGCTTCATTATAAAATGACCCGGTTATTATGCATACAGGACTTATGATTTGAATCTCTACTGCTACCCGAGCTCACATGCTGCTCGTTTTACATAAAATTAAGAGGATCAACATCATTGACATGTGTGATATTATTTAATTTATTTTATTAGGTGACCTCTTAGTGTGATGCACCAAGACAGATATTATGGCCGAATCAATGCGTAATAAAAATAAGATGTTGGCATACTCCCAAGGCATGAAGCATTTCAGTGGGAACCGATTTTAAGTTAATTTTCAATGCATTTTATCCGATTTAAAATTGGAAATATTTTTTGTGTGTGAACGACAATGAATCAACATGAATTGGCACCATTTAAAAGTTGTTGACTGCCATTAATGGTTAATAAAGGCATTCTGTTTCGTCTTTACCCCTATGTATATCACAGTATATATCTTTTTGCAACAGAGGCAAGAAAACACATTATGCGTACCTATAATCACCCTTTGAACCAACATAAAAATCTCTTGAAACAGCATGACCAGCAATGCACTGCCATCTTTGACTAGCATAAAACCAGCTGCAGCCATTACTTGAAGTTCTAAAAAGACACATCTACAGAACACATTTCAAATAGGCGTTTCTTAATATCCCCAATTCCTGTCGTGTAAGTCATGGCATCCTTGAGTGAATGACATTTCATTCTTTATTTCAGCGAGTCGCTCAGCGCTGTTCTCTGTACTGTTGACTCAGCAAACATTGGGCCACAGCAAGATTGTCATTTCTGAATGCTACCTTATAAATCTTATTTTAGTAAGGGAAAGGGAAAGCTTACAATATTTAAAAAAATAAAATAAACATGCCACTTCTATTTAAATATGTTTTATACAGTCTGCATACAACCTGTTTAATAGCCTATTACTGTATTTGTATGCTCTATCATGTACATCAATAAAGAATCATATAACACACACACACACATGACATTAAACAGAAAAGAAATGAATTGTTATGGAAGTCTAGATGGACCAAATCTAGTATTCCTTTAAGATGATAGATTTATGTAGCACTACTAAATTGTATTTTAATGGTATTGCATTATTTTATTTTTTTTAGTAGTTACAGGATATTGGGATTTTTCATCTATTTATGAGGGCAGTTAAAGGGGAAGCCTCAATTGAATGTACATGAGTTTGCAAATATAATATCTGAAATGTGTTTTTACTCTTTATAGCGGTATGTGCTTCCAGTACCCGGATACATGTTGTACTATTGAGCCTTCCTGGTGCATGCAAAATCATTTTACAGTGAGATATAAAACCAGATGGATCCACAGTTAGCAGCAAGATTTTCCTTCTGTTCCTAAAACCTGTGTGGAGGCTTCAACTGTGATCAAACCAGTTTGTTTAATCTAATTTAGTCCCTGTATTTCAACTTGTATCAAGCTCTGAATCATATTTTTAAAATATTTTACGTAGAGAACTAATCTTTTTCAATTGGCCAATATATCCTATGAGTTGAGCAACTATTTTCACATCTGTAGGAGATCTGAAATGAAGATCTAACCAACTTATTTTTGCTGTCAGCCCGTACAATTATTATATATTTGTATTTATATCATCATTTGTCACATAAAGTATTGGGACACCAGCCTTAATTACACAGCAACATTACTGTGTGTGTTTCGAGAGTATAAAGTATAATTCTCTACAGAGTATACTTTTCCATTACTGTTTCTGCATTTGTAAGAGAACATTTCCCATGTCGCTGGTGACCATGGCTACCCTTACAGTACGGTAAAAAATAAAGGACTCCAGGGTTGCTTTGTATTTTGATCTGACCCTTTTTATAACTGAGCATTTTTTAAATCTTAGACATTGTTTAGATTGTGCAGCCAGATCAGAGTGTATCATAAAAGGCACAATTACAATAACTATTACACATTTACATGTACTGTAGTAGCATAACCACAGTAGAGCAAATAAAACAGAACAGCACCAGATTAGTTTAACTTAAAACGAGCACAATTCACCACACACACTATGCATTGTCAGGCAGATTCTAATACTAAACTATTTTTTTAATAGATGTTGGCCCTTTTTGAAAATGCATTGCAATAATACAGTTCAAAATAAAGTGCTATTTTTAATACTACATTATGGTCATTCCACATGAAATGCACCAATGTCCCCATCTTGCATATGAATGCACCTGGAAGTGTTTCAGGAAGAATCCCCAAATATTAGCTCTCGACTCTTTTTATTTTTGAAGCTTTAAGCCTATAATGGGAGGTGGCGTGTGATAGATGAAAACAATCACTGAAAAGGGGCCATGTTCGATCGAGGTCAGATCTTTCAGAGTTTTCAATATACAGTACTGTGCAAAAGTTTTAGGCAGGTGTGAAAAAATGCTGTAAAGTAAGAATGCTTTCAAAAATAGGCATGTTAATAGATTATATTTATCAATTAACTAAATGCAAAGTGAGTGAACAGAAGAAAAATCTAAATCAAATCCATATTTGGTGTGACAACCCTTTGCCTTCAAAACAGCATCAATTCTTCTAGGTACACTTGCACAAAGTCAGGGGATTTTGTAGGCATATAGTCAGGTGTATGATTAAACAATTATACCAAACAGGTGCTAATGATCATCAATTCAATATGTAGGTTGAAACACAATCATTAACTGAAACAGAAACAGCTGTGTAGGAGGAATAAAACTGGGTGAGGAACAGCCAAACTCAGCTAACAAGGTGAGGTTGCTGAAGACAGTTACTGTCAAAAGTCATACACCATGGCAAGACTGAGCACAGCAACAAGACACAAGGTAATTATACTGCATCAGCAAGGTCTCTCCCAGGCAGAAATTTCAAGGCAGACAGGGGTTTCCAGATGTGCTGTCCAAGCTCTTTTGAAGAAGCACAAAGAAACGGACAGCGTTGAGGACCGTGAGGCGCAGTGGTCGGCCAAGGAAACTTACTGCAGCAGATGAAAGACACATCATGCTTACTTCCCTTTGCAATCGGAAGATGTCCAGCAGTGCCATCAGCTCAGAACTGGCAGAAAACAGTGGGACCCTGGTACACCCATCTACTGTCCGGAGAAGTCTGGTCAGAAGTGGCCTTCATGGAAGACTTGCGCCAAAAGCCATACCTCCGGCGTGGAAACAAGGCCAAGCAACTCAACTATGCGCGAAAACACAGGAACTGGGGTGCAGAAAAATGGCAGCAGGTGCTCTGGACTGATGAGTCAAAATTTGAAATATTTGGCTGTAGCAGAAGGCAGTTTGTTCGCCGAAGGGCTGGAGAGCGTACAGAATGAGTGTCTGCAGGCAACAGTGAAGCATGGTGGAGGTTCCTTGCAAGTTTGGGGCTGCATTTCTGCAAATGGAGTTGGGGATTTGGTCAGAATTAATGGTCTCCTCAATGCTGAGAAGTACAGGCAGATACTTATCCATCATGCAATACCATCAGGGAGGCATCTGATTGGCCCCAAATTTATTCTGCAGCATGACAACGACCCCAAACATACAGCGAAAGTCATTAAGAACTATCTTCATTGTAAAGAAGAACAAGGAGTCCTGGAAGTGATGGTATGGCCCCACAGAGCCCTGATCTCAACATCATCGAGTCTGTCTGGGATTACATGAAGAGAGAGAAGCAACTGAGGCTGCCTAAATCCACAGAAGAACTGTGGTTAGTTCTCCAAGATGTTTGGGCCAACCTACCTGCCGAGTTCCTTCAAAAACTGTGTGCAAGTGTACGTAGAAGAATTGATGCTTGATGCTGTTTTGAAGGCAAAGGGTGGTCACACCAAATATGGATTTGATTTAGATTTTTCTTCTGTTCACTCACTTTGCATTTAGTTAATTGATAAATATAATCTATTAACATGTCTATTTTTGAAAGCATTCTTACTTTACAGCATTTTTTCACACCTGCCTAAAACTTTTGCACAGTACTGTATCTTCTACACACACACACATATGACTCTTCTAGTTTAATAATGGGTCCAGAAATTACCTGCTGGTGCCCATGGATGTTAATGCGATGGAAGCAAGTGTATAAAAAAAGTGAAATAACACCAAGAAAAATGCCATATTGTATGTGCGGTAACTCCTGAACCACTGTAGTTTCTCCAGGTTACGTAACACAACACAAATGATCTATCCTCTGTCAGTGTCACAGGGTAAGTTGTTACTGAGTTATGAACTCCCAGAAATGGCATCCTTTCAGCACCCCAGATCTCAAAAGGGATAGGAGATACACACGTGTGCCTTTAAGATGTCATTAAAGCTATGTTCTTTGTAAGTCTGGGGGAAAAAAACAAAACACTGTAAGCATTAAAGGACCCCTACAGGTTTAATAATCAAAAGGACCCCAGGAGGGAACTGGACTCCCTAATTTGCCTGAAATAATGTACAGTATACCTTCAAAACACTGTACATGTCCTTCTGCAGAGAATGAAACAATTACAGTATTAAACGCAGTTTAAAGAAAGACAAATTAAAAGGGTTATACTTGACTCCTTACACATACAGTAGAACACATGCTCCTTTCGCAACACTCCTACTTATATTGAAACAGTTAAATACAATTGTTTCAAAATCTAGTATCAGACAGGGAATGGGAGTAAATCCAAGTCCAATATAACTGGTAAGTAAATGTCAATTTGCCAAGCTTTTTATTTGAGAATTAATCAAATGGGACAGTTAAAATAAGTGCACAATAATTGTGCAAATTGCAAATTGCACAGGGATTGCACATCTCGGTTACAAATTATACAGTAACAGTAAATTAATTTACTACACAGTAACTGATTATTACCGATTGCTACAAAATTTCTAGAACATACATACTGTAAAACACTATTAGAGATCGAGGAAACAGTTCTTGGGTTAAATTTAGTGCAGCAGAGGGAGATTCTGCAGCGTTCACATCACATCAAGCGGCACCTTCTTAAAGATGCAGCTCTTGTGAGATACAGCCATTTGGTGAGAATGAATGTCAAAGCATGAAAAATTATGATATTCTTAGTTTCAGTTTTACAAGAAAACCTCAGAGCCACAAAAGGTAATAGACCTATATAGCAGAGATAATGCATCGACAGTTTATGGATTTGCAGTGGCATACATTTTAGTAACTTTGGGTACAATGCAGCCTGCAAGTGATCTGATAATGCTTCTGCATCTTTTGATATGATGTTAGCTTAAATGAACTTGTTAATTATTATTAATAGAGTAACTAGGAAAATATAGATTGACAGGCCTGAATGGAAATGATAGGCAATTTAAGGATTTCAAGATACTTAGAGAATACTGTTACATTTAGCTGAGGTAAGAAACACCTTTTAAATATACAGACATAAAACAGCAGTGGGGAGTAGTGGTTAGGGTTCTGGACTCTTGACCGGAGGGTTGTGGGTTCAATCCCAGGTGGGGGACACTGCTGCTGTACCTTTGAGCAAGGTCCTTTACCTAGATTGCTCCAGTAAAAACCAAAATGTATAAATGAGTAATTGTATGAAAAAAATAATGTGTAAAAAATAATGTAATTGTATGTAAAAATAATGTGATATCTTGTAACAATTGTAAGTCACCCTGGATAAGAAAATAATAATAAAACATACTTGCAGCAGTGGAACAGCCATTCAACAGTCAATATTGCTGGAGGAAGGATGAATCACACACATAATTAATAATAGTTTGAACATGCAAGGTTTGAACTCCTACTTTTAAAATGACATTGTGAATATTTTCATATACTATTGCAAGTACAGTAGATGTGATTCCTCCCCCCTTCCCCCCTAGAAAGCTTTTGCGTCACACTGATTGAGGCAATTTTAACAACTCATTCATTGTGATAGGGTTATTGGCTACATGCTTTTGCCTGCAGATGTCATTGTCATGCATCACTTGTGAGGAAAAGAGCAACAATCAGTAGGCCTTGCTTAATGGTGTATAGCAGTCAATGCCGGCTCCTGTGTGGTACTGCAGTCAAGACCGAGAGGCAGTATAAAATTAGTTTTAGGGTTCATGTCAGGTAATCTTAAAAATGGGTTTTAGGAACGGGACACAAGGCTAAAAAGGAGGCTGTGTGGTCCAGTGGTTAAAGAAAAGGGGCTTGTAACCAGGAGGTCCCTGGTTCAAATCCCACCTCAGCCACTAACTCATTGTGTGACCCTGAGCAAGTCACTTAACCTCCTTGTGCTCCGTCTTTCGGGTGAGACGTAATTGTAAGTGACTCTGCAGCTGATGCATAGTTCACACACCGTAGTCTCTGTAAGTCGCCTTGGATAAAGGCGTCTGCTAAATAAACAAATAATAATAATAATAAAAGGCTTCTTCATGGACAAAGTTGACCTAATTCAATTAGACATTCAATGTCAGGCATTTTAGTTGCCATCAGCTACGGGCTAAAAAGTTGTACTTCTTTTGCACTCCGATACAGTATAATTCATGCAAATGAGCAATGCCTTATATTTTATTGAAATAATTGCACCGCTAGGGGACTGGAAATCTTTTGAAGCTATAAAATATGAATCACATTTCTAGTTTGTCATGATAGCTACTATCATGATATTAACAACTTGTTGCAGTAACAGCTTAATGGGCTAATAATTCACAGATCTCTTACATTCAATGGACCAAATGCCATCGCTCTGTAATTTAAGAAAGATATTTGGAGAATAGCTACATCATAGCTGTTTTAATAGTCTACTGCACTTCATTGAAATTTCAATCAATCCTGCAAGACCACTAATGCAAATCTCATTTACAGCAAACTCATTTAACATGAAAATAAAGATTTTGATAATGCCACTGCTGGACAAAATTGTTAATAATTAATAAATACATTGCTAGCTTCTTTGATTAAGAGGACTAGAGTATGAAATCACATCAACGGTCACAGACTGCATAGAGATCTACAATAATTATGTTAATGATTTTCACATGCATCTAAGGCAAGATTATAGTGTTCCTTTTATAGTGCTACTGTAGCCAAAGAAATGATCCTGTTATAGTTTGGTGTTCTGTACTTTTGAGTCAGAGTTGAGTCATCAATGTGGTGGTTAAATACTTTGTATTTAATCAGTACCTAACCTCTCCATGTGGAATGTAATTCATGTGGGCTGTAAACTGGGTAAAAAAACAGTGACTAAGCATCAGTGTTACTTGTGTCTTTTCTGCAGATTTGTTCAAAATAAATGTCTGTAATGCAGCCATTTACATTGAAACTTGCATGTCAGCTAAGTTGTGGTGATACAAAAGAATATTGGAGAGGTCCCTGCGTGACTCATCTGGTAAAAGCACAGTCGTGGTGTGCAGGGTGAGTCATACAGCCCAGGTCTTTGCTGAGGATTCCAAGGGCAGCGTTGCATTGGCTCTGGTGTACTAGTGGGTTAAGGAGGCAATCCTGTTGCACTACAGCGAACCTTGCTGGCCAGGTGCCCAGACACTGGCAGGGCTGGCCTTTGTCCTCCAGGTCTGTAGCTTGCTGACATCCACTCTTGAGTTCCTGGGTGTAAAAGAGGAAGCTGGCCCACTTGTGGGATCGGAGGATGCCCACAGAACCTTCAGGTCTCCTGAGCTGTGTGGGGAATTGCTGCAATGAAGGGAAAAAATGATTGGACATTCCAAATTGAAGAGAAAATTGGGGGCAAAATAATCGGGCACTAAATTAAAAAAAAAAAAAGACAATTTGGCATGTGCAGTCAGTAGAGGCAGGGGGAGTCATGTGCAGTCAGTAGAGGGAGGGGGAGGCATGTGCGGTCAGTAGAGGGAGGGGGAGGCATGTGCAGTCAGTAGAGGCAGGGGAGGCATGTGCAGTCAGTAGAGGCAGGGGGAGTCATGTGCAGTCAGTAGAGGGAGGGGAGTCATGTGCTGTCAGTAGAGGCAGGGGGAGTCATGTGCAGTCAGTAGAGGCAGGGGAGTCATGTGCAGTCAGTAGAGGCAGGGGAGTCATGTGCAGTCAGTAGAGGCAGGGGAGTCATGTGCAGTCAGTAGAGGCAGGGGAGTCATGTGCAGTCAGTAGAGGCAGGGGAGTCATGTGCAGTCAGTAGAGGCAGGGGAGTCATGTGCAGTCAGTAGAGGCAGGGGAGTCATGTGCAGTCAGTAGAGGCAGGGGAGTCATGTGCAGTCAGTAGAGGCAGGGGAGTCATGTGCAGTCAGTAGAGGCAGGGGAGTCATGTGCAGTCAGTAGAGGCAGGGGGAGGCATGTGCAGTCAGTAGAGGCAGGGGAGTCATGTGCAGTCAGTAGAGGCAGGGGAGTCATGTGCAGTCAGTAGAGGCAGGGGAGGCATGTGCAGTCAGTAGAGGCAGGGGAGGCATGTGCAGTCAGTAGAGGCAGGGGAGTCATGTGCAGTCAGTAGAGGCAGGGGGAGTCATGTGCAGTCAGTAGAGGCAGGGGGAGTCATGTGCAGTCAGTAGAGGCAGGGGGAGGCATGTGCAGTCAGTAGAGGCAGGAGGTCATGTGCAGTCAGTAGAGGCAGGGGAGTCATGTGCAGTCAGTAGAGGCAGGGGAGGCATGTGCAGTCAGCAGAGGCAGGGGGAGGCATGTGCAGTCAGTAGAGGCAGGGGGAGGCATGTGCAGTCAGTAGAGGCAGGGGGAGGCATGTGCAGTCAGTAGAGACAGGATGAGTCATGTGCAGTCAGTAGAGGCAGGGGGAGTCATGTGCAGTCAGTAGAGACAGGGGGAGTCATGTGCAGTCAGTAGAGGCAGGGGGAGTCATGTGCAGTCAGTAGAGGCAGGGGGAGTCATGTGCAGTGAGTAGAGGCAGGGGGAGTCATGTGCAGTGAGAAGAGGCAGGGGGAGTCATGTGTAGTCAGGCTGAAACTTATAATTGTTCTATACTATCCTGTACATACTGTTGATATATGTCATGGTCATCCACTTTTTCATTATAGTGATAGCTCTAATTTAGAATGTACAGTCCTGGCGGGGGATATGTGTTACCGACATACTTGTTTGAACTGTTAAATGTTGTATATACTGCATTTCCCTGGTAAAAGCCAGGATTGTGAGAACTGAACCAGGAGAACAGAAATTGAGAAATGTTCACTTCAAGTAGTACATCATGAAAGAAATGGCGGTGATATTTCAATTTGTTTATAAAGTAAAAAATGAGAAGCATTATATCAAAAGACATGACACATCTTTCCGTGACCTATTTAAAAACTTCACTGCAGTCCTGAATAATATATAAAGAATTAACAAATAATGCTTAGAGAGCAGCATGCAAAATAAAGGAATCCAACTTTCATTATGCATAATGCAAATATACACTGTTTTATGTATGAATTATTACTGCATTACTAAGCAAATAACCAAGCATACAAAATAGTGTTTGGTTTATTTCCAATTGTGCTGGTGTTACCATTGTTCTATTAATACATAATGATGTGAGATTAGTGTTTGAAATGTATATACGAAAATTGGGTTAGCATTGGTAGGCTCTCAAGTAAAAAATAAATAAATAAATGCATCTGGGAGCTGTCATCACAGTTTGAGAAATGGAAAAAGCATTATCACTATTGTAAAGCTACTGTATATTCCATTATCCACTGAAGGCTTAATGTCACATATTGAGGCTGCGACAAAGCAACTGCAAACAGACTGGGCAGAAGATTTATACAAATTACAACAGCTGTGCAGGACATGAAACCTGGGAAGATTTATCAAAAACAAAAGGAAAATGTCTGGAAAAGATGGTGCAGCAACCTGAGGAGATGAAACATAAACCCCCATTCAAATCATCAGATACGTGCATCTTAAAGCAACATTTTCAGCTAGGGATTTGCAGGGAAGTCATAGAAAATGTATTTTGTTTAAATATAAAAACAATAGAGTTTAAAAAAAATAATAATAATTAATTCTTGATAAAGTAATTTTTCCCAGTACAACCACACAGACACAGCTGCAGTATTGGGTTTAATAGATATAAAATGTAGAGGTAAGATTGTGTACTGGATTGACTGTGAATCAATTTTACATTGTACTGGTGTGTGTGAAGGAGTACACTTGTATTGTATTTCTACAAAAAAAAACCTACCCTGGGTGGTAGACCTGCTAAAGCATGTTAATTGTATTTTTTTTTAAACCCTTCCCAGGAGTCTTCCCTAAATACCCCACAACTCCAAACAGCAAACCAATGCAACCAGAACAGCCAGTAAAGCCCTGTGCTGACAAGCTCAGGTTTGTGGCAACTGCTTCATTCCATGCCTGTCACTCTAGATATGCTCTGTGGTATAGAATTTTATATTGAAATACTGTAAAAAACATATATCTAAACAAAACAAATACTAAATGCACAAATACATCCCTTTGCAACTTAGAACCTGAAAATACAAAGAACTATAACAAATATTATAATATTAATAATACTAATATATAATATATATATATATATACCCCACTGTACACTATGTTAGAATGGGGTGAATGTCAAAGTCAGTATAGTTTTGGGTATAGTAATCACATAAAAAAAGAAAATCACATTTTCCTTTCCCTCTTTTTCTTGCTGTTTAAAAGTAATTATAACCACGCTATCAATGTTGCTGTTAAGCAAGGCTGTTCTCATTTGCATTACACTTTTGCTTCTTAATTTGCTCATGATGCGTTTTCACTTATTCAATTCCAGCACATCCCTGCTGATTTACACAACCTTTTGCAATATATCGATATTTCAGCTGAGTTCTAAGACTTCTAAGTTCTAAGCCTCACAGCATCAGCATCATTCTATTGCTTTAACCAGACAGGGCTCTTATTTGACCTTGAATTGTCTGTGGGATATGCTTTCAGAAATGTGATAGAAAGGCAGATAGATGAGAAAGTGATATAATAATAATAATAATAATAATAATAATAATAATAATAATAATAATAATAATAATAATAATCTTTTATTTATAGAGCACCTTGCCGCGAGGTTCAAGGCACTTCACACACAAATACAAAGCACAAATATTATAAAAACACTAACAGAGGACAAAAAATATATATACACAATTAATATTATTTGTCAAAAGCTAAATATCGTTCTATATTACATTTTATGTATACAGCTATAGAATTAACTAATGTTGCTTCATAAAGTCAAATAAAACCTGCTGAATAATTCGACATTAACATATTGAATTACATACCGCTTTGTAGTTTTCCATATACTTAATGAAAAACTGAGAAAAATAAAAAAATAGAAATTGATCAATCATGTGTATTGTATCATAAATGGTAAATACGAACCACAAAATAAAGAGTTGCCTAAAGCTGTTCTAACATTACTTATACTTCATGTGGGATCTGCTACTGTGGGAAACAATACATATTTGTAAAAAGTTATTGTGTAACACTTTTCTATCTGCTAAGTATTGCACAAATACTTTTATATTAATATAAAGACATGTGTTGTTTTAACAGATTCATTTTATATTTGATCTCTAACACTATGATCGACAGTCACAAAACTAGAACTACACTTAAAGTTTTTTGTTTCTGACGTCTGTTTTGATTAACTAAATAAGGTTTGATATTTATTTACCAGTAGTTTTAATTATCTAAATCTTTTTCAATATTATATATTTGTCTGGTAAATATAAATATATCTTTGTATAAAGGTTCTTATCTTTGGTAATTGCTAAGGTATTTTTTTCTGAAGCTATTTCTTAACAATTTATCAGTGTGAATACATGGCAAACAACCCTTATGGAACAAACATATATTTTTAATATATGGTAGAAAAGTATGATCCTTATATTTTTCAGATATAGAAATTGGCCCCTTTTTATATATTTAAAACATATGGGATATATTTAACATATACTTTAGTAATCCATATATTTATTTTATATAATGACTAATATATGGTGCACAATATATTTTCAACATATAAAATAAATATATGGATTACAGACTGAAATATATTTTAAATATATCCCATATACTTTAAATTATAAAAAATGGGCCAATTTCTATATATGAAAAATACAACGATCATACTTTTCTACCATATATTAAAAACATATGTTGTTCCCAGGTAAATTATCAATCGGCCAATTTGAACAATCCAATTTAATATGGTTGTGAATAGTTTAATTTAATTTATTCCAGTCTTTTTTACTTTCATTGTACAGTGTTCCATTGTACAGTAAATACAGTGCATTTATTGGGATTGAAGTCTATTACAATATCAAGTTCATTTTTTAAATCTCCCATCCACATGCTTTGAAACCTATGCAATGTTAATAGAATACTGAAACAAGCATATTTTATCAAGATAGCTTTCTGCATGTCTGCATGTTACACAAAAAAAATATGTTTTACAAAAATAGGGCTACTCTACTAATAAACCAATTCAAAAACTTTTGTCACTGACTGATTTATAATAAAATCTTATTTGTCATTGTGACGTTGTCAGTCTTCAAAATGTCTTGTTGTGCCTGTCTAGTGCAGTCTACGGGGGTTCCGCACACAAAGACAAGCACAAGGTTTGGTTTGGGAACAAAAGAAAGGGTTTTTATTCAAAAACTTAAAAACTGTCTTGAGGGCCAGTCACTTACACAATCAACCAATCACTCCTATATTTAAAGAATTAAGCAATGCCATCACCATGTAAGCCTCCAAACTCAGACATGTGCACCCCCATGGGCAGAGCCAATGCTGTGTCACTCTACAGCTCTCCCAAGAGCAGTTTTGAAAGAAACACATGTTTTTAGCAAATATATATTTACATTTTAAAACATGTTGGACTGTATATACAAAGGTTATTGGTTCAGAAGTTCACCTTTTCATGGTTAACAGGTTTCATTTAGGCTGCAATGATTTATAAATGATGTTTAAAGTGTTGTATTGTCTTTTGCTTTGTTTAGGTTCAGTCTGTGAAAACCACACTTTTAAGTTTGTGGTAATTGTTTCATTTTCTTACATTGATGTATGAACGTTAATGTGTTCATGTCATCTGTTTTATCTGAGGCTAAAGGGTTAAACGTTGAAGTGATAAGTGAAAATAAAAACTCTAACCAGCACAGTACTAACCATTTAAAGTCTTGTTTAATGAGGACCTTGCATTGATGTTCTCATGTTGTCAGCACTTGTGAAAGCTTGATGAATTGGAAACCACTGTAATTGAATACTGTGTGTGAAAATCAATATAAAATTGAAATAAGGCTACTTTCTCAATGAAACTGTCTATGATATAACCGTTTACAACAAAGTTTTAAATATGTAATCTTTTAAACACAAATTGACAGTCCTAGTTTTAGCTGCATGTAATTTTCCCCCCTGAATGAAAGATCCAGGTTACCATGTAGCCGAGTATCACAATCCTCCATTCAGCCAGGCCAGTAAACGTATGCCAATCACTAATTCATGTTTTACTCATTAGATACACTGTACCTGTATTTGTGCCCAGAGCAAATTCCCTGGTCTGAACATTAGGCCTTTGTTTATGTCAATCCAAATTTTAGTTTGGAACAAACTCCAATTTGAAGAGCAATATGGTTTCAGTGCTAAGAAATGCCATTGGCGATGGTATGACATTATGATAATAATTTTGTTTCGACAGCATTTCATTTTCAACACCTTTGTATGTTTCTTTCTCTCAGTTTAACCAAAAAAAAGTTCAGATTGTGCTGTTTAATGTGGATTACCATATCTATAAATAAAATTGACTGATCACAAAAACAAAAACAAATCAATGACCAACGACATGTAATCAATATGTAGGCCTAAGACAGAAGCAATTTTCCTATCCTTGAGGGCCATGCTTTTTTCTTACTTTAGTTTTCTGGTGCATGTATGAAAAAAAAACAAAAAAAAAATATTTTAATATTTTTTCCCACACATATCAATAACTGAAAATCTGGAAGAAAGAGATTATCATTAGCTACTAGTACTAGTTAATCAAAATAATCCAACATGATATCTAAATAGCACATGTTTATATAAAGGTATACAAAAGTTAGACATTCTGTAGATCAATTTATTTTAGATGCATTGTATTGCCCTCTTTGTTTCTAGGCATTGTAATATGCCATAGGTTTGCACACAATAAAAATAGCAATACTTAAATAAAATTAACCAGTAAAGTAATTAAAATTGTTATTAATTGACCACGGCTACAAAAATCAATTTCAAAAGGCAGGGTCCAAGAAAGACATTTTTTTTGTCACCATCTGTCAGGCTATAAAAGCATAGTCTCTTGAGAAATCATCATATTGAATAAAAAGCAGGCAAATGGTTCGGTTCTTTATAGCTTTCTATGCATTCAAATTGGGAGTAGCATTATTTTAGTACCAATTATGAACTAAATTTGTTGAAAAGCTGCAGGGGTCCGCTACGCAACCTGCAATCACAATTTGCAATGTGTTTTATTTTCCACAAAGCCCCTCAGCCAAATTTGCTACCCTGCTGCTTTTGTAGGCTATAGCTCTGCTCTGTTGCACATCTGTTGAGCCTCCAATATGCACGCTGGATACTAATGAGGCACAACTGAACTGGGTGACACGGTTAGACCTCATTGATGCAATGCCACCACATCCAAACAGTAAGCAAGTGTGTCCCCAGTATCTACACCAACTGTAAAAAAATAAAATAAAAAAAAATGAAGTGACTAGATGGCAGTCTGGTCACAAGAACAATGCATATGCAAATTAGCAGTCACTAGATGAGAGAAGTCCATCTTCAAAGTGACTACAGCATGGATGGGTTGTAGGGCAACGTAAAGCTGGTCACTTAAAGGGAAACAAATGGAAGTTCTCTCATGATCTCAGCTGTTGATTGGGCCAGTTGCTACGAAATTGACTGAGGGAAGCCCAAAACAAACTGCTATAGAGCCTTACAGAAATTATAGCCTTGCAATCTAATATTCTATTTTGTTGGTTCTCACACACAGTAATGCTGTTGGGATAAAACTGTACTTTAGTGTGACTGTACAACCTTAACCAGTGTTTTTTTTTTTTAGTAGTAGTTTTTATTTTCAGGTCAGTTGCATGAACTTAAAATGTCATCGGATTTATAGCTTCCTGCTTGACAGACTTCAAATAGAAAGCGAAGGAAGGAATGACATCCTATAGTTCATCATCTATGCTCGACTCATCATACATTATCCATGGATCAGTTAGAGTGATTCTGAGCACACCTTGACTGCAGGGCCCATGTTGCAGAACTGCGCTGATTATCAATGAAATGAACAGACTTGTGCATTCACTGAACCTTCTAGCCAGGAGTGCCTGAGGCTCATGAGTCATCACATCAGAGGGTTATTTTATAGTTATATTATATATAGTAGACACTGATATTGATGTGATACAGCCATCTGAAATGTATATGTATCAGATGGATGTATCTTTGTTTTCTCATGAAACATCAGTAATCTTGCAGTCTTGGATATAGAACCCACTGCTAACAAGCTGTCTACTATATATCCTTTATTAAAATGTGTTAGATCTTCTGAGTCAGATTGCCCCATCTTTTACCTTGTTTGGAGAGTCCCTCTTTGGCCATTATGTTAGCTTCCTGATTCCAGAACAATCAAGCTATACGGTGCATAGAAGCAGGTGGAGCCAAAAGGTTAAGAAGCAGCTCTAAAAATAGAATGCAAATATATGTGGAGTAGTGGTTAGGGCTCTGGTCTCCTAACCGGAGGGTTGTGGGTTCAAACCCAGGTGGGGGACACTGCTGCTGTATCCTTGAGCAAGGTACTTTACCTAGATTGCTTCAGTAAAAACCCAACTGTATAACTGGGTAATTGTATGTAAAAATAATGTGATATCTTGTAACAATTGTAAGTCACCCTGGATAATGGCGTCTGCTGAGAAATATAATAATAATAATAATTTGTTGTATATCAGCATTTGCAAAAATACACATAAGCATATTGCTAAAGAAATGCAATATTTCTAGCAGTATATCATTTCTACTCAGAGAAAATAAAGCATTTGCATAATCTGTTAACATATACACTATACTGTAGTTATAGTAGCCTAACATGAGTGAAGTAATAATATGGACAACACTGCCACCTGGTGTAAAGATTAATACAACAATTAGTTGGTAATATAGAGTCCATACAGACAGTATACTGCAGTCGAATACCAAGAGAATAAAAGGTGCATGTCAGAACTCAATCAACTAATAGTACAATACTGGTTTTGTTATTAGTATTTAAATGTATTTTATTTTATTATAACTAACGAGGAGGCTGTGTGGTCCGGTGGTTAAAGAGAAGGGCTTGTAACCAGGAAGTCCCCGGTTCAAATAGCTAAATAAACAAATACAGTAAAAATAAAACAAAGGATTTTAAAATATGAGATGGATTTAAAAAAAAGTTACAAAGTAGTTTGGTATAGAATGGAGAAAGATGTGTCTAACTATTTGTGTCTATCTGTTGAATCTATTTATACAAAACTCTTATTGTTAGAACAGTGTATTTATTAGCAGTGGATCGCGCCCAGTCAAGTATCCTTGCAGATCTAATCAACGACTTGCCCCATTCACTTCCAAATGAGCAGAAAATTGTCAACATTTCAAACAGACCTTGGGAAGGAGTGAAATGTGTGCTTTTTTTTAACAAGGACGGCTCTGTTCACTTTGTGTATGAGAACCAGGAAGCTAGGTCTTTTGTGTTTGTTCTATCTAGAAACTTTCAGAATTGATTGAAGAGTATTTAGGTGGCAGGCACCAGAATGGCTGGAATGAATAATGGTTATTTTTATTTCAGCACTATGAAACCTGTTATCTAGCTACCACCTTGGTCTGTGCCAACTATGTATCTAGTTTATTTATTTATTTATTTATTTATTTCTATTGAGATGTGGTCTTCTGCTGGTTCTTACATCTCTGTTCTCTCACTGTAGGGAATGACTGGAACTTTTCTGAATGAAGTGTTTGTTTGTTTTTTGGGGGGTTTTTTTTACCCAAAATGTCTTTATGTCTTAAAAAAATATTTTAAAAAAATTTAAACTTTTTTTTTTTTTATTTACCCGTTGCTTTGCAAATAAAACCATCATCTCTCTTATTTGCACCAAAAGGGTTAGGGTTGGGGTTACCATTTCTAGATTTTCTGATCATTAAAAATAAATAAATAAACAAATAAATTACTAGTGAAAGGTTAAGGTTTGGGTTGGGGTTAGAATTAGGGCAGGGTTTCTATTTCCTATATCCTTTGTCCTGAATAATAAGAGGTCAGCTACACAGGGCATCTGTAGCACAATTTGGATGCAGCACAAAAGTAGGAACATAACAAAAAAAAGATATAGGTTTTGGCTAGTAATTGATTAATAATAATAATAATAATAATAATAATAATAATAATAATAATAATAATAATAATAATTTTGGTTTTGTTGCATTTTGGCTGTACTTTCTACCACTGTCTTGTATTATTTTCAAACCCATAAACAGATTAAAATGCATGGATGGACCAGAGCCATCTGATGACGGCTGCCCTCATGTATAGCATTTTTATTCATGTATGCCGTTTGCCCCCTGCTGGACATGAAATGTGTGTTATTACAGCACATAATAAAAGAATAATGTATATATTTTTTGTATTTCCACTACAGCCTATTTTACTGGGAATAAGGTTATCGTGCTTGGGTTTGCTTGTCATGTTTTAATAGTTGTACTAAACCTTACTCCGTGTCCTTAGCGGTAATAGGTCTGCACGTGTGTTGAGCCGTGTAGGGTAGAATACTAAACCGGCTTCTAGAATACCTAAGGCAAGTATCCATACAGTCGCGAGAACTATTCTACGGTACTGTAAGAGCTGCTTCTGCACAACTTCACGTTGCTTTCGGTGTGCAGAACTGGACTGCAATAAGCACCGGTTATCTGATGGGGCCGCTGTCTAAATGGCTCTTTCATAATTTAGACAACTGCAGTACCTTCTTTATCCTGTTTTGAAACCTTCTTTCTGGTTTCAGCTTCCGGGTCGAGCAGTTCCCGGGATAAAGTAATCAAAACAGTGGCTGAGACTGAATACGGGAGGTAGACCGTCTGGAGTATTTATCTTTTAATTATATTTTCTTCGTTTTAAAGCCACCGCTGAGGACTAACGATGGCTGGTCTACCACCCGGGGACCCAAAGCTCGTCTCCATGATTGTGAATCATTTAAAAAGTCAAGGGCTTTTTGACCAGTTCAGAAGAGATTGCTTGGCTGATGTGGACACAAAGGTATTGTGTGAATATTAATAGTTGTAAAATAACGAGCAATAAATATTACAATCCTGTGATCATGTCTTGTGCATACGCAATGTATCCTATGTTTTACAATTGCATTTTTCATTATTATAGTTACTCAAAAAAAATTGAGTATGATTTTCCGTAAAATATATGTTCATGGGAAAGTGTATAGTCAACAATACGTTTCTCGTGGTTAAACAACCGATTGCACATAAACATAACGACTTCACAGCAGTATATCGTAACTCGCAATTACGAGAATGTTTTGAAGCCTCCATTGATCTTTAAGTTATGTTAATACTGCAGAATTTTTTTTTTTTTTAATGTTGTTGAAGCTGACACCCTGGGATCCTTCAAGAAGCTCCTTGATGAGACTCTGAGATCAATAAGCTAACCAAACGACGAGCAAGATGGGCCGAATGGCCTCCTCTCGTTTGTAAACTTTCTTGTGTTATTATGTTATGGACAGCAATGCTTTTCGCATACATACACGAGTGAGATTTAGGTTATCAAAACACATGACGGTTTTATTTTAAACACTGTAATTATCTGACTTTAATCTATATGTGTGTTTTTTGTATGTATTTATTTATTTTTGTGTGTTAACACAAGCTACAGTAGTTGCTCCGTAATTATAACGTTCCGATAACAGCTTTCTTTTTTGTAATTTGTCCCCCCTTTCAGCCTGCTTACCTGAATTTAAGACAGCGCGTGGATAATTTTGTGTCCAATCACCTTTCTAATCATACCTGGAGCCCGCACCTAAACAAGAATCAGCTCAGGAACAACATCAGACAACTGGTTCTGCAGTAAGTCACGCATGCAAGCGACTCGGAACATTAACCCTTTCGTGCATGCCGACTGCATAGGAAGCAATTGACATACCACCCCCCCTGGGATTAGTAATCGGGATCTGTGAATCCAGCAGTTTTTGTTTATAGCACTTTTGTTTGAGAAAACATGCTAATAATGATGTTTGAACATTGCTGGATTAAGTGACCTAAATGACTGCAAATTAAATCGTCTACATTACTGAAAGAGTAGCAAGAAAAAAATGTAGCAAGAAAAAAATGAAGTTAAGAATATAAAATGCATGCATTGTATTCTGATGGTGAGTGAATAGCTACAATCTTGTTTGTTTATTTCTCATTTCAGATCAGGAATGTTGGAGGCTGGTGTTGACAGAATAATTACCCAGGTTGTGGATCCCAAGATCCACCACAAATTTAAACCACAGGTGGAACGAGTCGTTCATGATTATTTAACCTCTATAAACCAAAAGGAGTCTGATCAGCTAGTTAGTTCAGCCCAGATTGAAGAGAAGCAAGATTATTTCATAGCAACTCCAGGTATTGTATTTTTTAAATATTTATCTTGGGGTATGTGTGTCCATCCATCCATCCATCCATCCATTTCACCCCTAACATGCTTGCACTTTTAATATGTATGTTTAGCATCCCTGGAATTGCTGTTTTGTTGAATTGTCTCACATGTTACAGCGAGTCCCCAAGTGTTTTTTTTTATGTGCTGTGTCACAGTTATCATTTAACCATGCCACCAGACCCACACTTTCGGTGAACCAGGATGGCACTAGATTTGGTTTCTTATCTGTCCTACAAAGAGAGCTTTAAGCACTCTAGTATATGCAGACCAACATAGCTCTGTAGAGTTCTTTTTAAATGTGGACAGCAGAATGGTAAAGAGAGTACTAAAGCTAACACACACAGGGAAGGAATTTGATTGTTTAAACTTCAACTTAACATTGTGCCTTTTCAGTAAGTTTTGTTAACAACAATATCTGATTTGGTTTTGCTATTCAGGCACTTCCTCTGGGCCAAGTACTACTGTAGCCAATGATGCCATGTCTATTCTGGATACAATTACATCCTTAAACCAGGAGGCAAGCGCGGCCTGGGCATCAACAGAAAGCATAGCAGGGAAGAGTGTTGACAGAACAGCCAGGAGAAGCTCTTCGCAAGTCGCAGATGGTGGGTTGGAGAAAGATAAGTACCTGGAAGAATCGCTGGGGAAAGAGAAGGCAGACCTGGAAGAGGCAGCAGAGGAGAGCTGTGCCGTTGAGGAAGAAACCCCAGAGAATGCACTTCAGGCTAGCAAGGATGCTGTACACACAGGCCAGGAGACCAGCGACCCGATTGAGCCAAGTAAAGAAACTGCAGAGGAGAGCGAAGACCCCGAGAATATGAGTGATAAGCGAGAGGAAGGAAAAGAAAAGAATGTCTCTAAAACAAAAGAAGAAGAAGCAGCAGCAGCTCCAACAGAAAAGGAGGGAGAGGAGCAGAAAGCACCCAGCGAAAAGCATATCATCAAACAGAAAGCCAGGGAGAGATTAAAAGAAGGTACAAGAAAGCAAGAGAGTTTATAAAGCCAGCAGTGAAATCCTGCATTAGCATTTAAAGGATTAGTGCCATATCTGTAAAGGTTTCCAGGGCTATGTAACATACAAACAACTTTTGTAACTGCGTTAGCAGACAAAGCAACCAGTACATTATATAAGAAAATATAAAGCATTAAAATACAACATAATTACAGTAGAGAGTCAATTATCTGATCTTTGATCAACCTCACTGTCTAATCAACCGAACACGTGATGTAATCACGTGATGAATTACGTGTGGTGTATTACGCACACAGCTTCTGCTGCTAAAACGGCTATGAGATTTAGCTGCCAAAAAAAGGACCAGGAAAAACCTTTGATTCCTAAAGTTCTGTAATGTGTCAAAGTTGTTCTGAATTGTATTCTTTGATTTTCAAAGTTTGGTATATGGTATGTTTAATTACAGTATTTCATTACCTTAACTGTAGGTGTTAAAGTTTTACTGAATTGCATTCATTTAAAGATGTTTAAAGCTTTGTAATTGTGTATGCTTAATGTGATAGAATAGGTTACTAGCTATATATCATCAGTAGGTACTTGTGTACTAAGTACTTGTATGTTAACTTTATTCTATACATTATTAAAGGTACAGTAATTATTATTAATACCTGTTTGATTATCCATAGAGATTGATTATGCAAACTAGTATCGGTCCCAATTAGTTTGGATCTCTACTGTATTTTTTTTTATATATATATTTCAGAGTATTCTTTGGAGGACTCAGATCTGGAAGGGCTTAGTGATATCTCTGTGAGCTCCGTCCACACCAGTGACTTGTCCTCCTTCGATGAGGAGAGCGAGGAGGAGCCTCCACTTTCTGACAGCACAGAGGAGGGAGAGATCACCTCTGAGGGTAAAGCATGTGTGGCAGTTCAGCAACAGATTACCTTTATACTAGTAAAGCATGACAGCAGGTTTTTACTGTATGTTACAGTGCAATTCCTCTAACAACCTCAAAGGGATGGAGACTGGTGAGCTGGTCGCAAGTAGAGATTTTTATACTGTTTTCTGGTCAAGCCAATGTACAAATATAAAATACTTGTCAAGTTTATAAAAATGATTAAGAAATCAGTAATTTGATTCTTTAGGTGAATTTTATTTTTTTCAACAACTTTTAAAACATTATATAAATAACAAGTTTTGTACTAGTTGTTTCATGATAGTTTTGTACAGTTAAAATAGGTTTATTTGCCTTTGGCTTTATTTTGTACAAAACAGGGCCCATTGTGTGAAACTGTTCTTTATTTAGCATCAGCATCGCTAGAAACAGACATCTGCACTCTTCACTAGATATGAACACAAACCACAGGTTTCATTTTCAGTTGCTTAAAAGTCACATCGTTTAAAGATGGAAATAGTTTTAAAACTGCCACAGGAACTTTGCAGCAGTCTGGCATTATGTCTTTAAAGTTTCAAATAACACTAACTTACGAAAAAATGTAGAGATTGTAAACCAAGTTAGAAAATCCCATAGTGTGCAAGTAAGCCAATTGATGTGGTCACATGACGCAGTGGAAGTCACCCAAGTATTGCTTTAATGACTGGAAACCTGCCAATAAAAAGCAGTCACAAA
Source organism: Acipenser oxyrinchus oxyrinchus (assembly GCA_030684275.1). Taxonomy (NCBI): domain Eukaryota; kingdom Metazoa; phylum Chordata; class Actinopteri; order Acipenseriformes; family Acipenseridae; genus Acipenser; species Acipenser oxyrinchus. Next base: position 98,156,165 of record CM060248.1, on the reverse strand, counting down.
GTGGGTTATGGCAGCTTGAGCCCTAAGGCAAGTCCCTTCTTGGTTTAAACATTCCTCAAACACAGTGCCTTTATAAATGATCTTGGTATTAAGAATGAATTTATATTGGTAACAAGTGGACTAGCTAAGCATCTGTCATTCTGTTTTTACAAAAGATGAAGAGTACCAGGAGACAAAAACAAATAGCACAGCAAAGGAAGAGAATGAAGATCGTAAACCCAGAGCAGGACGGCAAGCCTACGTCCACAAGCCTTTCCTTTATTCCAAGTACTACAGTGATTCTGATGATGAGGTGACTGTGGAACAGCGAAGACGGTCTATTGTAAGTAGAGGTCTCGTAACTGATTTACATTTATCGTGATGTACTGGTCTCCAATGTACTGTATGTTAGTCCTTTACATTTTCAGTGGTACATGCAAGAACAGGCTGACAGTGGAGCTTCGTCCTGACAAGTTATTTTGTGTTGTTTTCACAGGCTAAAGACAAAGAAGAGAGGCTGTTGAAGAGGCAGCAAAACCGAGAGAAATTGGAGGAGAGGCGCAAACACAAAGCAGCAGAGAAAGGAAAGCCTCAAGAAGCTCTGCATTTGGTAGAACAAGGTACTGCCACCCAGGACACTTCATGATGTGTTTTAATGTTTTGTCCTGCCTTGTTCGTAACCGTTTCAGACTTTATGACAAAATAACTTCAGTGGATTATTAATTTTTCAGCTACCTGTCAATAAATTGTACTGTCTTATAATTAATATTGTGTAGATTTTCTTCCAATAGGTAGTAACACGTTAGTCATTTTTTCTATCCTGCTCCTTTTGTAATGCACTTTATATATCCAGATGGTGAAGTCAAACTTTCAGGTAATCATTAAAGAAGCTTGAGGGACAAAACAAAAAGTTTCAGGTCATAGTTTTGCAAGTTTAAAGCTAAGCAAGGTGTTTCTCAGTCTGCTGTTGACTGCTAATGCTCCTGTTTATCCCACAGATGTCCAGATGATTAACAGTTCGTAAAGCAAATTTTGTTTTGCATGATAATTCTGTGGTTATGTATATTTTTTTATGTTTAACGTGTTTCTAGTTTTAGTGACCTTTTTATATCTGTTTCAGACAAAGTTCAAAGGAAGACAGGGACAGTGTCGCCAAGTTCAGACTCCCAGGGAGCGAGTGTTAAGGAGGCACTTAAAGAGCAGAAGGTACTGGAAAAAAAAGTGGCCATCAGCAGGAGAAGGAAGAGAAACTCAAGGTAAAAATGAATAAATACAGACAAAAGTGCTCTGTTACAGTATGGGAATTTACCACCTGTTTTGTAAGGAATAAGAACAAGCATCCTGTTATTCCAGTAGAGAAAATGAGAATTAAATGCAAATCTTTTCTCCTGTACGTTTAGATACACTCATAGATACAAGGGTTGAAGATACAAGGGTTAGATACAAGGGTTGAAGAGCATAGACAGCAGCGCTTTACCAGGCAAATTAAAACTCTGGTGCTTTCAGTTTGGCCTACTGCCAAGGTTGCTGTGGCCACTGACTGTGTACGAGGTTTCTTTGACAACAGTAGAGAAGCTGGAAGCTTTAATCAGTTCACACATCAGGAAATGGTTGGGAGTTCCACGCTGCCTCAGCAGAGTGGGACTTTATGGTAAAGGAATACTGCAGCTACCTGTCTCCGCTCTAACCGAGGAGTTTAAGTGCGCCAAGGTCCGACTGGAAATGACATTAGTAGAGTCACGCGACAAATGCGTAAGGGAGGCAGCACCTGTGTTGAAAACTGGAAGAAAGTGGGTGGCAAAGAAAGCTGTGGAGGATGCAAAGGCTGCCCTTCAAATTGGTGATATCATGGGGCAAGTTCAGCATGGAAGAGGGGTCTTGGTCTCAGTTCAGCTCCTCCTACATGGCGCAAGGCAGCCCCAGCGCAACAGGAGGAAGCTTGTAGTCAACGAGGTGCAAAAGCAGGAGGAGAGGATGAGGTGTATAAAGGCCATTTCCCAGGGCAAGCAGGGAGAATGGATGAGATGGGAGAGTTTGGAACAACGCAAGATTGGCTGGCAAGACCTATGGTCAATGGAACAGAGCAGGATCAGTTTCCTTATAAGGTCAACATATGATGTTCTCCCATCACCACAGAACCTAAACCTCTGGGTAGGAGAGGATCCCTCATGTCCTTTGTGTTCATCACCTGCAACATTAAGGCACATTTTGACAGGATGTAAGGTGGCTCTTAGCCAAGGGCGGTTTACTTGGCGCCATGGCCAGGTGCTGCGATGTTTGGCCTTAGCATTGGAAGACAAAGCGTAACATGACCAATAAGTTGCCACCTGTTCCATCAAAACATTACACACAAAAGACAACATTCCTCCGCCCAGGAGAGCAACCACCAAGAAAAGGTGTTAAAACCAATCCTCGCCCAGGACAACTGGAAGCTGCTAGAGACTGGAAAATGCTGGCAGATGTTGGTCAGCGGCTTATTTTTCCACCTGAGATTGCCACCACAAACCTTCGACCAGATATTGTCTTGTGGTCTGGATCAGCACGCCTTGTTCACCTGGTAGAGTTAACAGTGCCATGGGAGGATGCTGTAGATGAGGTATGAGAGGAAGAAACTGCGGTATGCTCAACTAGCCACTGAAGCGGAACAGCGAGGATGGAGAGTCAGGGTTTACCCAGTGGAAGTGGGATGTCGAGGATTTGTGACACACTCTACAACCCGGTTTCTCAGAGATGTCGGATTCAATGGCCAAGAGTTGCGTCGCACAGTGAAGAACTTATCTGAAGCAGCAGAGAGGAGCAGCAACTGGCTGTGGTTGAGACGGAAAGATTCTGGCTGGGGATCTCAAGCACAATAGAAAGAAAGAAAGGCTGATGTACAGGTAAGTAAGCTGGGCTGAGTTGAGTGGGGGCGGAGGGGGTGATGCTGGGGCGCCAGAATCACCGTCGAGCCCTCTTGAGGTGTCGTGGGCTAGTCGATGAAACACCGAAGATGGAAGGTGCCCACTTGAAGACCCCAGAGATGTACCCTACTTAGCTCAATCCAGGCGGTTGTCATGCTGATGCGCTGGGAGACCGCACTATGGTTGATCCCGGAGCCAGCATCGCAGCCGTTGTGTGTGCTGATGCGCTAGGGAGGCAAAATAAGCTGATCCCTGGAGCCAGCATTACACTTCAGCCATCAACACCAGACAGAAGGATATCTACATCATCATATGGAAGGAAGCGCAAATGGATGGAGACACATATGGATCACATTAGTTTACTGTGAAGCTACGTCTTAGTTGGTGCTTATCTTGGCGAGAGCCAAGTTCAAATCAGCATGAAGTTTTAACATCTACTCTCATGTAATGGAAATCATGCTGCACTCGAGTCATTTTTATTTTGATTCTTTTCTTTTTCAGGAAAGACGGGGATGATTGTACTAGTCAAAAGAGAAAACGTGAACCAGAAGATGAATTCAAGGAAATACTGAAGAAGGCTGAGGTAAAATGCATCTTGACTGTCAAATACAGTAATTAATACCAGCACTCTATAGCGGTAGTTAAAACATTTTGTTTCTGTTAGCGATTCAGTCTAAGGTCAATTTTATTTTTTTTCTGTAACAGACACAAGAAACATATGCAAAGGAACCAAAAGCTTCTTCTTCAAAAAGCCAGTTGCTGAAGCCTGTCCGAAGACTTTCAGAGCCTGTTCAGCCTGCAGAAGAAAGCAAGCATGAACACAGGAGGAAGAGATCAGGCAGCACAGTTCCCACATCTCCACAAGCTGAGGAAACTACAGCAGAAGCAGGAGAGTTGAAAGAACCCAAAAAGCTGCCGGAAAAAGTTAAAGTCCACTCTTTTCTATCAGACCTTGATCCCAGTTATGACGAATCCTACAAACCGAGAGCCACAGGAAAAATTGAAAAGCATCTTAAAAAAGAGACAATTTCTGATGTAGAAACAGAGTCAGGGAAAAAGAAGGAAGCTAAACATCCGAAAGAAAAGAGTGAAAAGGAAAGAAGTCTGCTGGACGATAAAGTCAAACACAAGAGCAAAAGTGACAAGGCGCAGAAAGCAGGTGATGCTGCTGAGCATCATGTGTCAGAAGGTAAAGGGATGGAGAATTTGCAGAAGGACAGTGGTCATCAGGTTAAGGCTGCATCTGATGAGAAGTCTGATAGAAAGAGTAAAGTTAAAAATGACAGGAAATGTTCGACCTCGGGCAAGGATATTAGGCTGGTGATTTCAGAGGCGACCTCCGAGGATGTCTTGCACAAAGACGGCACAAGAAAGGTCAAAGTATCTTTAGCTGAGCAACCGAAAGCAGAGCAGAAGGTAAAGGGTGACAGGTCATCGGTTCGAAGTGACACTAAAGTTCAGCTCGGTGCAGGGTGTAGTTTGAAGGAGAATCCTGTCTCTCAAAATAAAGTGGAAAGTTCGTCTGAAGACAGGTCTGATATAGAGCTTGGATTTGAGAGTGGTAGAAAAAAAGAAAAGCTCCTCAAAGATATTAAAAAGAGATCCAAGAGCTATTCTGATGATAGGCATGCGGAAAAGGTTAGATCCAGGGCCGAGAACAAAGAGGCCAAAGCAAGTGACAAAGAAGGCCTGGGTCCTGAAAGCAAGTCAAAGGTGGATCAATCATCAAAGGATAGCCATAACACTGAGAAGAGTCACTTGAGTGCGGATGTTGATCGAAAATCCAAGGATTCTGACACCTGTTTAGAAGTAAAAGCAGCTACAGAATCAGAGAGCGAAAGCACTGGACGATCAGTCTCTAGTTCACAGAGAGACAGCAGTCACAAATTTAAAGCAGAAAAGCCTGCTTCAAAATCTGCTAAAGTGACATCAAGTTCAAAGACAGAAAAGAAATCTCAGGGAACTGAACACAAAAGTAAAAGTGCAAAACCAAGCCACAGACTGGAGACATTAAAGGAGAGGAAAAAGGAGAGTGGTATCAAGGAAGAAAAGAAGGCTCCTGTTGAAAAGTCTCAGGTTAAAACTAAAGAAGACATCCAAGAGATAGAACATGAGCAAGAAAGCAAAGAGGTCAAGAAGACTGTGGATAAAAAATTCAGCATAAAAGAAATAGAGTCTGATAAGGGGAAGGGTAGTACATCTGTATTGCAGGTTTCAGATAGTCTGACTGATGTTTCTGAACAAGAAGGTAGTACCACAGAGGGCAGTTCCACATCACCGCAGGATATTGAAGTCGCAGACAACCTTACCCATTCTGTACAGGAAAATGTGCCTGTGGATATGGACGTGAGTCTGACAGGTACGCATGGTTCTGCAGCTTCTGAAACTACAGAACCAGGGCAAGGTGCGTCGGTGTGCAGGTCTGAATCTGATCATAGCGGTTCGGAAGGAAAAGGCAAACCAACAGAGATTATCTCAAAAACAGTTTCAGCTAAAGACAACAGTAGGGCATCTGAAGCTGTAGATACTGTTTCATGTGAAACTGCTGCAAGTGATTTGACTCCTGAACTTGAAGCGAAAACACCAGTGGCAGCTGTTCCAGTAGTGGGTGGCACTGGTTCTGGACAGGAAATGAAAGAGGCTGAGACAGAGAGTTCTAAACAAGATACACCAGCATCTAAAGAAATAGAGGTTGAGCTTGGAGACCCAGCTCCTGTACCTGAAGATGAAACCAATGAAGAGGAAGCTAAAACTATAGAGGAGGCTGATTTTCAGGTGAAGAATGTGGAGTTGGAAGAAGAATCGGCCACTCCAGTGGAAATTAAATATAACCAAGAGGGCGAAGTAGACCATGTTGACCAACAAGAAGCAGCAACTGAAGGAAGAAAAGAAGAAAGAAAAGAAGTCCAAAGCACTGGTGACGTTTCTGTACACGAGGAACTACCCATTATTAACCTGCCCAGCAATGACTCACTTACCAATATCAAACAGAGAACTGAGCAGCCTGCCCCTGTTTCCATTCAAGACCATGAAGAACCAGACATGAAGACTAAAGAAGCAGCCTTGGCATTGCTTTCCATGGATCCACAGATCCCAGCTCAGGTTGAAGAAGAAACACAGACACAGTTATTAGCTGAAGCCATACCACCAGTGATGCATGGTGCCCAGCAGGAAACCTCACTGGTGGAAGCTGATGTGGGTGGTTTAAGTAGTACTCAGAAGTCAGACATTATACCAGGAAATGAATGTCTTGGAGCAGCAGAGCGCAAAGAGTCCGCTCTACTGGCTGGAGAACTGGAAGAAAAGAAGGAAGACACTGGGGAGTTGATAAAAGTGGAACCATCACTGGGAACCGATAAAACTGAAGAACCTCCTGAAAAAGACACTGCACACAAAGGTAACATACTTTTTATTTTTGTATGTATTTAATTCTCAGAATTATACCTATACCTGTATACCTGATACTGGAGCATTTCACGATTTGTGGTGTTTTAACTTTTGAACAGATGAAGCCACCAATGAAAGTGAATCTATAGAGAAGGAAAAAGGACCGTCTGGAACCACATCTCAAGACAAACAGGTTTGTATATGGGGGTGGTAATTATAAAGACATTGTTTGGTGTAATATAGCCATTTAAAAGAACGTACACTATTCAGTCATTGATAAATAAAAATTAATAAATGTGATTTATAACACTCGCAGCTATTTTCACAGACCCAAATTAGCACTAATCAGCCGTGCACATGTTAATCTTTGATTAATTTATGTTAAAGGAAGCAGAAATAAAAGATCCTTCCAAAGAGGGAAAGACTCCTCGAAGAGGTAGACCGCCCAAAAACACTGCAGCACGTGTAAAGGATACTGGTAGGTGGAAGTATCGTCTTCCTGTATGTCTGTCTATATGGGGTCCAGTCCTGGATACTGTGGCTGCTTGTTCTCACACCACAGTAAAGCAGAGTGGAGCAGGGGACCTTTAAATATGTACCTGAGAGACCAGATTGTTGTGCCTGTGGGAAAAAAAAAAGATTGTCCTCGGCTTATGAGAAATGCCTGAAAGTGCCATGGCCAAAAAAAACTTCTGGGGTGGAAACCAACAGTCTTGAGCCCAAATAACTCTACTTACTTATTTATTTTTTTATCTTTTTTGAAAACTAAAAAACTAAGATCTAGGTGGAAGGTTTTAGAGTTTGCATGATTTTAAATCAAACCATTTTTTTTCTTCTGAAATACATTTAAACAAATTCTAAATGCCAATGAATCTCATATGTTATCAAATTCTATGACAACGACAAGTATTGCAATATTTTGCTCTTTATGGCTATCACTATTAAGAATGCCAGGATTATTCCAACACTAATATAAACAAATGCACCCATATTAAAGCTCACGAAAGCAGGAAACCTCAGACGTCCTGGCTGCTGCTGTTGCAGAAGGAGATCTATTAATCTTCGCCACAGTTCACTTTATATAAAAAAAAAAAAAAAAAAAGTCGCTGAAAGAATATAGCTAAGAAAAGATAGTCACATGACCATGTTTTCAGAGTTAGTTAGATAGCGTCCTCTAACAGATGTCAAGGTTGAGAAACACTGCTGCAGATGATATTTGTTTCTATGTTTCTTAGAATTGCATTTCTTTTTTGGTTCATTTTAATTAACTGCTTATTGTAATGTACAGCAGATGAACAGGTCAGTGGGCATGATGTGGAAACCAAGACGGGAGAGAACAAAGATTCCTCACTGATTTCTCCTGATGTAAGTTTTATATATTTTAAGTCCTATATATTTAAAATATACTGCCGGTTTATTAAAAACCTCCATATTAAAGTAGGGTCCCTTTTGTCAAACTATGATCATAACACCCATTTGTTTTCCAGAATGTATGGATTAGTAGTTGAGGTTGGTAATATCACAAATATATTGTTAATCATGCTTCATCTTCTATTTTTAAATATATTTTATTTAGGAAGGAAACACTGATATTCCTTTAGATGAAGACAAAGCTGATCACACAGAAAGTTCAGAGCAAAATCCTGCTACAGAAACAGGTAACTGGTATTTTACAAAAACTTTTTTTTTTTATTTAGTTGTTAATAATACATACAAAAATCATAAAGTAAAGTGTGATGCCATAGTTTTGATATCCTAGAATTTGTGATATTTTAATATACACTTTTTCTGTTAATTTGCAGGAAAAACGTGCAGTAAACTAGAGGCAACAGAAGAAACTGAGGTGTCAGCAGAATCATCGGAGGTCAGTGTTTCATTATTTAGTTTTATTTTTTTAAATGATATTTCACATTTGCACCAGGTTTGGACATGAAAAGATTGTTGGTATCTGTCTACTTCAGGAAAACAAGCCTGAAGGTCTTGAGAAGGAGACATCCCAGGAAAATGAACCTAAACGTGCACAGTGGCAGCAGTTGCAAACCACAGGAGATGAAGGTAGGAATAATGTGATCTTCATCCTGTGAGTGAACAATACCTACTCTCCTCCTTTTCATTAAAAACAAACAGAACACAAGAACACAACTGTATTTCTGCTGTTTGGACTCCACTTGAATGCTTCTAAATTAGATTAAGCATCCTGTTCTTTAAATTGGTGAAAAGTCAAGCAAGTTTACTTTTGTAATAAGTTTTTACCTTAGCCAGTAGATTCTGAAAGCTGTTGCAGAGGTAGTGAGATCGTATTTTAGACTGTTCTATAATATAAACACCTCCTTTCTAAATGTGTTGACCGTATCATTGACCTTGTGACTTCTTTTTATTTTACTGCTGTACAGAGACTGTACAGTATATATTCAGTTATTGTCTTTGCATTTGATTGATAAGATCCAAGTTTATTTTTCCATATGGATGATACAGATTGCATGTTTTGAGTTGGTGCCTTTACAGTTTGTACACATCTGTAGTCTATGAATTTCTTAATACATTTGAAATGTTGGTGTTGACCAGTACAAATGAACTGTTTAACTGCGAGGAATTCTTTGTGTTTTATCTCAATAACCCCCAGTTTCGGATTTTATTGAGTAAATGTGGTCTTTTTTTTAACTCAGGTCAGCAATGTTTGGGTCAGGAACTGGAGATGAAAGAGGAGAGTAAAGAATCTGAAATCAAATCTGATGTAAGTTGGGGAAGGATGAAAATACATACACAACACTCTAGTTTGGTGTTTGTTTAGTGAGATAACCTTTTTTCTTAAATATAGAATGGAAAGGCAGAAACGACAGACAAGAAGAGGAGAGGAAGAGGAAGACCAAAACGGGTATCTGTTTCAAGTAAGTATATATCTTCCATAAGCTGTCAATGCAAGTACTTGATGAAGTCTCTCTTTTAAACAGATTTAAAGATTGTTGGTCTGTGATTTACAATAAGAGTTAGGAGGTGTAATGATTGATATTGAGATGACTTGTACTGTAATTCACATATTCATTCTCTATGTTGTATTTGCAGGTGAACCAATGCTGGTGAAAGAAGAGGAAGCTGAAATAAAAGTAGAGAGTGCAGAAAAATTAGAAGAGGTAGCCAAATTCATTTACTTCACTTTACTCCTCTTCAGTTTGTTTTGCATTAGAAAAAAAGACTAGCTCCCTATGATCATCACTCCAGTCTTGAGGTGGTTTGCATTCCTTGGAAATAAAAATATAAACCAGTGGTTATGTTTGTTTAGAACTCTTACCAGGCCTAATTCACTGGATTAAGTGTAATTCCCCCTTTACAATATTTGTGCAGAAAAGTTAAGTGCACAGTTAAGTATTAAACGCATGACTTGATTTTTGTTGCAGTGCCAAAAATACAGTACTCGCTAAACTTTTAGATCAGCTGCATTGAACTGTGTCTGACTGAGTGGGTGGAGTTAAATAATGCGGAGTGCACGCATGTTAAGGGCATAAGAGGGCTCCTGTTTAACAGTGCATCTTAGACTGCAGGTCTTTCTCACACACTTTAAGCATCTAGGACATAAGCCTCTAAAAACATTATTTAAAATTAGTAGAGGTTTTGTGGTTTTTAAATCAAGAACCTGAAAACACCTTTATATCTGTATTTGATATGATAGAGTAAAGAATCTGAACAATCCAAAAATGAAAAACAGACTGCTGGAGCAGAAATGCCCACAGAGGAACCTTCCCTGGTGAAAGGAGCAGGTAAGTGTTGAACAGTTAAAATAAATCGTTTTTATGTATAAACGCACAAGACCTCAACGCTAAACCTGATATTGTGTGCTGTAATATTTGTGCAGGTGAACCATCTGTGAATAAAGATGAAAGTGGTGAAGCTGAAGATCAGATCTCTGATGTAAGTTGCTTTATTATTTGCTGTTGATTTATAACATCACTGTTAAGATGTTGTCTTTGTGTTGTATTCACCACGTTTCATGTTTAATATGTAGAAGGAAGAAGAGAGGAAGTCAGCTCACAGAGGAAGACCTTCAGGTAAGTGTGCATCAAAACTGAAGAAACTTGTCATGTGATTGAAGTGTTAAGGCAGTGGATGCATTAATACCTTCCGTTTTAAAGGCTTCAGTATATCCACATGTGTAAACCTTGTTAAGGTAGTGTATCCCAGCACCTGCCAATTAGTTATGATAGATCAACCATAGCAAATTTTCATTCTTGAGAGACTTGCTAGAAGGGGACTGTACAGCAATATTAAGACGTGGATAGTTCCCATGTAATAACCTACATACCTAGCTTTAAAATCAATAGACCCTTGAGATGCAGTAGGTGGTTTTTAAGGTTGTCAGAATTATGTTCAAACTACATACATTTGAGGTAACAAATAATGTTTTTCGTGAAGTATTTACAGCATTACAGTATTGGCTGTCCACTTAATCTGCATGAATGTTGAATAACTTCAGTGTACCTGGACATTGTCGCTGATCTAATCCACCTCACAGTTTCTACCCAGGGATACTATCAAGTATGTAATGCAACCAAGGCGCACGAGTCTTACTTCAGTCATATTCCTTGAACAGTACAGTTTTTTAGCATCTCTAGGATGCATGTTGCTTTTGTGGATTCAGTCCTCTCCCTACCTCGTATGATCCCTTCTGGCATCTTGTGAAGTCTTAGTCTTGCTGAAACCATTGCATCCTAATAATGTGGCCAGAGTGTGTATATGTAATTGACATTTAAACTAATCTCAAATGCTTTATCTTCAAATACAAATTATTGATGATGATGATGAGGATTTCCTGAAATGTTCGCCCAGGTAAACACACCAAGAAGGAAGATGACGAGAAAGAAGAACAAAAGAAGGATGATGTGGATGAGAAAGAACAGAACTCCGATCAATCAGAACCTGTAAGTTATATTCCTTGATAAAGTTGGTTGAAATATGAGGTTTTAACTGGTTTGGAGTGGTGACAGTTTATGAAGCCCCTGTTAAGACTGAGACACGTATGGGGGGGTTAGGGTTAGGGTTGCAATTTTAACAGTGCTTCTACAAAAACAAATAATTAAGATGCACAATCAAAAAAGTAGTATGTTTTTGTCATGTCTCAACTTATATTTACAATTCATTTTAGGAGGACGAATCGGTTGAAGACAAAAGGCCACTGCGTCGGGGAAGATCGTCTGAAACGCTTGCAAGGGCAAAGGGAACCAGTACGTTTCTGCAAACCTATAAGAGATAAATCCATGACTGCTGCTGGTACAGTCTAGGGAAAATAACCCCGCCTGAAACAGCAGACCAGTTTGCGAGTCATGGTTTTATATACACACGTAGTGCTTTCAGTTTATAAAGTTGTGTTGCTGTGTAAAAATATTTCTCCAGCTTAACCCTTTGCAGTCTATTTATTCAGCGTGTCTCAGCGCGTCAGGTCCAATTTATTTTCACACGCGCATTTTATTTTAGACGCGCTGTTTAAAAGTAATTTTTCACAGTAAAACAGGTTTAGAAGGCACTGCATATCAACAGGACACTCAGTACTGCAGCTCCAGCCCCGCCCCACCCTCGTTAAGCTGTTTTTTTCACATACCTCTTGATAGTAGTGCATACCGATAAATCAGCTCCTGATCACTCGTTTTATCACCAAACTCCTCTAATGCTATCCAAGTCATTATTTTATTGCTATAACATTTAAAAAAAGCTCTGCAAATGTCTGATATTCTTTGAGTGCTGGATGCAGAAGCAGCTATCTGTATTCATGAGATACGCCCCCTTTTTTTTCCGGCTCCTATCGATCTCACTTGGCCATTGAATGGTTTTCTCGGCTTTTTCCAGAGAAAAAATGACTAGACCTGATTTTTGTATCTTTGATGTCGGACACGGTCCGACATTGGACCGGAAAGGGAAAATTGCAATGTCGCACCAGGTCCGACATAAGACCGCAAAGGGCTAATGCTATGACAACATCCAAGCCAGCATCCACTCCAGTGAAGGAGACAAGGACAAGTGAAAAAGAATGTTAAGAAAATGTGCTTGTTTTCTTTCAACAGGCCCATGACAAGCGTACGTTTGTAACACTGAGATTAAATCAGTATCTGACTTCATGGCAAGCCAAGAGTTTTTGTGGTGATGGGCTCTATCCTAACAAGCATTGAGTTTGATCATCAAAGTCTTGCCGCATGCCGTGCAGGGTGATTCATACAACCAGAGATCGCAAGTTGGAATCCTGGTTGTGCGAGGCAGCAGGTCTCCGCTTCGGCTTTGGCACTCCCGGGGTTAGGGAGGTGAGATCCGGGACCGTTTCTCCTCATTGCTCTGCAAAGACCCCTACAGGCCAGGGGATGGAGATTTGTTGGGCTGGTCTTTGTCCTCCAGAGGCCGGTAGCCTGCGGACATCCGCTCTCAAGTTCCTGGGTGTAAAAAGATGCCAATTGGCTCGTGGGATCGGAGGATGCCCACTTAGCCTCGGGTCCCTGAGCTGTATGGTGAATTGCCGCAGTGAAGGAGAAAAATAATAATAATAACTGGGCATTTCAAATTGGGAGAATTCAATAAAAAAATTTAAAAAAATCAAGATTCTAAATTTTAAAAAAAGAGGCTTGGTCTTGCCAATTGTTTGATATCGATGACTAATCCGGCCACAAGCTTTTTGTTTTTTTCACCCATATTATAGTGGTTACTTCAGCAACATTTTCTGTAAAGAAGTAATTCAGTATGTTACATAATAGTAAACACTTTAAAAATAAGAATTTACTCTGAATGATGTTGCTTTTGTAGTGCTACGATAGTGTGTTACAACTTTTTTTTTTTTACTGAACATCTAGCTAAGCAATCCAAGTGTGATAAGGAACACCTCATGGATCAATCAGAAGATGTAAGTTTATATTTTATTACATATATATGAAAGGAAATAATTTAACTTTTTTTTTGGTGAGCTTTAAACAAGTTATATTAGGTACTTGTCATCTTATATTCTCCTTTCTTTACAAAAAAAAAGGAAGAGGACTCTGAAAAAGTGAGAGAGACAAAGCCTTGCAAAGGGAGGCAATCCAAATCTGGGAAAGAAACCAGTAAGTTAATTTAAGACAAATACATCCAAATCTTCAAACTCTTAATCAAAGATTCAAAGGTAAAGTAGACACTAGCTGAAAGATTTGCCTACATGCATTTTATATAAGCTTTACCTCATTTGAGACTAAACATTTATTTATTTATTTATTTATTTATTTATTTATTTATTTATATAAGCCTTTTCTAGATAATGACACAAACTGTTTCGTTTCAGTTAATCATACAAAATGTATTTGTCCTGTAGTGAACTATATGCCTTTGTTTAAATGTAAAGAACGACTAAATGTACAGTATTAAAAAAATGCTCTTTAATTCACTTCTTTTTAAATGCTCTTTAATTCACTTTTTTTTTTTTTTGTACTCATAATGTGCTGTCATATAAACCGGGTTTCACAGTTGCCTATCATGACTGGCATTATATCACAAGTTATGCCTGCAGGGCAATCATGATATAAAGCAGGTTCATCTGTATATAATTAGGGCTGTCACTCGATTTAAAAAATCTGATCGGTTAATTTATGGGCATTAGTTGATTAATCGGTAGATGAATCCGTGTACATTTTTTATAAAGGTAACGATCGTAAAGCGGCTATCCTGCTTAGTAATACTTAGATCAATAGAATCTAAAAAATAAAAATAAGTAAAATGCCCACTGGGAATTTGGCCTTTTTAAAACCATTTTTATTATTATTTAAATTTTAGTAAATGTAACAAATGTTAACTTTCCGTCCTGTTACCCTAATAAAACAGATTTAGGGACCTGATGGCTGTCACACAAACCCCAAGGGCCAGAGCAGCACAGTCAGGCGTACTGTTTAACCACTCTGGGGTAACCCCTAAACAGCAAAATTATTAGCAATGCTCAAACACAGAAACAGAAAACACTCAGAGGTTTAGAACTAAATCAACAGTTTATGATGTTATTCAGGATAAATGTGCCACGCTGGATTTTACCACAGAGTTCACCACAGCTCTGATTACAATGCACACGAGTAACTTTGCAGACACATGTCTGGCAATGATTTAAATCAACATAGATAAACATTCGAGTTCCAAATACATATATACATCCATAGCACAATCCGCAATCCCTGTATAAAACAAGACAACAATTATGATTCTTATTTTTGAAAACTGTTTATTATTCTGTAACATACTGAGTTGCTTCTTTACACAAAATGTTGCTGAAGTAACCACTATAATATGGGTGAAAAAAACCCAAAAAGCTTGTGGCCATTCAATGGGAATGTAACATTTGTAAATTATACAAGCTTAAAATCACAGTGTCCTACCACTTCCACAGAGAGAGAGCGTGCTTCAAATCAGCACTTCCCTAAATAGCAGCACGCATTTCTCTCTCTACCCAGAATGCATTTTTAATGCACGACTTAAATTGTAAAATAAAAAAATAATCTGCGGTCAACTGTTTAGTTGATTAATCGGTCCGATTTAATCTGTTAATCAGAGCAGCCCTAATGTTTAATATAATAATTATTTTTTTTTGAAGGCAAAACACCCAAGGAAGAAAATAAAGATGATGATGATCAGAAGTTTGAAAGTGTAAGTATGTGGGTATGATCTGCCAGTCATAATTCCTGCGTATGCACATTCAACAGGCTTGAGTTACCTGTTGCAATGTCTTGCAGGATGAAGAATCTGAAAAGGAAACGAAGCCTCCTCGCAGGGGAAGATCTTCCAAACAGCCCTCCACTCCACTCAAGGAAACTGGTAAGCGATTTTATTAGTTTCATGATTGGCACTTCTGTTTTTGGCACTTGGCTTGAATAATGAAGTTCAAACTTTGTTGAGCTGCTGAAGACTAGATCTCATACAGCTTACAAAACATTTACCAAGTTTGACGCCTGGATATTCTTGCTAGATCTGTTTGTTTTAAATTTCTTTCCTCTTTTTAGGTAAATCATCTACAGAGAAGGAAGAGGAAAAGGCTGAAAACTCTGGAGATGTAAGTTTTAAAAAAAAAAAAGGAAACCAAGCTACACCTTGTTTAAGTAAACACCACTCAGGCAAGTAACTCACCAGTAGGGCTGCTTGGCCTGTTAATAACTGGAAGAAACACAACACAGAGTGGCACTCAGCTGAATCCTATGGAAACAGCCGCAGCACAAATCAAAGATAGCGGCTATATTTGGTCATTTTAGCTTTGAAGCTACTTGCACCACTTGCATCATTTTAATAAAGACAGTGAAATATAGTTGTGAAGAATGCTGTTAGATTTTAGAAAATAATTCCTTCTGATTTCTTTTTTTTTTTTTCTTATAGGAGAAAAAATCAGAGAAGGTTGAGAAGAAAACTCCTGTACGCAGGGGGAGACGGTCAGCTGCACAAGGGAAAGAAACAGGCAAGTGTGAATGAAAATCTACCTGTTTGAGTAGCTGACTTAACCCTTTAAGGACCGGGATCGTGTAAACACTGAAGAGGGCTTCTAGGACTGCGATTGTGTAAACATGATAAAAAAAGCACTTTGTTTTGATGACTTGCAGGGCCACCGTACTTTGCAGTACAGGCTTGAAACACATATCATTGGATAGGGGAGGGACTGACGTTCACTTCCTGTGTTTTTTGTGTGTGACATCACTGAGAGGGGCATTTAGTGTCCGCAGAGAAACGAAACATCACTAGCGCATCAGCACACACAACGGCTGCGATGCTGGCTCAGGGGAAACAGTGTTGTATAATTTGCCCAATCATCAATATTTTTCAGCAAAACTTTCAAGAAATATTGCAAGGTCCCTCAGGTCATAGAATAACACGTTTTTATACATGTATCTCTAAAGCAGAATACATAATAAAAAATACGAGAGTCAAATACAGCCAAAAATGGTCCTGGGGGAGCATCCCACTGAAAAATGCTTGGTTCTGAAAGGGTTAAGGTATATTTGGTTACATTAATTCCTTTGTTTTATCCCATTCATTTAGGCAATCAGGATGAGGCTGAAGAAAAGCCAGGTGTTGACTCTGATCAAAAACAGGATGAGGTATGTAATTAACTACGTATTAAAACTATAGGAGCTTTGTGAATAGGGTCTTGGTTGCATGTCCAGTCTAACAGTCAGTAACCCATGCTGGATTGGTTGTGTGTTGAGAAAAGTTAAGGATCATAGCACATGCTAGGTGCTGGAGTGCTTCCCACTGGAGATCACCACATGTGGCATTCAAACCTAGGCCTCCAATTTTGAAAGTAATCCGAGAATTGTGAGCTAGCCTGGTGTGACAGGTAGAGCAGTACAGTTGTGTTACACTCGTGTGTCACTTCGTGAGCTCACACACTTCTCAATGGTAGTATCAAGCATGCAAGAAACAAAACTTCATAAAAGTAAAGCTTTTTATTTTAGAAAGAAGACGAAAGAACTGAACAAAAGACACCTGGACGCAGGGGAAGGCCTCCAAAACAGCTTTCCAAAGAAACAGGCAAGTTGATAAAAGTGAAGCAATAATATCAAAGCTTCAAGGGCATAATGTTCACTGTTATACAACCCTGGATACATGATGTGTTTTATACTTAGAAAGCACAGGGAGCAGTAGTCCTATTTTTGCATGCTTCTAACGGTTGTTTGGTTATGTGTCATACATGGTAGCAGCTTGAGAAATCAGCATCACCAAGGTAACACTAACTACATATTCTTGAATAATACTTGTGTACAAGCATCTTTCAAAACATAATGCAACATATTACCTTGTAAGGCAGCAACATATTTGTTATCCAATTTATTGGTTTATCCAGACTTTTTTATGTTGCTTTAATAGCTGTTTTTAATACTTGTGTGTTTAAGTTTAGATGATTCTAAAGTGGTATTGCTCTTTTTAAAGCTAAATCGATTTTATTTATAGATAAACCATCAAAGGTGCAAAATGAAGAAAAGGATAGACAGACCCCTGATGCAGATTCCAAAGATGTAAGTTTGACTCATTAGGTACATTTTATTAAAAAAAAAAACTCAAACTCTTGTACCAATGTGGATTTTATTTTTTCATTTAGGAGGAAGAGCCAGAAAATGACAGTAAAGTCACAAAAAGGGGAAGAGCAAAGTGTCCACCCAAGGAGTTCAAAGATACAAGTGAGTCGTATGACTAGAAATGTTTAATTTCAGGATTCTATTGAGGTTTACATAGCTAAGCAAGAGAGACTGTTGGAATTGTTGTAACTTTCTACTGATTTCAAATTGTTTTATTTCGGTCCCTGGGCCATTTTATTATTTATTTATTTATTTATTTATTTATTTATTAGGCAAGTCAACCAGAAAGAGAAAGCTTTCTGAAGAATCTGAGGAATCAGATGATGTGAGTGTGTTTTAACATTTTAAAAGAAATAATCGTTGTTATAACTATGAAAATGTGTGTAACTTTTTCAAGGGCATTTTCTTGAAATTTGCCATACATTACAAATCTCCATGTAATCTTTTTTCACAGCAGACACAGGTATGCCAACAACTCCTTATGAAATTAAAAAGTATTTTTGTCTAGGCCAAAAAATCAGACCAGGTGTATGTGGACCCTCAATCCCAGACATTTACTTTTAATCTAAATGTGTCATTTCAGGAGAATGAACCTGAAAAGGCTGAAGATCAGAAACCTGCACCAAAGAAACGACCTCCAAAGTGTGCATGTAGTGACAGTGGTGAGATTTCGTCAAGAGTGAAGAAGAATACGTAAACCTTCACAATAGACCTGCATAATTTCTTGATTTTTCTCTTTGCAGTTAGTCCAACCGAGGAGCAAGGAGATGAGGAAGAAGATGACGAAGAGGAAGAAGAAAGCACAAATGACACAAAAGCAAGAAATGTAAGCCATCTTTTGAATACACAGCTGCTTGCTTAACTCAGAAAAGGGAAAGGGACAAATCACTGCCACTTTCTGATTTTTGGATGATATGCAAATCTTGAAACAAGCAATATAGCATTACATCTTGACGTGAAAAAGTGAAGCCTGCATTTTTACATTTCTGTATGCTATAATTTATCTGGTGGAAACTGTTAAATGGCAATTTGTATGTTGTTATTTTTTCTATTGTAGGATGAAGACAAAGAAAAAACAATGGAGAAGAAAAATGTCCGACGAAGATCCTCCAAAGGTAGTCCAGCAGAGGAATCGGGTACGTTCATTTTTAATTCCTCATTTAACAATACGTGAACCTTAATGTGAACGCATTGGGCAGCACTTGAAAGTCCTAACCGAACACCACATACCATAGATACAAAAGAAATTGCTGAAATGCACATACCTGTGTTGTAGGGTTACATTTGTTAGTTCCTCAACATCATTTGTCAGTTACTTCACTTCAATATGGTGCAAGACATTACTCCCTTTTAATATCGGCAAACATGAATCCTGCATGAAATGTGTGTAATCGACATTTATAAGCTATTTTATTTAATTTTTTTCAAAAAGAAAAACAAGATTCGGATAAGAAAGATAAAAAAACTGAGCTGGAAGGAAAAGAGGATGAAGAAGGAGATGATGATGATGATGATGAGGAGGAAAGGGAGGAGGAGGAGGAGACACAAATAAGAGCTACCACACGTTCTGCTTCGAGGCTGGAGGCTGAGAGGTAATGCCTTAGTCAACATGAAGGGAATTGATCGAGTTCCTGTATATTGTGTAAGGCTGGATTAAATGTACAGTGAATAGTACATGATGTCAGCATTTAAGTGTGCCAAAACTTTTGCCAAATCTACAGTACAAACAAAAATAGGCTTGAATTGAGGCTGTTTTATTTAGGTTGTTCTGTTTTTCATTTAGTTTTCATTCTATAAATTCCCCACTGATGCATTTAAAAAAAAAAATATGAATAAAAATGTGTTATTGTTTCATTACAATCTCTGTTTTGATGCTATTCCATTCTTGTTCTAGAAACAAACCTAGTAAACCACCTACACGGGCATTCAGGAAACTCGACACCTCCGACTCTGTGCGGGAAAAACCTTCTACATCCGCCAAGGAAAAAGCGTCCCCTGCTCTTGCTACAACAACACGGTATGGGTGGATAATAGAATGAGACTATTTGTTTATAACTAGGATCCAGTCTTGGTCTCTGAATGGTCCACTCCTTCGAGTAATTGAAACATCAGAAAATGCGGCTGCATTATTATTTTATGACTCCTTCCACAGCTACGCCTTGTTGCTTGGTCGGCGGTAGCAGTTGACAATTGATTAGTTGATTTGATCAGTTCAAGAGTCAGTTCAATTAGTTCAAGAGTCCTTGCAAGGATGTCAGTTTATTTGCGCATTGCTGGTGTACTGAGAGTGGTAAGTGTAACTTATGTAAACTGTGTATATAAGGCCTGTAAGTGGTCTCACATTTATAAAATGCTGCATGTTGCATTAAGATAATGATGATGTATTGAGAAACCCAAACTGTATTTTTCCTATTTGGTTTTTATGTAGATCAAGAGTCCAGCCCTCCCCAGCAAGTAAGCAAGGACGTAAGCGAGAAACCAGTCCCCCTGTGGTCCGCTGACACGGGGACAAAAACAGAGGAGCCCCCTTCTAAAAGGACCAAGCGATAAACTGAAATGCTGTCAGAGGTACTGAATGTTGTGGGAGTTCCTAATCAAGGACTGACTAAATAGGTAGTTCAAGGTGGCAGTTTTTAAAAATAGATACATTTGATGTTTTGATTTAATGGGTTTGATTTGAAGACTGAGCATTTCTGCATAAATTTTATTAAATGGATTATGAGTGTCAGTAATCAGCATAGTTTATAACCATCTGTACAGCATGTAAAGAAAGTTTACTTAAACTGTATATTTCTTGCGCCGGTGTCCAATGAAGGAGTCATTTTGCCTCTATTATACAAGCAAATCGATATTTTGGAAGCCTACGGAAAACTATGTAAATAAATCCAAAAATATGCTTTTATATGTTAAAAAAAAAAAAAAAAAACCTTTATGACTATGTTGTCATATTCATTCTATGAATGTTGTAATGCAGTGCAGGTATGTGTTTCTTTTTTATTATATTGTAACTACATGTTTTGATTGGTTTTCTTAATTTTACAAACATTACCTGTAAAATGTACTTTTGCTATAAAAGAAAACGGAAGACAGAAAAGAAAAAAGTTCACCTTTTTAATACACCGTGTTTATCTTGAGTAAAAATGTTTGTTGAAACAAATGATGTGCTGTTTCAAATTGGTATGCACATGTAAAAAGCTGTAGCCTTTCTTTCAGTTACTGTGTTAGAAGCGGTTCTTTTGTCATCATTGTACCCCTTTTAGCATTAAAACATCAGTTTTGGAATCCTGATTTAAGTGTTTTGCTACTTTCAAACTTATAAAACCTGGATCTATCAGCCTTCTGTATGAATCAACCAGAATAGCTGTCTAGACATTTATTGAAATACACAGATATAATTTATAAATGGAAGTAAACTTAAAAATAATAATTTACTATAGTATAATACTAAAACAATGCAGGATCAAAAAACATTGATGCTCGTCTGAATGTAGTTCAGTACATTGTGACTGAAAAAATGGTTATGTCCTATTTTGTATGAATGAGCCAATGCGTTTGATTAGTCATAAGTCAGTAGAAATTGTATTCCTGGCTGGCAGTCTTGATTCCTTTATTTCAGATTCAATGTCCAGTTGTTTTAAACCTAAGGAAAACAAAACAAAACTAAATAAAAACACTTTAGGTAAGCTAATTGGTATTATACAGATTTATCAGCAGTACCTGCTTAGCATTTCAATCTTAATTGGATTTATTGGTGTTTTTTAGTTCTTATTTCAACTGTAATTTCAAAAATGATTTCTTAATATATGTGTAGAATTATACCAGTATACAATTATTGGCAATTTAGCCAGTACTTTTGTTTCATCAAGCAATCAATTAGAATACTATAATGTCTACGAACTGTTACGTGCTTGCAATCTTGCTAAAAATAATATTATTAGGTGTTTGTTTTAGGTTTGTAAAAAATTATATCTATCTATCTATCTATCTATCTATCTATCTATCTATCTATCTATCTATCTATCTATCTATCTATCTATCTATCTATGGGTTCGATTTCCTTACCTTGTTTTAAAGGAACATCTTGCTCAGCCCAAGATAGCAGGTGCTATGGAAAACAAATAACACTGGATGTTAGAGCAAAAAATACATTATATGACATTATTTTAAGAGAATTAAGTGGTGCATTTTATTCAAATGCATGCCAAATATTTGACCAATTAAATAATAAAGAGCTACTAGTTAGTAGGGTTTGTTGTAACCCCTGAGTGTTTTATATTTAGTAATGTTAATAAATCACCCAGTCTAGAATATGTAACAGACTAATAACATCGATTTAAAGGGTAAAAGTAGAGCCTCTGCTGTTTTAGATCATTAAAACAGACCCCAGTGGGTTCTGTGATGTAAAGAAATATGTTTATTGTAAAGCAAGTTGATCAGTCCTTTAGCCTCTTGACACGGGTGTTATACATGATCTCTGTCAATTTACCAAAACTGCATTCAAAAGAATGAAAACCAAAATGCCAACACTTTAATAAGGCGAAAGTGCTACCTGAGGTGTGACTCCCGGCTTCAACACAGGACAGCACGTCTGTCAGCTTGAGGATTTGTAAAGCTTGTTGTATTTCTCCTTTTGTAACAGTCTCCCCTTTTTCTCTTTTCTTCTGTTTAATCAGCTGCAGCATCTGATATTTCTGCTCTTTAACATCAGATAAGTGTCTCCGCTTAATTCCCTCAATTTCAGGATCAGTGAGGCCAAGGATTCTCATTAAGTGTTTCCAGTCTACGTCAGTGACGTTACCCAACACGGAATACAGGAATTTGTCGCTGACACCTTAAATGGAAAAATAAAAAGACTGTGAGGCCTCATTTTAAACAACTGAACGAACACAAATATTTGAGGGTATTTAAGGGGTTGTAGTTGATGAAATAATTCCATAGATCATAACTGTCATGCTCTTCCTTTTGCATTGTGATCTCGTGTGTGCACGTTAGAAACAAGCACATTTTAAACATGTATTTTCAATTTTAAAAATGATACCTGTTAACTGTTATCATACCCTAGTCTGATAACAGTTAACAGATATCATTTTTAAAATTGAAAAGGACAGCTCTCAGTCTGCATGTCTTACTGAACACTGGCTCTTTCTCAAAAATGTCTTCATCTTATGTCAACAAACAGTTTTCTTATAGACACAGATTTATACATCATAGAGAATATCAAAGTGGCTATAATATAAAGGAACCTACCTTCATTCTGTTCAGGCGTAGTAGTGAGTAATCTTCCTTTATCTGGAAAAATATATTTAAAAAGGGGCAGGTTTAAATTCAGTTTTGATCAGGCCCCCTCGAGTGGTTCACCTGGTAGAAGCGCGGCAACGTGGTGCGCAGGGTAAAGGGTGGTTCATACTTCAGACTCCGACATCATTTCTGGTCAGAGTCCAGGGTCTCCGACCCTGTGTGCCAGCTTGGAATTACGTCATCCACACTCCTGCGATGGCGTCTTTTTTGGAAAGTCATACAGCCTTTGCTCATGCGTCTGTAACTTGAAATCTCATGGAGTCAGATGATGCTGAACAAGTTCAACATTTGCTGCATGGTCTTACGCTGGTAACCACCATGGAGCAAGATTTTGAGGAACTTTTAATAGAAGAAGTTTGTAAACATCCACGTTTTATATAACCCTTCTCTTAGACTATAGAGATACCGTTGGTGTGCATTAGGGCTGGTTCATACTTCATACATCGCAGATGAGTGCGATACGTCAGGCACAGACAGCTATAAAAGCTGTGCAGCTTCACTCCGAACATGCAGCAAATGCATCTGCGATTTCCGGTCGCAGACGCATGAGAAAAGGCTGTACGACTTTCCAAAAAAGACGCACATCGCGTGGGGATGACGTAATTCCGACCTGTCACACAGGGTCGTAGACCCTCAACTCCGACCAGAAATGATGTCGGAGTCTGAAGTGTGAACAAACTTTAACTCAGAAAAAAATAGAACGGACTGGAGAGAATGTGAAGCCTGATGGAGAAAACTGTGTGATGGATTTGTGATGAGCAAGAAAACCCTGAAGTAAAGAGTGGAGTCGGAAGCTAGTGGCCACACTGCTGGGAAATGCCAGTTGCTATGTGCGGTGTGATTGCAAGTCGTTCGTTCACTGGCAACGCTGTGTATTTTTGTGTAGAAGCGATGGTCCCAATCTGTTTAACAGATTGTAAAACCTTTCACCTGTCCTTCTAAAAATGTATGTCACTGTCAAATACCTGCATCTCTTTAATGTATAAGATTATATCAATATACACACTCTCCCCGACTTTGTCACTTCAATTAGTGGTTTGTAAACGCTACAGAAAAACACAAAAATATATTTCTGCACATTATCCAATCTATCTGACACAGACCTTGAAAATGTACTGAAATCCGAGACCTCATTATTACATTTTTTTTACTCCTGTTATGATGAAACAACAGCGTCTTGCACTCAAGAAAAAAAAATGAATTCAGTGCCATCTCAACTCCGCCTCCTGGTGGATCTTTTCAATGGCAATGTGCAATTCAACACATCAAAAATAAATATTTACTTACTTTTGCACATTTCAATTAAAATCAATGTACTCAGCTTAATGTAGTTCTAAATGGGACTAATTCTGTGGTCCCTTTATTGGGGTAAGGATTTAAAAAACAAAATGTTTTGCCCTTTTCAAATCCACTATTTTACCCGGATTATAAATGCAGTAAGGTCCTTCAGGGTGTCCATATACGTCCAATATACAGACTTCTCGGGGGTTGGAGGCACTCGACTTCGTATTGTGCCGCACAGCACCCCGAGGCGTCCGTATATTCGATGTATACGGACACCCTGTCGGGCCTTATTGCATAAAAAATATTACTATTTTTATTTTTGCCTTAATAATGTAAGTGTTGGAAAATAATATACATTTTATAAGAAAAAAAAAGATTCTACCTTTTTCCAAGCATGTTTCAATGCAATTTAGTTTGGTTTCCATTGATTGAAGCAGTTTCAACATTTCAGTGCTTGAATCAGAGTCATCTTTCTCTGGGTAAGGGGCCCTGTCATCTAATGAAAGAATAATGTTACAAAAGTGGTAGACCATAATAGCACTGGACTGAGATTGAGTTTGCTACAGTCTAAATCGATGTAGGGTATTCTCTGTTTTTACAAGACTACTTTCATAGTGTAATAGTTTGATGGATTCTTTTTTTATATGGTGTTAATCTGAATAAATTCTAAAAAAAACCTGCCCACCATACTATTTACAATTAACATATATCTTAACAGTAAAAAGCCCAAGTCTGTTGTATAAACAGGTTATATAGATTAAAATATTTTATTGTAAGAAATAGTGCATTTAACCTTTCTTGACTAAAAAACAGTGGAGAAAACTGAAGCAAGTAGAATTGTACCCCGCAGGACCTGCCACATGATAAAATAAATCAAGGTGACCTGCAGTGTCTTCAAACCATTTTAGATCACAACTTGTATCTCCTGTTGCTAAGTTTCTGGCTGGAGTATGGAAACGTGCGTATAAAAGTGATCCTAAGCACTGGGTGTGGTGTGATACATCACATGTGTGCCTGTTCTACAGTGACCACTGCATCCAGATGTAAAGAAGCTTCTGCAAAGCTTACAGTCCCTCGTGCATTGTTCTAGTGCCTCCCAGTATATTTGTTTTTGCTATATACTCCCACTTTCTGGCAACCTTTTTGTTACACAAACCAAATACAATGTTTCCATTGAAAACTTAAGAAATGCCAGTTTTGTTGCCACTATAAATAACTTGACTGATCCAGTAATATCCAAGAATGGGAATGGGATGGTTGATTTTCTGAAAGGAGGCGGGTCCCATCATCTACTGTCCATATAACCCTCTCTTTGCTCCATTCTCATGTCGCTTTGGTCGATCAACATTCACCTCCCCATCCACCACCTTGTGTCAAGCTTCTCTAAATGACTGGCATAACCACCAATATATTAGCGCATGCATGCTCAAACAAAGCATTTCATTCTATCACGTGGACAGGCTTCCTTTCTGGAAGAATGGATCCGAAAATAATACAGAAACTGAGAACAAAAGCTTCTTGGTTGTAAGCTGCAATAGCTGGTACCAGTAAATTCCCTTTACAGTCATGGTACGTATTTTACTACAGGCTCAGGGTGTGGCCACTTTAAGGAGAATATGAAACAAAGTACTCATGAGATGTGTCATGTGCTTGACTGTACTGTATCAGACTGCAGCAGAAACTGAGAAATCAATGTTTCCACTTGAAAGTGATTGTAGCTAACACAATGTTTCCACTTGAAAGTGATTGTAGCTAACACAATGTTTCCACTTGAAAGTGATTGTAGCTAACACAATGATTCCACTTGAAAGTGATTGTAGCTATGTGATAGCGAGAGAAAGGATCGATGCTGTAAATCTCCCTCCCGATTAGAAAGGGCGCTGTGTAAGGGGGAAGGTAAGCTGCCTCCTAGATCTACTACCTCGGTGGTAGCTGGAAACCGGAAGGTAACCATATTAGGAGGTGCGCGTAGCTGCAAGTACTCAGGACGATTCCATTGCAGTCAGCTGCGGGGCAGCCCTCTATTGGAGAAACCAGGCGACGCGTTGACTGCAGGGAGGAGTTTGCTGGGTACAAAGGGGAAGCAGCTACGTCAAAACCTCCCCTTGCGCTGAGTTAAAAAGCGATCGGCCGGAGCCGATGTTGTTGTTTTGTGATTACGTGTTTTGTTTTTGAGTGTTAGCAGAGGAGCAGGAGGACGGGAGGCTGTAGCCAGCGAGCCAGCACATACCCCAGAGCACGCCCCTCATCGCACAGCACTTCACAGCACAGCGCACGCACCACAAACCCAGAAAGAGAAGAGCACATTTTCGTGCACGGAGGACTGTGGTTATTGGAGTGTGTTTTGTTTACTTTTGTTTTAGCAGGACGCTGAGTTTTGCCCCATTACCATCGCTGGTACTGGGGCTTATTATTATTATTATTATTATTATTATTATTATTATTATTATTATTATTATTATTAATTATTAAAACCTTTTTGTTAATGGGAGAATTCAGTCTGGACATTCACTTTCTACTGCACCACACCGTTCAGCGTGTCACAGTTGGTGATCAGAAGAGGGACTCGGGATGGATGCCGCCGCATTAGGAGCAATATTGAGGCGCAGGAGCGAAGACACCAGGAGGGAATGGCAACCATGATGGAGCGGATGCATGCCATGTTCCTGGAAGCCAATCGGGGGACCGGCGACAGAACCAACGCCACCCTTACCGAAGATAAGGGTGGTAAAGATGTCGCTGGAGGATGATCCTGAGGCCTATTTGGTAGCCTTTGAGAGGCAGGCAGCGGCAGCGCAATGGCCTCGGGATTGGTGGGCTACCCAGTTGGGGCCCAATTTGATTGGGGAGGCCCAGGCAGCCTACCAAGCCTTAACCAATGAAGATGCCCTCAACTATGATAGAGTGAGGCAGGCCATTCTCCAGCGACTTCGACATCACGGAGGAAACCCACCGTCGCCGGTTCCGGGAATACCAGCGACCCCCAGGACTGCGACCCAGCGTGGTGGCACAACAGCTGGTGGACCACGTGACCCGGTGGCTCTGCCCGGCACCAATAGCGCAAAGCAGGTCACCGAGCTCATTGCCATTGAGCAATTCGTGACGGTGCTGGGGCCAGACACGAGGAACTGGGTCAGTCGCCACCGTCCCACCACGCTGGAGGCAGCGGTCAGATTGGCTGAAGGGTTCGAGGACGCAATACCTGCTGCTCCAGTGGTTGCCCCACCTGCTCCTGCCTCCAATAGACCGCGGCGGCAACACCACCACCACGCATCACCCCCACTACCCACGGACCAGCACTGCAACGTCACCCCATGGGCGGCCTCCCTCCAACACAGTGGAGAGCGAGGGCGACCCCAGCGGGTAAGAGCAGAGTACCCCTCCCGCTGCCAAACCGGCAGCGGGACACGCAGGCTCCGTGGGCACCCTTTCGCCCCACATGTTACGGTGCCAGAAGGTCGGTCACCTGGCGGAATTGTCCAGTGGCCATGGAGTGTGGGGTGACCTCCCATTACGTCCTGACAGCATCAGGTAAGACCAGGGGTAATGATTGGGAGGGGCCTTGTGTTGTTAATGTACGGGTTGGTGAGGTGAGCACCCACGCATTAGTGGACTCAGGATGTGGGCAGACTTTAATTAGACGAGCTCTATTAAAGGGGGTACCTTGGTGGTCACGAGGGTCGTGGTCATTTCCTGTATTCATGGGGATAACAAGGACTACCCCTCACCAAATTAGATTTGACAGTTGGATGTCATGCCCGCCGTGTAATCGTGGCTGTGGCAGAGAAGCTGCCATATCCAGTTATTTTAGGTCGAGACTGGCCGCATTTTGACAGCATGATTAATAAAGCGGTAAAGCCAGTCTCCGGTAAGACCATGGGAGCAGCGGGGAAACTATTGGTAATATCTTCCCGCTGCACACCGACTTGTTCCACTCTCGATTTAGCCCAAAAAACAAAAAAGAGCGAAGGGTTGAAAAATGGGAGGGAACATTAATGAAACAAGGTTGGGGTTTGGTGGGGAAGCCTCAGGATCAGTCAAATGTAAGGGAAAGGGGTTGGGACCCAGTGTGACCTGCGGGGGCAGGTTACTGAGGCCCCCAGTGCTGAAGCTACTTTAGCTCCGCTCGATATCCCGAAATTCTGGGACCGAGATGTGGACCTAGCATTGGAACAAAAGAACGATCCTTCGCTGGCCCACATCTGGGGGCAGGTTCGGTCTATCGAGGGAAGGATGTAGAGGATAGCCGGCGCTTACATATCCCCACCACATTATTGTCGGGCATTTACTGTATAGAGTATCCCAAGCCACGAGCACAAGTCAGATTGTAACACAATTACTCGTTCCCCAGTCTTTTCGACGTGAGATCATGCGGTTGGCTCACGATGTCCCCTGTTCGGGCCATTTAGGTATTGATAAGACTCGGGAGCGAATATTGGCTCGATTTTATTGGATGGGAGTGTTTAGTGAGGTGGCGCGATATGTAGCGGAATGCCCGGAATGCCAGCAAGTAGCGCCGGGCGGGTTCGCCCGCCCCGCTGGTCCCACTGCCCCTGATCTCAGTTCCCTTTGAGCGCATCGCTATGGACATAGTGGGTCCATTGAGCCAGTCTGACTCTGGATATACGCACATTTTAGTAGTGGTGGACTACGCGACCAGATATCCAGAGGCAGTACCATTGAGATCCACTAGTGCCGCAGCCATTGCTAAAGAGTTAGTGAATATTATATCGAGAGTAGGGATTCCAAAAGAAATCCTCACTGATCACGGAACGAACTTCATGTCACAATGTTTGAAAGAATTATACAAATTGATGCAAATTAAGTCGATCCGAACCTCCGTTTATCACCCGCAGACGGACGGTTTGGTGGAACGTTTTAATCAGACCTTGAAACAGATGCTGAAGCGGTTTGTCAACCAAGAGCAAAAACATTGGGCTAAACTCCTCCCTTACCTAATGTTTGCAGTGAGAGAGGTGCCTCAGAGTTCGACCGGGTTCTCTCCCTTTGAGCTGCTGTATGGGAGGCAACCACGAGGTATCCTTGATCTTGTGAAAGAAGGGTGGGAGGAGCAAACAAAACCTCTAAAAACATAGTCAAATATGTAATTATGTTAAGAGACCGCCTAGCATTGGTTGGTCGTTTGGCGCAGGAGAACCTAAAACTAGCTCAGCATCGCCAGGAGCAACAGTACAATAAACAAGCACGTATTCGGACTTTTCGCCAGGTGATAAAGTACTGTTGCTACTTCCCACATCGGAATCTAAGTTGTATGCTAAGTGGCAGGGGCCATATGAGGTGGTTCGGGAAATTGGTAAAGTAAATTATGAAATTAGACAACCCGATCGCGAAATAAAACCGAAATTTATCATATCAATTTGCTAAAACCCTGGAATGAAAGGGAGGCCCTATTTGTAGCTGGTGACAGTTTGGAAGAGGATTTTGGTCCTACTGTCAATCCACCAGCTACAACTCATATTCCAATGGGGAACAGTTACTTCGGATCAGAAACGAGAGCTCTACCAGTTAGTGGAAAGGTTTAATGATGTTTTCTCTGACTTGCCCGGCAGGACTAATGTTATTTCTCACGCTATTATTACTCCACCAGGGGTCAGGGTCCGGGAGAGACCGCATGCGGATCCCAGAGAGTCGCAGGGTTCCTATTCGCAAGGAGGTGGAGGATATGCTTGAGCTCGAGTCATTGAACCTTCCGGAGCGAGTGGTGCAGTCCTATCGTGATGGTGGGCAAGAAGGACGGCTCCACTCGGTTCTGCGTGGACTTTCGAAAGGTTAATGTCATCTCCAAGTTCGATGCATATCCAATGCCCGGGTGGATGAGCTCCTCGACCGACTGGGTAAGCGCGGTTGATTTCGACCTTGGACCTGACGAAGGGATACTGGCAGATTCCACTGACTCAGAGCTCGAAAGAGAAAACTGCTTTCTCTACCCCAGATGGCTTGTTCCATTTCGGACCATGCCCTTCGGGTTGCATGGAGCTCCTGCCACCTTTCAGAGACTGATGGACCAGGTCTTAGCTCCCCATCATCAGTATGCCCGCCTACATTGATGATGTGGTGATTTTTAGCTCCACCTGGAAGGAGCACATTGTTAGAGTTTCAGCCGTCCTCCAGTCTCTGAGGGAGGCGGGGCTAACAGCCAAGCTGGGCAAGTGTGCATTTGGCAAACAGGAGACCCAATATCTTGGCTACATTATGGGTAATGGCGGGTGAGGCCGATCGCCTCCAAAGTCCAGGCGCTGGTGGAGACGGCGATCCCGAGAACCAAGTCACAGGTGAGATCGCTACTGGGGTTAGCCGGCTATTACCGCCGATTTATCCCGAGTATGCCACCATAGTTAACCCCTGGTAGAACTCACCCGAAAGGCTGCTCCAAAAATAGTTAAATGGACAGGGCAGTGTCAGGAGGCATTTGATTTGATCAAGAAGCGACTCTGTCAAGCTCCTGCTCTGATTTCACCAGATTTCAGCAAAGAGTTCATCCTGCAGACCGATGCCTCCCACATTGGTCTGGGGGCGGTTCTGTCCCAACAAGTTGACGGGTAGAACACCCTATTATTTATCTGAGCAAAAAATGGCTCCTAGGGAGATTAACTACTCCGTCATTGAGAAGGAGTGTTTAGCCATCAAATGGGCTACTCACGCTCTTCGCTATTACTTGTTGGGGCGTTCTTTCTCTCTTATCACTGATCATGCTCCTTTAAGGTGGTTACATACGATGAAGGACAATAACGCCGGATAACTCGGTGGTATCTGGCGCTGCAACCCTTCCACTATACAGTGAAACATCGTGCGGGTAAGGAGCATCAAAATGCAGATTTTTTTCAAGGGAGGGGGACCATTGGGGAATGTAGAGTTGGCCGAGTGTTCCTTCGGCATCACTCTGAGGGGTGAGATATGTGATAGCGAGAGAAAGGATCGATGCTGTAAATCTCCTCCCGATTAGAAAGGGCTGTGTAAGGGGAAGGTAAGCTGCCTCCTAGATCTACTACCTCGGTGGTAGCTGGAAACCGGAAGGTAACCATATTAGGAGGTGCGTGAGCTGCAAGTACTCAGGACGATTCCATTGCAGTCAGCTGCGGGCAGCCCTCTATTGGAGAAACCAGGCGACGCGTTGACTGCAGGGAGGAGTTTGCTGGGTACAAAGGGGAAGCAGCTACGTCAAAACCTCCTTGCGCTGAGTTAAAAGCGATCGGCCGGAGCCGATGTTGTTGTTTTGTGATTACGTGTTTTGTTTTTTGAGTGTTAGCAGAGGAGCAGGAGGACGGGAGGCTGTAGCCAGCGAGCCAGCACATACCCCAGAGCACGCCCCTCATCGCACAGCACTTCACAGCACAGCGCACGCACCACAAACCCAGAAAGAGAAGAGCACATTTTCGTGCACGGAGGACTGTGGTTATTGGAGTGTGTTTTGTTTACTTTTGTTTTAGCAGGACGCTGAGTTTTGCCCCATTACCATCGCTGGTACTGGGGCTTATTATTATTTATTATTATTATTATTATTATTATTATTATTATTATTAATTATTAAAACCTTTTTGTTAATGGGAGAATTCAGTCTGGACATTCACTTTCTACTGCACCACACCGTTCAGCGTGTCACAAGCTAACACAATGATTCCACTTGAAAGTGATTGTAGCTAACACGATGTTTCCACTTGAAAGTGATTGTAGCTAACACAATGATTCCACTTGAAAGTGATTGTAGCTAACACAATGATTCCACTTGAAAGTGATTGTAGCTAACACAATGATTCCATAAATCTTGACTATTCTGTACTTTTGTTTCTAACATGCAGTTTTGAAAGAAACACATGTTCTAGTAAACACTTATTCTTATTTCAAAGCATGAATATTGGTACTACACTAGGTTAAAGAAATCTGTTTGCAAGTTATGCTTTCAGATAGTGTTACACTTCCTTGGTCATTCCACCTGGATGTCCACAAACTGGTTGAAAATAAACCCAGAGGTTTTGTTAATTGGTTCTAAAATGGGTTTAGCAAAATGCAATCCAATCAATATTATTTTTGATGGAAATTCCATTTTACTTTCCACTAGAGCGAAGAACCTGGGTGTTGCCCTGAACCAAATTAAAATCTGTACTGGATGTGAGGAATTCAGAGATGTTGATACATGCATTTATTACTTCTCATCTTGATTATTGCAATTCTTTGTTTGTTGGTTTACCTGCCACTAAACTTTAGAAGGCTTCATCTTGTTCAGAACGCAGCTGCCAGACTGCTTTCACATACTCGTCATTCTCAACACATTACTCCAGTGCTCAAGTCCTTACATTGGTTACCAGTGAGCTACTGAATTGATTTTAAAGTTGCTGTAATAACTTATAAGGCCCTTCATGGATTAGGACCATCCTATCTCCAAGAACTACTAACTCTGTATGTTCGTAGTCGTTCCTTGAGATCAGAAAGTCGTCTTAAAACAACTGGAGCCAGTGTTTTTGCTGTTGTGCTCCTCAGTTGTGGAACTCTATTCAGATTACCATTAGGCAGGTTGAAACATTGGATTTTTTAAAATCTAAATTAAAACATATACAGTACTGTGCAAAAGTTTTAGGCAGGTGTGAAAAAATGCTGTAAAGTAAGAATGCTTTCAAAAATAGACATGTTAATAGATTATATTTATCAATTAACTAAATGCAAAGTGAGTGAACAGAAGAAAAATCTAAATCAAATACATATTTGGTGTGACAACCCTTTGCCTTCAAAACAGCATCAATTCTAGGTACACTTGCACAAAGTCAGGGATTTTGTAGGCATATAGTCAGGTGTATGATAAAACAATTATACCAAACAGGTGGTAATGATCATCAATTCAATATGTAGGTTGAAACACAATCATTAACTGAAACAGAAACAGCTGTGTAGGAGGAATAAAACTGGATGAGGAACAGCCAAACTCAGCTAACAAGGTGAGGTTGCTGAAGACAGTTTACTGTCAAAAGTCATACACCATGGCAAGACTGAGCACAGCAACAAGACACAAGGTAGTTATACTGCATCAGCAAGGTCTCTCCCAGGCAGAAATTTCAAGGCAGACAGGGGTTTCCAGATGTGCTGTCCAAGCTCTTTTGAAGAAGCACAAAGAAACGGGCAACGTTGAGGACCGTGAGACGCAGTGGTCGGCCAAGGAAACTTACTGCAGCAGATGAAAGACACATCATGCTTACTTCCCTTCGCAATCGGAAGATGTCCAGCAGTGCCACCAGCTCAGAACTGGCAGAAAACAGTGGGACCCTGGTACACCCATCTACTGTCCGGAGAAGTCTGGTCAGAAGTGGCCTTCATGGAAGACTTACGGCCAAAAAGCCATACCTCCAACGTGGAAACAAGGCCAAGCGGCTCAACTATGCACGAAAACACAGGAACTGGGGTGCAGAAAAATGGCAGCAGGTGCTCTGGACTGATGAGTCAAAATTTGAAATATTCGGCTGTAGCAGAAGGCAGTTTGTTCGCCAAAGGGCTGGAGAGTGTACACGAATGAGTGTCTGCAGGCAACAGTGAAGCATGGTGGAGGTTCCTTGCAAGTTTGGGGCTGCATTTCTGCAAATGGAGTTGGGGATTTGGTCAGAATTCATGGTCTCCTCAATGCTGAGAAGTACAGGCAGATACTTATCCATCATGCAATACCATCAGGGAGGCATCTGATTGGCCCCAAATCTATTCTGCAGCATGACAACGACCCCAAACATACAGCGAAAGTCATTAAGAACTATCTTCAGCGTAAAGAAGAACAAGGAGTCCTGGAAGTGATGGTATGGCCCCACAGAGCCCTGATCTCAACATCATCGAGTCTGTCTGGGATTACATGAAGAGAGAGAAGCAACTGCGGCTGCCTAAATCCACAGAAGAACTGTGGTTAGTTCTCCAAGATGTTTGGGCCAACCTACCTGCCGACTTCCTTCAAAAACTGTGTGCAAGTGTGCCTAGAAGAATTGATGCTTGATGCTGTTTTGAAGGCAAAGGGTGGTCACACCAAATACTGATTTGATGTAGATTTTTCTTCTGTTCACTCACTTTGCATTTAGTTAATTGATAAATATAATCTATTAACATGTCTATTTTTGAAAGCATTCTTACTTTACAGCATTTTTTCACACCTGCCTAAAACTTTTGCACAGTACTGTATATTTTTAATGTTTTTAAATAATTGATTGTAACTGGAGTGTACACATTAGCTATTTTGTTTTGTTTTTAACTTTGTACAGCGCTCTGAGAAGGGGGCTGTATAAAAATAAATGTACTGTATATTGTATTGTATTGTATTGTCCACAGCTTCTTTCCTTTCCTGTCATTAACCAACCATCTGCATCGCAGCCAGCAACATGCTTTGACCCGTAAGACCCTCGCATCACATGACCTAGGAAGTGCAAGTATGACACATTTCTCTCATGTAGTATGAGATATCATGTTTTAAAATGAAAAAGTAAGTGTGCTATAGCGTGTTTATTTTAAAGCACATTTGAGACCTATGTAGCTGATGTAAGAGCAAAAAAGGTTTACAATTTATGAAGTTATTTAAAATTTTGTCATTTATGAAGTTATTTTGTTAGGTACAGGGACAGAAGAACTACTGCTTGGTCTACATGCAATCAGAAGTGATGATGGCATCAATCAGTATAGACAGTTGTCCAAACATTGACAGCACAGAAGGTAGTTTTAAAGCTGTATTGGCCAGAACTGGGTGTAGAGGTTTAAATAAAACAGTTTCACTAATTACAGAGAGAGTGAACACAAATGATTGTTAGGAGGACAGTCCAAGCATTTAGTTATTGTCTTTGTTTGTTTTTTCTGTGTGTCACAAGAACAGACTCGCTTGTTTAAACCAGGGACTGAATGGTTTAACTGGGAGGGAAGGGAAAGGGTTATACCTTCTTGGATAGGCACCTCTTTCTGCTGGCAGGCTTTCTTCAGTATGTTTCCAATTTTCTCTTCCAAGGTTTGAAGTCTGTGTGAAACCTCATACTCATCTCTAGGAGAGATAATATTGCTGTGCTCTGAATTAAAACAGACAGTAATCAAGCAGCGTTGCTTTCATCCCAGATCAGCAGGCAAAAAGAAATCCAAGTAAAATAAGAAAATAAGACTAGAACAGTATTCAGTATGACCACTATTAAAACATTTTGTTTTACCTACAGAGGGCTTAACAATAGTGTGTAAAGTCTTCAGGTAGGGTTTAAAAAAAAATCCCGCTTGTTACAATTCTTTGATCTATTGATGTTGAGGTTTAAAAGTTTTAAATTGAGATGAGGCAAAACATACATGATGATAATTGGCCAGTTAAAAGCCAACAATTCCCTTTGAATGGAAAGCACTCTGCAGAATCGAATGATATAATTTAAGAGCGTCACCATGTTCAAATTAAATGTCTGTTGGTTTTTTTTTTAGTTTTTTTTTTTAAACCCTACATGAAGACGTTACACAGTGTTATGCTTATGTGTTTACAATGTGGATCTGCATCAGCCACGCAAAACTCACCTGTCTACAGATTAAAAGGCGACTTTTTTAAAATTGCAAGCACTTTGGAGATTATACACACAGCACAACCTAATTGTGTGATTTAAAAGTTTAACCGGCTTTCAATTGAAATGTGTCGGTTCAGTGAGACCTTAAAGGAAAATTATTCGGAACCGCTGTATATACAGTGCCGTGAAAAAGTATTTGCCCCCTGTCTGATTTTCTGCATTTTTGTATATTTTTGACACTGAATGTTATCAGATCTTCAACCAAAACCTAATATTACATAAAAGGGACCCTGAGTGAACAAATAACTCAACAATTTGATACATGTTTCATTTATTTATTAAAGAAAGTTATGCAACACCCAATGCCCCCGTGTGAAAAAGTAATCACCCCCTTAGACTCAATAACTGGTTACGCCACCTTTAGCAGCAATAACTGCAACCAAACGCTTCCTGTAGTTATTGATTAGTCTCTCACAGCGCCATGGAGGAATTTTGGCCCACTTCTCCATGCAGAACTGCTTCAACTCAGTGACATTTGGGGGTTTTCGAGCATGAACTGCTCGTTTCAGGTCCTGCCACAACATCTCAATGGTCTTTAGGTCTGGACTTGGACTAGGCCATTCCAAAACTTTAAATTTCTTGTTCTTCAACCATTCAGATGTAGACTTGCTTGTGTTTTTCGGATCATTGTCTTGCTGCATGACCCAGCTGCACTTCAGCTTCAGCTCATGGACGGATGGCCTGACATTCTCCTGTAGAATTCTCTGATACAGAGCAGAATTCATGGTTCCTTCAATGATGGCAAGGCGTCCAGGTCCTGATGCAGCAAAGCATCCCCAAACCATGACACTACCACCACCATGCTTGACCGTTGGTATGAGATTCTTACTGTGGAATGCAGTGTTTGGTTTTCGTCAGACATAACGGGGCCCATGTCGGCCAAAAAGTTCCACTTTTGACTCATCTGTCCATAGAACATTGTTCCAGAACTCTTGAGGATCATCCAGGTGCTTTTTGGCAAAATTGAGACGAGCATTCATGTTCTTCTTAGTGAGCAATGGTTTACGCCTTGCTACTCTGCCGTGAATCCCATTTTTGCCCAGTGTCTTTCAGATGGTGGAGTCATGAACACTGACCTTAGCCGAGGCGAGAGAGGCCTGCAGATCCCTGGATGTTGTTCTAGGGTTCTTTGTGACTTCCTGGACGATTTTACGCCTTGCTGTTGGAGAGATTTTGGCAGGACGGCCACTCCTGGGAAGATTCACTACTGTCCCAAACTTTCTCCATTTGGACAATATGGCTCTGTCTGTGGTTCGGTGGAGCCCCAGAGCCTTAAAAACGGCTTTGTAACCCTTTCCAGACTGATAGGCATCAACAACTTTTTTCCAGAGATCTTCAGGAATTTCTTTTGTTCGTGGCATGATGTGCCTCTAGAACAGGGGTGGGCAATTCCGGTCCTGAAGGGCCGATGTCCCTCCTGGTTTTTGTTCCAACTGTGCTCTAAATTACTTAATTAGACCAATAATTGGTAATAATTGGTCCAATTAAGTAATTTGGGGCGAAGTTGGAACAAAAGCCAGGAGGTACACCGGCCCTCCAGGACCGGAATTGCCCACCCCTGCTCTAGAACCTGTGTGCTGACAACTTCACTCTGATGGTAAGGGCCAACGTTAGTCAGATTTATATTGGGCAGGGCTGGCCCAAATCAGGCCTAGTTGTTAACCAAAGTATTCAAACAGCTGACCCTAATTATCCCTTTAATTGGGTTGAGTTAACTAGGGGGGGCAATAACTTTTTCACACCTGAAGATTGCATGTTTGATTACCTTGCAGACCAAACAAATTAATTAAAAATAAAAACCTGAAAAGTCTTCATTAGATAAGTATTCACCCCCTTTGCTATGACACTCCTAAATAAGCTCAGATGCAACCAATTGCCTTCAGAATTCACACAATAAGTTAAATGGAGTCCATCTGTGTGGAATTAAGGTGGTTCACATGATTTCAGATTAAATACACCTGTCTCTGTAAGATCCCACAGTTGGGTAGTGCATTCAAAGCAAAGATACTACCATGAAGACCAAGGAGCTTTCTAAACAACTCCGGGATAAAGTTGTGGAAAGGCACAGATCAGGGGAGGGGTATAAAAAGATTTCAAAGGCATTGAATATCCCTTGGAGCACAGTCACGGTAGAGGGCAAAATGGATGGAGCTAGATACAGGCAAATCCTTGAGGAAAACCTGCTTCAGTCTGCAAAAGACCTAAGACTGGGACGGAGATTCACCTTTCAGCAGGACAATGACCCCAAGCACACAGCCAAAGCGATACTGGAGTGGCTTAAAAACAAGAAAGTGAATGTCCTAGAGTGGCCCAGTCAAAGCCTGGACTTGAATCCAATTGAGAATCTGTGGCAAGACTTGAAGATTGCTGTCCACCAACGATCCCCATCCAACTTGACAGAGCTTGAACAATTTTGCCAAGAAGAATGGGCGAATATTGCACAATCCAGATGTGCAAACCTGGTAGAGACTTACCCCAAAAGACTCACAGCTGTAATTGCTGCCAAAGGTGGTTCTACCAAGTATTGATTCAGGGGGGTGAATACTTATCTAACCAAAACATTTTTTTTTTTTTTCATTAACTGTTGTTTCACAATAAAAATTCTCTTGCCTCTTCAAAGTGTTGAGTAGGATATATATATACAGTGCAAAAGTGTATCTGCCAATTTTATGCCCATTAAATGATAAACAAAGAAAGTGTATTTGAAGGTGCAATGCAGTATCTGATAAAGTAGTGATGCTCCATGTATATTGTTTTTCTAATTGTGTAAATAAAAATAAAATGTAAATGTGCAATTAAATGAATAATAGAAAATAGCTAATAAGTTAATGAAGTACAGTGGTGATTCAATTTTGTCATTAGTTGCAGATCTGCAAGCAAAGTTTATCAGTATTGTCTATTTTCAGCTTAATAAGAGACAGTCAGCTCCTTATAAATTTCAAATGAATAACAGTTGACCTGGTCTACCTGGTGGTGATTCAATAACGGTATCTTGAGTCCAACTAGCCATTATCTAGAGTACCAGCACAAACACAGAGGTCATCCTATGTTGCCTTGCCACAGTATCTGTTAAAATAATACAGAATTAACCAAAAAAATATGCATTACATAATTTAGTTTTAATTTAGTACCAGTTTTAGATTGTATTGCTTTTGAATGTCACCTGTTTGTCTTTATTATCCAGATATTCAGAGCCATTACTACATTTCCAAACCTTATCTTGTACCAGCAACAGAGTTGATCTTTATGACAGCTTGTAATGGTAACTAACTTGTTTGTCTGCTATAAAAAAAAAAACAGTATGACTACATAGGTTCTGTACCTGGAGGTGTCTGTCTGAAGATAAAATGAGTCCTTCGTTCAGATAAACATAACAAGGAAGGTTGCATATGGTAATTCCCTAATGTATTTTGCTAACACAGAAGAGCTCAATTCAGATAAATCCCTCGATCACAGAAAATGCACTAAAGGTTCAACTCTGTTGATAACCTAAAATCAGGACCCAAATCTCAATTTAAATTGTTTGTCCTAAATTTAAATTTAATGTGCTTCACTGTGAAAAAATAAAATGTATTCCTTGGCATTTTATTCATGCAAGAGTTATCATGTTATGTGCCAATAAAATAAATAATATTTTTACAGTAAATCCTCTTTTTGTAGCTTTTTTTTCTTTCTGACAATGATATATTATTTATATTTTAATAAACCATGAGTGGCCATAACAAAATAAGATATAAAACACGGGAATTTTGCTAAATGCTTTTTCATACTAACATGTCCTCTTGTCTTTCTACCAAAACATCATTACCTTACTTGAATTGAAATGTTACCTTTCAACAAGGTTTTAAATGAACAGAAGATGTATATACTCGAATTATAATACTGTTAGAGTAAATATGAACAAAAGAAAGACTCAAATGGTTCGGTCTTTGTACAGACAGGCAGATGACTATAACCAAAGAGTCAGGAACTCCCATGAAATAAATGAAAAGTGTAGTAAACTTAATCCCAATTGGAAAAGCATTTTTCAAGATTCTGTTAATGTGAGAAAGTCCTTCAGAGTCTTATTCATATTTGGATGTGCCTGCACCTCCTCCCCCTCCCACACCACTAGCACCACTACCACGGCACGTGCACCCCCAGAGGAGAAATAATAACAGCTTAACTAAATAAAGCCTTAATGATTTTGAACACAAAATAAAATCTTTACTACAGCAACCTTGTATTCGTAACATATGATTGTTTTAATGATTACACTGCATGCATATTTGAAACGTGTCTGCCTATGTCCTCTGGTATAACATATTGGTACATTTCTACAGTCTTATCCCTGTTAAACTCAATAAAATAAAAATAAGTCTTAAGCCTAGATAAATTGCCTATACATGTATATGTATTTGCTTATCTCTTTTAAAAATATAGATACCAATCCAATACAGCTCTATATCCAAACTTTGACTAAGTTCTTACCTTTAGAGCAGGTTCAGAACTCAAGAGAGACAAAACAATCAAAAGCTTTTACAGTAAATGAGGTGTTTCCTCCTGTTACTGAAGACTTACCTGAAATCAGGGAAGGAAGTGACAAACTGAAATGTAATCTGATACTCTATATGTCACTAATGTGTGTTGGGCAATTCCCCTAAGCACATAGTTTTTTTTTTTTTGTGGCATTATTGTCTCATAAATATATATAGAGAATGTACCATATCCACTCACAGTACATGACTCATTTAAATTCTGGGTATGAGGTTTGATTTATGGTTCCTGTCAGGGGTTATGTTTGCGTGACTTTACAGGTAAGTATATATTTTTTGTAATAATCTTCTCTTCTATACCCCTCAGGTAGTTTGGATCTCAGACTGACCACCGGACCACCGCAGACAGTTAAATAAAATGGTTGTTCTTTATTATGTCATGCAACAATAAATCAACAGAACACAGTTTTTTATATCCCCTAAAATAACAATGGTTTTCCCAGAGATGCTGTAATTTAAGTAAGTAAACAGTAGAGTTCAGTCCCACTGGAGGATTCCAAAATGTCCCACACTTTTTAGGAGGTAGATTAATTATGTCCACAATGGCAGCCGAGTGTCTCGTTCCTCAAAGGACAAAAGGCAATCTTCTCCAAAGTGGTCTTCACCATAATGCAGGCATTTTAATTTGTCCATGAAAGTCCAACTGGGTCCTTGCCAATACTTTGCATCCAGATCCTCCCTCAGTCCGTGATGTAGATCCTGGAAAAACAGTGAAAATGATCCGTCCTTAATACTCGCTTTCCCCTCCCCGTCTCACTCTCTGAGTGGGGCTAATTCACACACCCCTCATTCGGCCCCTCCCTACAAGAGCATTAGTCTTCCTACCCGGCAACTGATACTTAACTCTAGTAGGTGACAGCCTCGCTTATCGGGTGTCTGCCGGTAATATAGCAGTCTGTTTTCTCCACAATCCTTCTTCTAGAATGAAGGGAAAGAGAAGGCAAGCCCTAGAGACAGATAAACTTACAGTGTCCATTTTAGGACATCCTCAGTCGTCACCCCTTCTCGAGTCAATCCTCCTCGAGTCAATCCTCATCCCTCCTTGAGTCAGTCGTGACCCCTCCTTGAGTCAGTCGACACCCCTCCCTGTCCATCCTCACGCCTCCTCCAGTCAGTCGTCACCCCTCCCCGTCAATCCTCACGCCTCCTCCAGTCAGTCGTCATCCCTCCTCGAGTCAATCCTCACCCCTCCTCAAATCAGTCGTCATCCCTCCTCGAGTCAATCCTCACCCGTCCTCAAGTTAGTCGTCACCCCTGCTCGAGTCAATCCTCACCCCTCCTCAAGTCAGTCGTCATCCCTCCTCGAGTCAATCCTCACCCCTCCTCAAGTTAGTCGTCATCCCTCCTCGAGTCAATCCTCACCCCTCCTCAAGTTAGTCGTCATCCCTCCTCGAGTCACTCCTCACCCCTCCTCGAGTCAGTCGTCATCCCTCCTCGAGTCAATCCTCACCCCTCCTCAAGTCAGTCGTCATCCCTCCTCAAGTCAATCCTCACCCCTCCTCAAGTCAGTCGTCACCCCTGCTCGAGTCAATCCTGACCCCTCCTCGAGTCAATCCTCAGGCATCAGTCCTCCTCGAGTTGTTTTTTTTGGGGGTGGGGGGAGAGTGAGGGGTTGACGGAATCATCTGAATCACCCAATCAAACAAGAGTAAAAAAACTTTTGGTGCTTCCATTGGATGAAACAGATGTTAGTGTAGCTGCTGATTGGTGCATGCATTTTTACCTTTCTTCAGCATTTAATATGTATACTGTAAGCGTTTTAAAAAATACTTTAAAAGTTATGATGTGCAATTTCATTATTTGAATTTGTTTGGATATAAATTGTAAGGCAAATCTTCTCAGCATATGGCAACAGCCATAACTGTTTTTTTTGTTTGTTTTTTAAAGTTTTGATGTATTTTTTTAATTTAATTTAATTTTGTTATGTGATGCCCTTTCAGATCTCTTACGTGAAAAGCGCTATATAAAAATATTTTTGTGTGGGAACTGGGTAAACCCAGAACGGATGTCAGATGTTATAAAGTAACAAGCAGAAAAGTTTTTGTTGTGCCAAGCTGGCTTTCTTTTATTTATCCAAACCGGAATGAAGAACATAGGAACAAAATTGTACATGGTACAAATGTGGCCACAAAAGAGGAATACAAAGCACCAACCAGTTTAAAAAACCAACCCACTAGGTGTGGGGCTTGATACAGGCTATTTATACCCAACTTAGCCCCTCCCCTTGGGACATACCAAATTACAAATAAGTAAATATAAAAATATTTATTTATTACTTTCTTTTAAGCAAAATAGCAACATTACATTTATTTTAACTAGTCATAAATCATTATTATTATTTTTCATGGTAGAGGTACTTTCAAAAGACTATAAAACCATTTTCCTAGCTTTAATACTTCCCTCCCCATAGACTTACATTATGCGTGTCCACTATCATTTTCAAAAAGTGCGCATCAAATTGCGTGCTCCCTTTGTCCACACACGTACACATAGAGAGACAGGCAATCCATATCGGTAAGTTGTACTTTCATTTTCCTTAAGTGTTAGTTAATTAAATTATACTAACTTCCCAGTTAGATATTTCTTTATAATTTTAAGTGTAAACCCACCATAAAACTCAGCTGGATTAAAGTTAGTTTTACTTTATTTATTTTTCTTAATAGAGATGCTGCAAGTTCATTGGATGTATGCCTCCATTCAATGAACTCCACACACCCTACCATTCTGATACAAACAGACTTTTTTTTTCTTTCAGGAATCTACTCAACTACTTCTCCCGCTGGACCCAGGAGATGTGGACCTAGCATTGGAAAAAAATGATCCTTTGCTGGCACACATCTAAGGGCAAGTTCGGTCTATCAAGGAGAAGGAAGTAGAGAGCAGTCGGCCGCTTGCATATCCTCATCACATTATTTCCGGGCACTTCCTCTATAGAGTATCCCAAGCCACGAGTACAAGTCAGATTGTAACACAATTACTTGCTCCTCAGTCTTTTCGACATGAGATCATGCAGTTTGCTCCGATGTCCCATGTTTGGGCCATTTAGGTAGCGACAAAACTCGGGTATTGGCTCGTTTTTATTGGATGGGAGTTTTTGGTGAGGTGACGAGATATGTAGTGGAGTGTCCGGAATGCCAGCAAGTAGCGCTGGGGCGGGTTCGTCTGGCCCCGCTGGTCCCACTGCCCCTGATCTCAGTTCCCTTTGAGCACATTGCTATGGACATAGTGGGTCCATTGAGCCAGTCTGACTCTGGATATATGCACATTTTGGTAGTGGTGGACTATGCGAACAGATATCCAGAGGCAGTACCATTGAGATCCACTAGTGCCGCAGCAATTGCTCGAGAGTTAGTGCAGATTATAGCGAGAGCGGGGATTGCAAAAGAAATCCTCACTGATCACGGAATGAACTTTATGTCAAAATCTTTGAAGGAGTTGTATAATTATTTCAAATTAAGTCCATTCGAACCTCCGTTTATCATCTGCAGATGGACTGTTTGGTGGAACGTTTTAATCAGACTTTAAAACAGATGTTAAAGCGGTTTGTCAACCAAGAACAGAAACATTGGGATAAACGCCTCCCCTACCTGATGTTTGCAGTGAGAGAGGTGCCTCAGAGCTCGACTGGGTTCACCCCCTTTGAGCTCCTGTATGGGAGGCAACCACGGGGCATTCTTGATCTTGTGAAAGAAGGGTGGGAGGAGCAAACAAAGACTTCCAAAAACAGTCAAATAGTCAATAGAATTGGTTGGTCGTTTGGCTGACGAGAATTTAAAACTAGCTCAGCTTCGCCACGAGCAGCAGTACAACAAACAAGCATGGATTTGGACTTCTCAGCCAGGTGATAAGGTACTGTAGCTACTTCCCACTTCGGAGTCTAAGTTGTATGCTAAGTGTATGTAAGCTCCCGAGGGTCCGCTGCTGCTGCCGTCACCTCCCGAGGGTCCGCTGCTGCTGCCGACGCCTCCCGAGGGTCGGCTGCTGCTGCCGTCGCCTGCCGAGGGTCCGCTGCTGCTGCCGTCGCCTGCCGAGGGTCCGCAGCTGCTGCTGTCGCCTCCCGAGGGTC
This sequence comes from Acipenser oxyrinchus oxyrinchus, assembly GCA_030684275.1. NCBI lineage: Eukaryota > Metazoa > Chordata > Actinopteri > Acipenseriformes > Acipenseridae > Acipenser > Acipenser oxyrinchus. The sequence continues at coordinate 98,112,110 of CM060248.1, read as the reverse complement.
CTGTTTTGCCTGGGGTCGCTACCAGTCCTGCCATGCGGCAGGAAATACTATGGCTAGAACCCCATGAAGGGGAGATGCCGGCCACGAAGAAGGGGGGAGAGGTCAGAAGACCAGCTCCCCCAGCCGCACTTTTGCGGCAGGAAATACTGAAGCTGGAGCCCCATGAAGGGCAGCTGCCAGCCACGAAGAAGGGGGGGAGGTCAGAAGACCAGCTCCCCCAGACGCACTTTCGCGGCAGGAAATACTGTGGCTGGAGCCCCATGAAGGGGAGCTGCTGACCACGGAAAAGGGGGAGGTCAGGAGACCAGCTCCCCAGCCGCACTTTGCGGCAGGAAATACTATGGCTGGAACCCCATGAAGGGCAGCTGCCGCCACGAAGAAGTGGGGAAGGTCAGAAGACCAGCTTCCCCAGCCGCACTTTCGCGGCAGGAAATACTGTGGCTGGAGCCCCATGAAGGGCAGCTGCCAGCCATGAAGAAGGGGGAGGTCAGGAGACCAGCTCCCCGCTGCAATTCGCTGCAGGAGAAAGGGTGGCGGAGCCCCACGGAGGGGAGCTGCCGGCCATGAAGAAGGGGGCAGGTCTGGAGACCACCCCAAAATTTTTCTGGCCAGAGGAGCCGGCCTGTGCGTGGTCCACAAGGACGCTACAGTTGTTGGGGTGGGAGGAGGACATCCCGCCGTGGCAGCCCTGGAGACACCTTGCTTCCCCTGTTCCTGGGCCAGGACTGCTAGCGGGACTTTAGGGAATAAGGGGGAGGTGGCGAAAAGGCCATGTGTGCTGCACACAAGGGGGCATGTGTGGCGGAGTGTCCCACCCCTATTTATTATTATTTGTATTTTTGTTTGCGGCGCAGTTAAAAGCGCCGCGTCTTTTGTTATTGTTTTTTATATTTATAATTTAAAAACCCTGTGAGGATGCATGACTGATCAGCTACTGATTATTTAACTAGCTGACAGTCATGCATCCTTACCAAACGCGTGCAGACTGTGGCCGAGGGGTAATAAGATAATTAACAGCTAGTTAACCCCTCGGCCAGAGTATAAGAACCTGCAGCTGTCCGTGCTGCAGGGTTGGGTGTACAGAGAGGAGGTACGGGGAGATAGAGAGGAGACAGAAAATAACAATTGCTAAAATGTGCTGGATTAGCCAGCACGACACTTACTTGTTTGTCTGTTTATTCATTTGGCCCTCGTGCCCTTTGGTTTGTGTTTTGTTGATTGTTTAAATCTTTTGTTTTGTTTATTTATTTATTAAACACGCTGAGTGCCGTAGCATTCAGCTTCACCCGCCCATCCACTGTTTTGATTCAGTTACTTCCTGGTCCGTGACATCACCACACCTCACCACTGTGAGCCAGCCTGTCACAGCAACCCAAGCAGGTGCCAGGGTTCGAGAGAGACTGTACCTGATCCCAGAGAACCGCAGGGGTCCCGTTCGCAAGGAGGTGGAGGATATTCTCAGGCTTGGAGTCATTGAACCTTCCCGGAGCAAGTGGTGTAGTCCTATTGTGATGGTGGGCAAGAAGGACGGCTCCATTCGGTTCTGTGTGGATTTTTGAAAGGTTAATGCCTTCTTCAAGTTTGATGCATATCCAATGCCCCGAGTGGATGAGCTCCTCGACCGACTGGGTAAGGCGCAGTTAATCTCGACCTTGGATCTGAATAAGGGATACTGGCAGGTTCCACTCACTCAGAGCACGAGAGAGAAAACTGCTTTTTCTACCCCAGATGGCTTGTTCCATTTCTGGACCATGCCCTTCAGGTTGCATGGAGCTCCCACCACCTTTCAGAAACTGATGTACCAGGTCTTAGCTCCCCATCATCAGTATGCGGCCACGTACATTGATGATGTGGTGATTTTTAGCTCCACCTGGAAGGAGCATATTATTAGACTTTCAGCCTACAGTCTCTAAGGGAGGTGGGGCAAACAGCCAAGCTGGGCAAGTGTGCATTTGGCAAACAAGAGACTCAATATCTTGGCTACATTATGGGTAATGTCCAGGTAAAGTCGATTGCCTCCAAAGTCCAGGCGCTGGTGGAGACGGCGATCCCGAGAACCAAGTCAGAGGTGAGATCACTACTAGGGTTAGCTGGCTATTATAGTCAACCCCCTGGTAGATCTCACCCAAAAGGCTGCTCCAAAAATAGTTAAATGGACAGGGCAGTGTCAGGGGGCATTTGATATGATTAAGAAGCGTCTCTGTCAAGCTCCCGCTCTGATTTCACCAATTTCAGCAAAGAGTTCATCCTTCACACTGATGCCACCAAGATTATTCTGGGGGTGGTCCTGTCCCAACAAGTTGATGGGGTAGAACACCCTATTTGAGCAAAAAAATGGCTCCTAGGGAGATTAACTACTACTAAAAGCCGAGAAAACTTTGAATGGCCGAGTGAGACCGATAGGAGCCGAAAAAAAGGGGGGTAGATCTGAGCAATACACATAGCCCCTTCACCACAGAGATAACACGGACATAAACAAACAAGATAGCTGCTTCCGCATCCAGCGCTCAAAGAATATCACAGACATTTGCAGAGCTTTTTGAGATGTTGTAGTAATAACATTGAGGAGTTTGGTGATAAAACGAGTGATTAGGAGATGATTTATCAGTATGCACGACTGAAGAGGTATGTGATAAATACAGTGAACAAGGGTTGGGGCGGGGCTGGAGATGCAGTACTGAGTGTCCTGTTGATATGCAGTGCCTTTTAAACCTGTTTTACTTTGAATAAAATTACTTTTAAACAGCGCGTCTAAAATAAACTGCGTGTGTGAAAATGAATTGGACCTGACGCGCCTGAAAGGTGCTGAATAAATGGACCGCTAAGGGTTAAGGTGGTTATACATGATGAAGGACAACAACGCCCGGATAACTCGGTGGTACCTGGCACTGCAACCCTTCCACTATACTGTGAAACATTGTGCGGGTAAGGAGCATCAAAACGCTGATTTTTTTTCAAGGGAGGGGGGACCATTGGGGAATGTAGAGTTGGTCGAGTGTTCCTTCGGCATCACTCTGAGGGGTGAGATATGTGATAAAGAGAGAAAAAGTCGATGCTTTAAATCTCCCTCCCAGGAAAGAGCGCCGGGTAAGGTTGGTAGTACACCTCCTCATAGGGGGGTTGACTCAGCGGTGGGTGGAAAACGGAAGTCGGCCATCTTGGGGAAATGTATAACTGCAAGTACTCTAAACAACTCCATTGCAATCAGATATGAGTCAGGCAGTGTGGCAAAGTGCCCCCCTGTGTATTATATGTTACGTGTTGTGTGTAAATGTTGGTGTATAGTCATCGGTACACGGGATATAAACGGGTCTGTGTTTCACATGTGATTTAAAAATGTAGATTTGTATTTAGGCACGAGGAGGGCACAAATCACTTCACGTGCTGGTTAAAATGTAATGTGTGGTCACAGGAGTGCACTTAATTAATTCACGTGCAGTTGTACTGAGATTCCAATTGAATGATTGACTAGCAATCGAGTCTCGGTACAACTGCATAAAAGCAGCATGTTTTCACTCACTCGGGGTTGTGTGTTCGGTGAGTGGAGAACGGGTGTGGAGAAGGAGAAGGAGAAAGGAGAAGTAAAGTGAAAATAGAAGCTCACCGTGTTTGTCTGTGTAGTTTGTTTTGTTTGTCTATTTATTTTGGCGCAAGTGCCGTGTCCTGTGTTTTTTGTGTTTATATCTTTTATTTTCTGTTCTGTTAATTATTAAATGCTGAGCGATCACGCTCAGCTTCATCAAAACCCCAAGTCTCTGTCTGTTCTGTGTTGCTCCCGGTCTCTGGTCTGACGTCATCGCCCACTCCGGCCGTCTTTGTGACAGGGAGCTATTGGATAACCATGGCAACGGGCTGGTTGCAGGGAGGCGTTTGGTGGTACAAAGGGGATACAGTTGCATGAGTACAGCCCCCTTGTGCTGAAACGAGCTATATGGCAGGAGCCTGTATTTGTTGTTTTTGATTTGTTTGTTGTTGCCGAGGAGCGAGATGGAGAACGGGAGCTGCAGCCATGAAGCCAGCTCACAACCGCACTTCACCACATCACTGCACATCACTGCACAGCACTGCACAGAACAGCGGAGCACGGACACTTGGACCACATCCAGCATGACCACAGAGCACAGTTTCGTGCACGAGGATTGTGGTACAGGAGTGTTATTGTTTGGTTATTGTTTGGGACTGCAACCTGCCATGTTGTGCTTCCCCTATACCATTGCTGGTATAGAGGCGACCTGCTTTATTTTTGTAATTACTTTTGTTTTTATAAATTAATAAACACAGACGTTTGTGGGAGTAAACCCTTGTTGTTAGTGTTCATTTCACCACACCCCACTCACCATTTTTGTCACACATCTGACAGCAGAGTGTGCTTCACAAATTAGTATCTCTCCTGCAACTGCTAAACAAGAAGCATCAACAGAAACAATGCCAGCCACAGCAAGCAGCCAGAGTCTTTGGGAAATGTTTGACTCCAAAGTCAAACACAGAAAGTGCACAATGTTACTTCTGATGCCACTGTTTAAGTGTAGAGGTACATAAGTGATACTTATCTTGACCGTTCTGCAAATCCGATCAGCTACTGGTCAGCTAACTCTGTCAAATACCCACATCTTTCTAAGTTGACCCACCAATACTTAAGCATACAAGCAACATCAGTTTCTTCTGGATGCATTTTTTCCAAATCTGGGGAACTAATAAGATAAAAAAAAGTAACAAACAAAAAAGTAGCACAGTTCGGCATGTCTTGTATTTGAACTACAACAAGCCGATCTCTTAGGAGCAACTGTGTCTTGTTTCATAATGGAGGAGTTTCTGTCCCATTTTTTCCCATACAAGTATCTATGGACAAACAGAGGTCTTTACATTTAAAACAAAATGCTGCTTTTTGTTTTATATTTCATAAACATTTACATATTTTTTCAAATTAACAACAAACAAAAAAAGCATTAAGTATGTACAAACAGAGCTCTTTATGAACATTTCACAATTTCTTTAAAAATGGAAACTGCAGGGATTCAAACCCACTATTTTCCACCTCTCTACTTTATAGCTAGAGCTATACTACATACATCACTGAAGAATCTGCTTGTAAGCATGAATCAAAATATCCTACTTATGACACCATCTTACACACTACGGTTGCTGAAGTCTCATCAAATTACGCTGTCTCTTATTTCAAGCAACAAGAGCTTGCTTTTGATTGGACAACACTTTTATATTTCTAGTATGATTAGGTTTTATTGGTTAATCGCATGTGTGGTTGATATGTAAAATAAATATTCCAGGCAATTTCGAAAAAAGCAACGGCCGAGCTTTGCCTTTAGAAAAAGCACTGAAATGTTCCTTTACACTGAAACGATTGATTGAATAATAGATGCCTACTTAAACGAGAAAATTAAAAATGAAATTGTTTATTATACCTTTCGGTATAATAAAAATAGCACACAGTGTAAAAATACAATAAATAGTGCGACTAAAACAGTGTACAAATAAAACCACCAGTGAATAAAACAATTAAAACGTTGGTCATTTGTGACAGAATCCTGATCCAGACAGGAAGTTCAGAGATTGGGGGATGTGGTGTTCTGGAGTGTGAAGCAGAAGGTAGAGTAGCTCTCACTGTAGCATTGCTGTTTAGGGGATAGCCACGGGATCAACTCATCTTCTTCACCGAACATGCCTGGACCATGAGACTGTGAGTGTTTACTTGTCTTGCTGGTTGAAGAGAAAGAAACACACTGTATATTAAAGAGTTCAGCCCTGTGACTCTTAGAAACTGCTGTAAGAAAAGAAAGGGAAAATAAACCTACCTCCTCTGTGCTGAATTGACATTTCTCTCTTGTTATTATTTCTCTCTCCATGCTACACTGGTATGTGACCTCACCTAGTCAAACACTGATCTGATCTACAAGCTCAACAGCTTTCAGTTTAAAGTTGTAGGACTTATTCACCATCCTGATCAAGCTCTATCCGCATGAAATAAACTTCAATATACACCTCCCTCAAATACCGCAATAAAAAAAATGTGCCTTTCGGGCTCCCGAGTGGCTATCTGGTAAAGGATGCGCCCTATAGCCTGAAGGTCGCCGGTTCGAGTCCAGGCTATTCTACTGCCGACCGTGAGACGGGGCGCCAGGGGACAATGCACAATTGGCGGCGCCACCGGTGGGAGGGGCTTAGGTCGGCCAGGGTGTCCTCGGCTCACAGCAGCTAGCGACCCCTGTAGTCTGGCCAGGCGCCTCCGGGCTTGCCTGTAAGCTGCACAGAGCTGTGTTGTCCTCCGAAGCTGTAGCTCTGAGGTGGCTGCACGGTGAGTCTGCAATGTGAAAAAGAGCCGTCGGCTGACGGCTGCACGCTTCGGAGGACAGCGTGTGCTCGTCTTCGCCGCTCCTGAGTCAGTGCGGGGGTGGTAGCAGTGAGCTGAGCCTAAAAATAATTGGATATGCCAAATTGGGAGAAAATAATTGCCGATTACTAAATTTATTTTAAAAAAAAACAAAAAAAACCACACCTTTCAAAAACCACAATACTTCTAATTACTGCCGCCCTTTAATCAGCGCAGCCCTTGAAAAAGTGCTGCAGCTGTTTTTAGCAATTTAAAATAAACGCTGCGCTGTTCATTCGAAGTAATATGGTGTGCGCACCAGCGCTTTCAACCCATAGTACCTGTGTGTGTGTCAGTCAGCTTCCTGGTCTGGGTACGTCATCCACACAGCCGTCCGGTCACATGGCCTTTATCTGGCTTTGAGCTGCTTTTAAAGATGAGACTATGCCAAGCCACATTATCATTTAGAGATATCTCAAATTCATTTATAGAGACCTCTAAATATTTTAAGATAACAAAAATAGATATCTTGAAATGTTTTCCAGATATCTTAAACAGATGGATAAATAAGAGTTCTCTAATTAAGCAATAGAATCCTCATAAGAGGTCTTTATCGTCTGGTAAGGCCCACCTCAGGCCGTTAAATGTCCCGAGCTAAAGGCGAGGGCTTTTATCATAACAAGAAGGCCTTACCAGATGATAAAGCTCTTTCATGGGGGTTCTATTGCTATCAGAAAATGGATACGATAAAAAATATAACATTTACAGTTTTTCTTTTTTTTGTGTGATTTTATACAGCACTAGTTTTTGTTGCTAATGAATACAAACATTTTCCTCATTATTCCATGAGTAATGCGGTTTTCTCAGAATTCCATCTGTGGTCTGGTATTTCCAGTTGCCAAATATTTAATTAGAATTTGAGTGCATGTTTGTGTATTTGTTTACGTTACAGTATTTAAGTTAACCAAAATGTATTCAGGGCCATAGCCAGCCATGAAAAATCACAAAGGCACTTTGTATAGTAAGTTACAGTGTCTATAGAGAGCAAGCCCCCAAACCCCTACCTAAAATGACACAATAATATTCACAACCTGGGTCCTCTAAACTAGAATTGTTAAAATGTGCATAAACTGGTTCTGCTAAACTACAGTTTACAAGCCGCTTCACAAGCGGTTTAGAATTGGAATATTAATAAGCTGGGTTCGCTAAACTGCAGACCGCCAACAGAATTTATTATTCCTTATTATTAGGCTGATATATAATTCTTTTTAATCAACATTATTACTTTTCATCGCCTTGTAAAAAGGCCCCTAATAATCCCTGGCTGTTTCGAAGCCACTCAAACACGTTTAACTAACAGCTATGGTGTGTGAACTGAGCCGTGTGGTGTCGCAGTAGTCTGCAATGACAGTAAAAGATTTTGAAGAGCACAGGGGCTATAGATATCATTTGGGCTTTTAATGTATGCACACAACGAGGGATTAAATTATTTTTATTTTGCTGCAAATCAACATGTAAAAGAGCATAAATAAATAATGATTAGTTTGATTTTAACCGAGGGCCGTGCCTTGGGTGCCTCATAGCTGGCTACGGCCTTGTTGGTATTAGCGGAATAAATAAAGAAAAGTTGTAGTAATTAAACATATCTAGTAGTCTATGTGTTAATGCAGATCGTCCTGTTTGTAACTTGTACACAGTGTGTGTTCGTAAAGTTTATTCAAAGCCTCCTTCCTGGCTTTGTTGGTGAATACAGCATCGTGCTTGTGTTGTTATTGTGATATGCTGAAATAAAGTTGCTGAAAGTAATCAGACTGCATTACGGTGATCTAGAGATATCTTTAAATGGACAGGAAGTAATTTAGAGATATCATTAAATGATTTAGAGATATCTTTGAAAACCTTACACTTTATTTAAAGAGATCTTAAATTACATTTTAAGATATCTCTAAATGACAGTTTGGCGTAGGCCTACCATGCTTGCAAAATCCACATGATTTACAGATATCTACATATTATTGAAAGATATCTGTAAATCAATTTGACATAGCTTTATGTCATATTTAGATATCTCACATTGATTTACAGATATCTTAAAGTGAATTATATATCTCACAAACTACACAATGCAGGTCTCTCAAAATCTTTTACAGATACCTTTAAATATTTTAAGATATCTCTAAATGATCATTTGCTTTCCATAATTAGACCAGTTATGTGCTCTCAATGCAAAGAATATCCACTTTAATGAGATTTTTTTTTTTTAAATTTGGACACATTTTGTTAATTCAGTTGCTGAATCATATTATAAAATCTGTGCAAGGGTTGAAGAGCATAGACAGCAGTGCTTTACCGGGCAAAATAAAACTCTGGTGCTTTCAGTTTGATCTACTGTTGAGGCTGCTGTGGCCACTGACTGTCTAAGAGGTTATTTTGACAACAGGTGAGAAGCTGGAAGCTTTAATCAGTTCATACGTCAGGAAATGGTTGGGAGTTCCACGCTGCCTCAGCAGAGTGGGACTTTATGGTAAAAGAATACTGCAGCTACCAGTCTCCACTCTTTACGAGGAGTTTAAGTGTGCCAAGGTCCGACTGGAAATGACATTAGTAGATTCATGCGACAAATGCATAAGAGAGGCAGCACCTGTGTTGAAAACTTGGAAGAAAGTGGGCAGCAAAGAAAGCCGTGGAAGATGCAAAGGCTGCCCTTCGAATCAGTGATATATGGGGCAAGTTCAGCATGCAAGAGGGGGTCTTGGTATCAGTTCAGATCCTCCTACATGGCACAAGGCAACCCCAGCTCAATGGAGGAAGCTGGTAGTCAATGAGGGACGCCAGAATTGTCGAGCCCCCTTGAGGTGTTGTGGGCTAGTCGACAAAACACCGAGGATGGAAGGTGCCCACTTGAAGACCCCAGAGATGTACCCTACTTAGCTCATTCCAGACGGTTGTCATGCTGATGCGCTGGGGAGACCGCACTGTGGTTGACCCCCGGAGCCAGCATCGCAGCCGTTGTGTGAGCTGATGCGCTGGGAAGGCAAAATAAGCTGAGGATATCTACATCATCAGATGGAAAGAAACGCAAATGGAGATGCAGATGGATCACATTAGTTTACTGTAAAGTTACGTCTTAGTTGGTGCTTATCTTGGCGAGAGCCGAGTTCAAATCAGTGTGAAGTTTTAACATCTACTCTCGTGTAATGGATTCATGGGCATGACGCAGGTTGCATTAATATATTTAGGAAAACATTGGCCAGGTTTAACAGAAAATGATGAGAAAAGCTAACAATGGTAAACACAAGCAATGAGGAATACAATGCTTTTGTGTATAGTGGCATTTCAGCTTGCTGAATCATCGTGGTAGCTAATATCTTCTTGCAATGCTTGCAGTCTTTATTGTCTGGCAAAAAAAAAAAAAAGTACATTTATGTGGACAAATATTTGCTGAACAATTATTCCCTTCCCATCCAACACACAGCATATTCATTGTACTGTAATACCATCCTTTTAGTAATGTACATTTCCATTGACTGACAATCTAAGTGTCGTGGTAGAAAGAACCATGTATGTTCTTAAGAGGTGGACTTCTTGCAGAAGTGCGGCACAAACAGCTAAGAATAAAAGGAAAAGTATCTGCTGTATCAGAGAGTGTTGGTTGAACGACGCTAGCTGCTACAAAGTTCTCAGTGACACCACTATATTACTATAGACTTTGTCCAGGCAGAAAAGGAAGCAAAATAACTGCAAATATATTTTATGACAATTGTCTTATCATGCAATAAAAACGCTTCCATTGTCAAAGACAAGTATACTAAGGTATTGTTCTATCATGCTTCATTTCCACGCACTTTTCTAAGCACTTACTTCCTATTAGTCACTTCTCTACACTTACCAAAACATAACAACACTGAATGTGTTCAGGATGAGATCATCGACATAGCTGAAGCTGAACAGCCTTTCTGGTTTTGGTAAGTGAACAACTATCTTTCAACTATGAGGGAATCGTTCTGTTTTCTGCTGGCTAGGAAAGCTACAATAAATGTACATTCTTTTAGGATTTTAACTTAAAATGGTGACCATGTCGAACAGGCAGAGATAAGGTACAGATAAGTAATGACAATCAATATAATAGTTGTAGCAAAAATGACAGGGAACACCATAAGTAACAATTATTTAACTTTCACAGGCAGATTGTTATAATCATATGACAGCCCTGTTGATAGACTGCTGCTTCACATAGAGTTACCGATATCGATGTGGCAGTCTAGTTATGGGGGTTCAAATATATTTGCACCTTGGGTGACTTTCAACAAAGAAACTGTAGCCGCAGTGTCTACTCAATAAAAAGTTAATGTTATGTTTGGAAGTATTCGCTAGATGGAGCTGTTTCTTCATTATTGCTTTAAAATTGCAGGGTGAGAGTATGAAACCACTAGCTATGCACACTATTATTATTATTATTATTATTATTATTTATTTCTTAGCAGACGCCCTTATCCAGGGCGACTTACAATTGCAAGCAAATACATTTCAAGTGTTACAGTACAGGTAATACAATAAGAGCACTAACCCCTGGCGATATAAAAATAGCGTACAATACTTCTACTACGACGACTACGACTACTACGAATAATAATAATAATAATAATAATAATAATAATAATAATAATAATAATAATAATAATAATGTTGTCTTCTATTTCTGCTCTCTGTTATATTCCCGTGATATAATACAAGTAAATGCTACTAGTTAAGAACGCAAATACAGAAACAAAGTTGGACTATTGGGTGGTTTTATTATGTTCGTCTTTGGACTTTAAAGGGCATCATATAACCTATTTTCTTACCATGATTTCTCAACATTTGTCATTGATTTTAGAATGTTAATGCTTGCCGCCTTCTCCTGCCAGGATCACAGGAACAATGAAATGTATATCTTAGGGTTCTGATAAATTTGGTGGGTAGCCACCATTCAAACCAAAGCCATCCCTATCAGTTAACGAACTTGGGTAACACAAATAGCTTTCGGTTCCTTGGGTGAGTCCCTTTGACCCTTTTTAGCAAAATACTCGTAAAGTCGTTATGCAAAGAGTTGCATGGGAATGGATTATATTACCTATGATTTGGTATTTTCAGTAGGGAGTTAAGAGGTAGTCTATTCGTAACGTTAAAAAAAATGGTCAAATGTATTACTAATGAAGTTTATCAGTAGTTCGAACAGACCAAATGAATCTAATCAGGTACTTATTAATATTACTATCCAATCATTCTCTCAAATCCGATGTGGACATTTGAAAGAAAAACTTTTTAGACTGTGCGCAGTGCAACCCATTTACAGAAGTAAGTAGGCCTAATAGTTTTAGTAACTTTACATGAAACAATAAAGTCCAGATATATTATAGAATCATATCTGCTTAAAAAAGCAGCTAAAGTTCTGTGTAAGCATGTTATCAGATTGATCAATAATAAATCTACGTTTCTCTTTAGGCAATATACCGTTTTTAATTAAGGGTTTTTATCAATAAAGAGTGTCTCATTTTTATAGTGCATAGACAAATGTATTTTTGAAAAATACATACAAGGTTGGAGCAATGCACATTACTTATACGATATATTAAGTATTATAATTACGTTACCATGGCCTTAACTAGCGATGAGGACACCGAGGTCGTGTCCTCGGTTTATTTTTGCATCATAAATGCTGATGCCGAGGGCCAATAACAATGTATCTGTTCATGTTTATCAGTTCAATCTATCAGTTCAACTCCACCACACAGAGGCATTTATACTCTTTTTTATTTATTACTACAGCCCTGCCAAAGTAATTCCACGTTTTCTAGTGTGCGTACATATATCTTTAAAAAAAATAAATAATGTTTCGGTGCAATGCCTTTTACACACCTGCATCCAACATGACAATGAACTCACCCGCACCTGTAGCCTATATATTAGTTAATTATGGCTTGCCTTTCTATGTAAAGAACACAAAAGCAATGCAAAACGTCTTGAAAAATCTCTAGGCTACACAATAAAAATAATAATAATTATTATGAGCTTTCATACTTTTGTTTAATTGTGTGGTATAGTTTGTAAGACGTTTCTCGTTGTAGTAGTGACTTGTCCAGGCAGTTTCGTCTTGGTCTGTCACCCAGATTGAAAAAAAAAAACGAGCATTGTGTTGTATCAGTACTTTCTTTTAAATAAAGACAAAATAAAGCAATGAAAAATGTATCACATGCAATGTCCTCATATCAATTGCAGTGTGTCATCATTTACCGGGGTTATGGATTGCACATATTTTAACAATATGCTGTTTACACACATGCACTAATGATCCGCAAATGCGAAGTCCTTTTTGTGTAGTTGGCATTATCCCGGGGCAAGGAGTTTATATATATATATATATATATATATATATATATATATATATATATATATATATATATATATACAGCCTTAACGGAGTACTACTAGGACTGCGGCCAGCTGGTTTTTATTATTGGATACTGGAGAATATTATACCTGGGGGCAATGTGTTCTTCATATAGGAATTACACCTTTAATGACACACTATAGACACCTTTGGTGATGCCATTATAATAGCCTACTTACTAGAAATACATCATTTGCATTGCTACAAGCTTTTATATATAATATTTTTTCAGATACATTTGTCTATGCATTATAAACATTATCAATGGGGCAAGACGGTCTTTATTCATAAAACAGCCTTAATTAAACACATGCATATTGCCTAAAGAGAAACGTAGATTAATTATTGATCAATCCCGTGTAAAACATGCTTATCCAAACTTTAGCTGGATATGATGCTATGTGGGAATATGAATTTAATAGAAAAGCCCGTTTTTAGACTTTATTAAGCCGGTGTTCGGCGGTAGTGAATTTGAGGCTTTAGGCAGTGCTGTCAACAAGAGTTCCGAGTTCCGCCTCCTGATCCAGCTCGTATGTATAATGGCGAAATTTCGAGTTTTAAAGACGTAGAAATTAAACGTGTATAACAACAACAAATAAAATGGCTGTTTTTTTTTAACATATTGTTTTTTTATTTGGCTAATAATTGTAGTTTCGTTTGGGCGGTTGAATTATATATATATATATATATATATATATATATATATATATATATATATATATATATATATATATATATATATATTTTTTTAAATCAGGAAAAGTAACATTAAGACGTGCTTTATATATCTGATAAGAATGTAACTCTCTCGTACTCTGAAAGGAGCAATCATTTTAGCAAGCCATTTTAAGTCATCATCTCCCAAAGGGTAAACTTGTATTTTGTTTTGGAGGCTTGGGTTTTCACCACAACCAATGATTAATTCATTTAAGGGTTTTATTAAATGTGACACTTGATAGTTTAATAATAATGCGGTACCAGCTCTTCATTAACTAATGTTCATTGGGGTTTGAGTTGAATGGGTTATGACTTGATGTCCTTAAATGCATTTCAATAATAATAATAAAAAAAAACATTCAACTATAGCTGAATTTAATGCAGTGTTGGTACTACTACGACTACGACTACGACTATGACTACTTATTATTATTATTATTATTATTATTATTATTATTATTATTATTATTATTATTATTATTATTATTACAACAGTTTCGCTTTGCAATACTAATGTGGCAGAAGAGTGTTTTGTCAAGCAACCCCACCAGATGGCATGTCTTCCATTACTGGGGAAAGAGTTCAGAAAGCCTTCTGCTAAAACACTGGAGCTTCACCACCGATAAGTAAAGTAAAATGTTGCATTCCACTCATTTAAGAAGGGATTTTGAATCTGGCCCATATGAAAATTAGAGTAGGCCTTATGCATGACAGGGTGTGCGTAGGCCTTCCAAATGATATTAATAATTTGTAGACAATAAACATAAAAAAATGTACAAAATACGAAAATAGGAGGCTAATATCTGACCTCGCATCCATTTTAGGTATGTGAAACCATGAAATCGCCTGTGTTACTAATTTTAAACTCCAAGAGTGATTTTAATTTCAAATGTAGTCACTTTGATATATAGGCAACCCAATCAGTCCACACATAGTTAACCACCCAGTAAAGTAGGCCTATATTTTTATACTTTAGGAAATCAAGCCCAATATTTTATCACAGTGCTAGCTTTTTTTAACTTTAAGCTTTATGTTTCTAACTCTACATATTAAGACATGATAATTATTTTAGAAATGTACGATTTGTATATTGGACTAAACCATACTAATTTGTTCTTCAGCCATTTGAAAGCATTCTCTTCAATATTATTTGCCTAAGATATGCTTACTGCACTGGTATGGGCAGGTACAAGTAACAACTATTTTGTTTCTGCAAATTGCAAGCAGACCATGTCAGAGTAAAAGCCGCAACTATCCGTGTATACGTTATTAACTTATTCAACCTATTTTCTTAGTTATTTGGCCGATTTTAATAGGGGTGTTTTACATCACTTTGCATGGCGAGTTAATTCAGGAAAATATCATAAACGTGTTATTTATAAAAGCCATTACGCTACTTTCGTTTTTATTTAAAACGTGTTATTAGTATATTATTATTTGTTACTACTACGACTACTACTACTAGGGTGCTAACTAGATTTTTTTTTTTTTGGACAGCTGGTGTAGTCTGTAAACGTACCTTAAATAGGACTACTACGACTACTACTGGTTAGCATGCCCCCCGTCCCCCGCAGGGTTGACAAGCAACTCGTGAAACGATCCATATTTTTTGGGTCTCTTTGAATGTGTGGCCATGTTTAGGGCCCTTGTCCATTCCAGCGGAGTCCACTGGCGACATGACAGCTTTTGTCGTGTCGTGTTTTTTTTAGTTAAAATTACTACTACGACTACTACCACTAGCCTACTACTACTACTAATAATATAAACGTATATCTGTGGCTAACACATTTTAGAGACTCAGCATCATGTTTAACAATATATCTGGAAAGAGGTTTATACGCCTAATATTTTTTTGTGGTAAGTGTTGAATACGGCGAGTATTTTAAGACCGGGTGACATAAATACTGTGCGTTGTCGATGTATCCCTTTTCAGAATATGTTTTAATTTGTGGGAAATGTAGCATGCAGGGCTATTGTAACATTTGAAATGTTTTACAACGACAATGAAAGCAATATTCCCAATGCCATAACATCCATGGTTGTGTCCATCGAAATAAATGCAAAATAAAAATCGTTCAAATCCCTTGAAAGAATGCCACTTAGCCTAAATCATCACATCAATTCTCCAGATAATAATAATAATAATAATAATAATAATAATACTTAAAAAAACATATATATATATATATATATATATATATATATATATATATATATATATATATATATATATATATAATCTTATCCTTTCTGGTCGCAATACAAACCAAGGAATATTTAATAATTTATGGAGCTTCTGAAAAGACCGGTCAACTAAGGAGCGCAGAACCACAATAGAAAGTAGGCCTATATGGGGGTCTCTTAAGTTGTTGAAATTAACTCAGACCACCCAATTCGCCTACCAGAACTCAGGAAGCCAAAGTGGGCTTCGTGCACTGTAGGACTTTCTGACATCCATATCGGCAGCTGATTCAGTGACTGCAAATTCTGTTTTCTCAATAGGGAAATGTAAAATCACAGTTGTTTCTGATTTAAATAGTTTAAAACAGGCTGTGGAAATTAGTAACAGCACAAGTATTGTGAATTTGTGATAGGAATTAAGTCAAAACTATACCAGGGACATTATTACTAACTACCGGTAGTAGAAATATGACGAGCGTTAATATGAGCTCCAGTGAAAATGAAAACCGTAATTTTCGAAAACTCTTGTAAACTTAAGGAATACCCAAACGTTAGTCATTAAGAACCAGTCAGGTGCAGCTAAACACAAGTAGGCCTACACTAACATTTTTGGAATTCTGCGATAAACGTTACCCTCACAACTGCAAAATTAAAATAGAGCTTGTATAAATGTAAGCTTAGCTTGAAATATTTAATACTGCAGAATGTAATACTCACGAATACTCTTTTAAGAATTGGTAATATTATAATAATAATTTGTTTTTAATCGCTATGTTGTTACTGCTTCCTGAGTGCTTTAAAATACTTTTGTACAAATCAATCAAAACAAAATGCTGCTATTTCATTAGAAATGAAGACCAATGATGAAAATGCTTGTCAATATTACAAAACAGCATCCATCTAAATATATATCGCTAAATGTTGGCTAATTAAAAATACAAAATCGGAAAGAATAAAACAGTGGGACATAGATTTGCAATAATACACTATTATTTCAGTTTTCTGAAACGTCGCATTCTAACGACAGCATTAATATTTTTGTCCTAAAGAAGACCGTTCATTATTGGTATGGGCTATAGCAACTCATAAGATATTTATAAAACTTATTGCATTTAAATTATGATTATGATTGATAATAATAATAATAATAATAATAATAATAATAATAATAATAATAATAATAATAATAATAAATGAACATGGTGTGATTTGTGCACCGCATTTTTAAATCCCATTGGGCCATTTGTGCGCTTATCTTTACATGAATGGTTTTATTTTATGAAGTTTTTTTTCTTTGCTCCAGTATACTATGGGGTACACACTTAAAACGTCCTTTCAAATAAAGCAATCAAGCCATGAGTCCAGAAGAAATGCGTATGCAATTTTCACCAATTGGAAAGCGCTATTTTATTCTGATCACAAGTGAATGTGTAAATCTACAGGATAAATAATGTCAACTTGCAAATTTACAACAACAAAAAGGTTACAGGCTTAAGGTAGCTATAGATTTTTTTTCGTCCAACAGAGCCCAGTTTTCACACCGTTAAGAAAGGGTTAATTTTTCTTCCAGCAGTATTAAGTACATAGTTGTGGTATTAGCATTTCACAGCTTGGTATGACCAATCAGACACTAGCATTCTTCTTGCTTTGTCCAATAGGAGTTGCTGAAGGATTGCTGTCAGTCACAGGTAAGAATATACCAGAACTGCATGAAAAAGGGGAGGAAAACGAAGAGACTTGGGTTGCAGAGACTTGCCAAGAGAGAAGATTCCTGCAGTCGAAAACAGGACCACATTTTGGATTCCCTATACGCAACGAGCTTCTTCTACCAGGAGAAGAAACAACCCTGATGATCTATAGTCCTTTAAGGAAGAGGAAATCAATATAGATCTTAATTTAAATAAGAACTTTAATTAAAATGGCTGTTCGCAGCAACTCTTTAACGCCATTCTCCATCCAGGCTATTTTAAATAAAAGAGAATATAACGGGCATTCGAACGATTTGGACGTACCATGTTTTCCTAAGTCACCCTGTTGGAAAGTATTTGGGGTTATGGACACCAGAGTATCTGAAGGGTTTTCTTCCCCGTCTAAAAGCGAAGGAGAGGCGGGCATGGTGAGCGACCAGAAGAGCTATGATTCAGATTCGGGTCTCAGTGAAGAGAATGACAGTACGACCCGTCCTGTCTGTAAATCAGAGAAAGATAACTCGGAACTTTCAACCTCAGCATTACTGGAAAACAGTTTCCATGATGAAACCGATAACGAATCCACAGCAATGGAGAGTGCTCAAATTATTAGTGACTATGAGATGGCAGCAAATGTGTCTGGTAAGTGATAACGTATTCCAAAAATATAAATCTCCGTCCTTAAATAAAAAGAACCGAGTCAACCTTATGTCTGTTCATGTTAATTTAAAGGGATGATGCTTTGATATTCCTTAAAATATTTTCATGCTAATACCAGTATTGAAACGAAAAAAGTTCATGAAACGCATGCAAGTTGAGCACTAAGAGGCGTTACAAACAGCTTCTGATTGTAACATAGACAGTGTGTTTAGCTAACACGTTAGCACTCCCAGTTCATATGATTTTAGGTGAAGCTGTTAGGAGATATGCTACACATAAATAAGAGAGCTGTCCCCAGTTGTGCGTATTGAGTTTGAGGATCAATTTAAGTATGATAACCTCCAAAAACATGGATTTACTATTTACGTCTTTCAGACCCCAGCCACCCCGAAGAAGATGATGCATGTGATAAAAGCTTGGATCAGCCTAAACAGAGGAAGAAGAGATCAAGAGCCGCGTTCTCCCACGCACAGGTATTCGAGTTGGAACGGCGATTCAACCACCAGAGGTACTTATCCGGACCCGAGAGAGCCGACCTGGCGGCCTCCCTAAAGCTGACCGAAACTCAAGTTAAAATCTGGTTCCAGAACCGCAGATACAAAACCAAACGTCGCCAGATGGCTGCTGACTTAATGGCTTCAGCCCCAGCAGCCAAGAAAGTAGCGGTGAAAGTTTTAGTTCGGGATGATCAGAGACAGTACAACCCAGAAGAACTAATAAGACCGCCGCTCCTGTCCCTTCATCCGTCCTACTACTATCCTTACGCATACTGCCTCCCTGCATGGACACTGTCTGCGTGCGCTGGGAATCAGTGAAGCTATATTCATAAGAAACAAAAACCTCTGACACCAAACTGAAATTCAACAGTATTTATTATTAATATTTGGTTTGCTTCAAATAAAGACACTTATTTTATTGTATTTTTTTTTTAAAGCTAAAACTGCCCAGTGCAGAATGTTCCATGGTATCCATGTGTTGACTCTTTATAGCATTATGGATTATACTATGCTGAAAGTACTAAGGACTTCCTTTCCATTCACATCGATTAAATGAGAATCGCAGAGTTGGACTTTATTGATTACCAAAAAGCGTGCCTCTTTTTGCTGAATGTATGGACTGTTTAGAATTTGCAGGTTTTACTTAAAATATTTATCTGTGTTCCTTATATTCCTATTTTACTAATTCTACTAATAGTAGGGAGGACAGCGATGACACCTTCCAAATACCACAAACTGTTCCTGTTTTTCTTACTGAGATTAGGGTAAGACTTTTCAGCACTTTTTCCACATGTAGCTTATAGAGTTTATTTGTTTGTATCTCAGTTCAAGCTTGCTGTAAAATGTTTCTAATATACCAGCAATGTATTTGCTTACTCCAAGTGCCTCCTGGGCCAATATTGCAAGAAAGTAATGACTTTATTAAATAGGTTTTTATTCCAGAAACTGTACGTTATTTGTTCTCCACAACACATAAACAGATATGCTCTCCAAGAGTCTATGCTTTAAGTTATAAATAGAAACACCTGAAAAGTTAACTTTTCCTTAAGATACATTTATCAAAAGATTTACAAAAAGGTTTTGTCTGTTTTTAGGATTTAAGTTTTGTAAGTTTTTAAAAAAAAAAATAAAGATACTCAACTGTAAAGTTTTTTTTCAGTTATGTGTTTATGTATCAAATTTAGGCGCCCTAAAATGCCAGAGAGGATTTGACTGATCTAACTTCAACAAATCCAATGGCTTGTGAAACCAAACATTTTACGTGACCATATATTACATTCTACAGTATTATCAAGTTATAATACAGTACTGGATTCATAACTACTTTAAAATATGGTGTTGAAACTATGAAAACAGATCGGCCTATTTAAAGTAACCAGACCCAGGGTCTGATTGATACATGAGGCCTAACCTAATATAGCTGTGCGTTTGTTTGTAAACATGCTGTTATTGTCGTGCAGTTTAAGGCTTAATAACATTGGCATTTTAGATTTTGTAGTAAAATATTGAACAGTAAAGAATGTCAGTAATAATACTGTGTGAAATACATTTGCTAAGATCATTTGCTAAAGTCTAAGAAACAAAACGAAAAACAATTATAATAATTATGTGTGTTGCATGTTGGAATACAATAACACAGAATTATTCAATGCTGTCTTATTTATATTTGTTGTGTGTCATATATATATATATATATATATATATATATATATATATATATATATATATATATATATATATATATATATATATATATATGCTAGAAATCATGCAACATTCTGAAATGTAATCAAACATGAAATAGTGGGATTTTTCAGATACCAAAGGCACAAGCTTATAAAAG
The DNA here is from genome assembly GCA_030684275.1 of Acipenser oxyrinchus oxyrinchus. NCBI lineage: Eukaryota > Metazoa > Chordata > Actinopteri > Acipenseriformes > Acipenseridae > Acipenser > Acipenser oxyrinchus. The sequence continues at coordinate 98,091,769 of CM060248.1, read as the reverse complement.
ACAGGGCTCTGATGTTGCAGTAACGTATCAATGGCATTGACAGATGAGATTTGTTCTGATTTGCTAGTATTAATTTTAGGATTAGGCCTACTCTAGAGTAATAACTATCTAATTATTGTTTATTATTGTTATTGTTTATTAACAGTGCTTAAGCTATATATGATTGAGTATATTATATACAAATGGTAGTTGCAGGCTGTATTCTTTAAGTCGTGGGTTATGATAGTAGGCCTATAAAAATAATATTGATGAGTATATTGCCTACCTAGTTGTACTGCATGGACAATCCCCCTTTCATAGCCGATTTTACGCTCCTTTACTTTTATAGCCGATATGCCAAAAAAAGATTATAAAAGTATTGCCTCAAGTACTAAACTGCAACTATAATTACCAGTGACTTGAAGAAACAATAAAAACATGTGCGTTAATGGTACTTAGTCGTAGTCCTGCATTCTGTGACACTTTTTATTGTTGAAAAAAACATGTTATATTCTCATAGACTGCAAATAGACATATATAATTTGCAATATATATATATATATATATATATATATATATATATATATATATATATATATATATATATATATATATATATATATATTGTCAAAGGAGAAAAACACTTACATAATGTTACAAAAATATGTAAAAAAAAAAAACATGTTAAGAATATATTAGAAAATAGATTGTGAGCTGTTTATTAACTTTAATGTTTGTATTCCTTTGATAGTTCATAAAACTTCTGGCAGTAATTCTATCGACCTACTCAACAGTGCAGTAGACAGTGACACATGCGTGTCATAAATCTGCAGTTTTAACTAAACTGCTTTCACTCTCTTTTAAATTTAGTGAGCAGAGTGTCTACAGACATGTTTAGATGACCCTGTCCTGTCATCGTTAACAACACGAAGAAGCAGGGTAGTCTACACGTTGTAAATTATGGATAGAAATGCCCTCATCTGTTTTAACTATACTTGTTTTTCATAAAAACAAATGTATTAATGCACAGTCTGTGTTTGTTTTTAAACTGGGGTGAGGGTGGGGGTTGATAAGTTGAAAGGAATATATGTATGTGTGTGTGTGTGTGTGTGTGTGTGTGTGTGTGTGTGTGTGTGTGTGTGTGTGTGTGTGTGTGTAAGTTGGAAGCCTAGAAGTCATAGTAGCAGTAGCAGTAGTGGTAGTACTATAGTAATAATAATAATAAGTTTGTGATCCAATGATGCAATATCCTTTTTGCGAAGGGTGAAAATCGGAAAGGAAAAGTCTTGTCCCCCCTCCTCTAAACTGTTTCTTCTGAAAAACACATCACTGGTCACAATTTCCTTTGCTCCAGTTCAAAGTTTGCTCTGTTTCATAAAGGAAAACAATTAATCTTCACCATCAATTAACATGCACATCAATAAATGTTCATAATTATGAGTTTTAAGAAAAAAGTAAGTGCAATACTTTCTCAGCAGTTAATCATTAAATGTATTGTTTTTTTAGTTTGTTTTTTAGATGGCAATAAGTAACTGTATACAAAAGTTCAACAATGCATTATTTCAGTAACACAAAAAGAATATTGCAAGTTACTAGATATTCAACCAGATACACAAGAAGCACTTTTTAAAAAAATTCCATTTCAAATTAATAATGGAATCAGAAAGTAAAGGTAAAATATTGTATCTATATTAACAAAATGGGCTTGGTGTGTCATGGTCTTTGCTCCAGAGAGTACAGAGACACAAACATTCAGTACATTTGTTTTGTAACATTAAAAGACCATTTTCCTTGTACAGAAAATTGAAATCTGTCCCTATGTGTCAGATACTTTTTTATGTATATGAAATGCACCTAATCCGGCCCACTGACATACTGTGACTTTCATAGAAGAGTCAGGCCAGGTAAATAAAGAGACCTGGCTTACCAGCTGAATCACTCCACGGTGCTCCCTGATTCATCGTTCTACCTCCAGACTATAATATAAAACAGAGAATATCGTCTGTATCATAATTGCACACAGATACATACGTTTTGCATCACCTAGAATTTTAGGTTTGAGACATAATTAAAAAAATAACTATATGGACGTAATTTAGATATTTTATTTAACATAATTTAATCAAAGAAACTACAAATTATATTGCAGAAGTCTACCGGAAGCCATAATTGCAGTACAGTATTTCATGTTAGATTTCTAAATGTCACGTGTTTCGATTTGTGTCCGTTTTTTGTTAAGTAGATGGAAAATTACAAAACAGTATGGAATTTTTAACTGTCTAAATAAAGTTTCCAACAGTACTATATTTATTTATGTTTTAACTCCCTCCCAAAACAAAGTCTAATAGAACATGACAGGACAAAATAAATAAATAAAACATGCACAGTTATAGGGAAATTGAACTTTATTGCCATGAGCAAAACTGAATGAAAAAAACAAAACAAACAAACAAACAAACAAACACTCCATGAATGCAATCATGGGCGTAAACTACCTGTCAAAAGTAAGCGGTCTAAAATACGCTTCTCTTTTGAAGGTAATACAGAGGCTGTATTCTGCTGAATGGGATAAACAGGCGACATACACTAAAAGTTGAGTCTGAGACTAGAAAGCATCTCACAGGCCGATAGTGTGTAAAGATCAATGCAACCCAAATTAAAATAAGCAAGCTCTGGGGTCAGAGGTAGCAGCCACGGTGTCCCAAATGAAAGACAACACTGCATACACTCCTCTCTCTATCCGTAAAGAGCAAGATAACATAAAATCCGACACATCCTCTATAAGATGCCTCCTGCATACAGTCAACACAACTATTCAGGAAATATGCTCTGCAACTTGTTGAATAATAATAATAATAATAATAATAATAATAATAATAATAATAATAATAATAATAATAATAATAATAATAATAATAATAATAAATGTTACTTGGTATAGGGTAATAAACTATATATATATATTCAAACCCGGGGGGACGAACACTGCTGTTGTACCCTTGAGCAAGGTACTTTACCTAGATTGCTCCAGTAAAAACCCAGCAGTATAAATGGGTAATTGTACATAAAAATAATGTGAAATCTTGTAATAATTGTAAGTCGCCCTGGATAAGGACGTCTGCTAAGAAATGTAAATGTAATATACCTGAGGCAAAATTGGAACTTTAAAATCATATGAAATGTGTTGTGCATCTATTACCATTGTAAAAGATGTCTCCAACACACAGGGACCAACGCGACATTACCTCATAAAACGTTACATTTAAATAAAGATAACTAAAAATATAGCAATATAATCAGAATGCCGTGTAATTAATAATAATAATAATAATAATAATAATAATAATAATAATAATAATAATAATAATAATAATAATAATAATAATAAGTTTAAATTTTATTTTTTCAGTTTGTATGCTCATAGTTTATGTCTTGCTTATTTTAAAGAATACTTTTTAACAGAGTAGAACCTTAACAGTGCATTAAATTGAATGTGGAAATCACTTTTAAAATGTACAGTATTTATACGTCCATTACAGTAACAATATTAACACTTATTTGCATGCTTTTTAGTATTTATCATGGTTTACCGTGGTTAACTGATCGTGGTGCAAATTATTCTCTTATTCTCATTTCGCTGGCCACCTATAGACTCCTTCACAAAAATAAAGTGTCATTTATATCATAGGAATGTTAAAAACGGTTAAACTCACTTCAGAAAAGTTCTGTTTAACTGTTTCTGTCTGTTCTTTCCAGATACAGGTAGACGATAAAACATTCAACCCTAACACACCTTTCAATACCAATGTAAAATAACTTACACTACAGGAAGAGTTTAAAGTATTGACAGCATGGTTAGATACAGACAACGTAATGCCATTTTGGATTGCATTGCCAGCAAAGAGAACACGCAGTTAACGTTCTGTATCACGTGCATTGACTACCATTAAACGTTCAAAAGACTTCAAGAACTAACCGGTGGTGGATCTGGTTTTTCAATGTCCGGGTTCTTTTGAAGTAGCCTAAGGGATCGTCTCTCAGTTTTCCTTGAACCTGTGTAGGCTCGTAGTGAGTGCAGACTGCCTTGGCGTCTAAGGACTTCTAACAACTTTTAACAGTTTTTTTTTTGTTTTGTTTTGTTTTTGTGCAACATATCATTGTAACCGCAAATTAATGCAACAGGGTACATCATTTTTATATTGATATGCTCAGTGGGTGAAAGTATTTCACAGACGAATTAGACCACAACACTGCCCACAGGTTGAGAATGTGACGTGGCCTTATGAGTGTAATTTTTAATCACATCTTTACTTACAGTACAGATGTAGCTTAAATAAAAAAATGGAATATAGACGCGTTACCAAAAAAAGGACCCCGATATTTGTATTGATAAATATTTGAATACATTATGAGTGTCAAATATAAAGTTAGTAATGCAAGATTGTTTGCATTGTATTTAGGTCAAAGGGACATTTAGTGTTTTGCATGCTTTGTTTTAATGAATCGCTACTTCACAGTTTAAATGTGAGTGAACTTAAGATCTCATATGTAAAATACTTGCCAAACGAAAAAATGATACGATTGGAATTTTCTTTTAAAAGTGCATTACAGTTATACTTGAACCATCAGTTTAAAGCTGTGGGACGAATTCCACTGATCTTAGCTTGTTTGCCTAATATTAGCCTAAGTAGCCTAATATCAACGCTTCTGAAAAACTTCTTCAGAAAAGTATCCAAAGTATCCATCAGCATTGTTTTCAAAAAGACCAAATAAGATGGACAATCATTTAGTAGCGTAAATCTTTTTTAATACAAAATATCGCTACTGTCCTTCATGAAACACAATTTGAACTACATGCATATATCAGCAATTGAACTTTTAACAAACGCAAATACTGAACAAAGCACATATTTCTATAGGCGGTATCTTTGCAAGCCAGGTGACAGGAGACAGAAGATGCATTTGTTTACAGCGCACGGATTTACTGCAGTACCAGCACAATGAGGAACTAATTACTGTTTTATTAGAGGAAGGAATACCACCCCCCCCCCCCCCCTATAAAAATGTATCAATGTTTCGATTAAAAGTCTTTCTCAATGTATTCAACATTGAAGACATGGAAAAAAGCCGGTCAAAATGTTGGCCATTGAATGTATTACGTTTATTTTACAATTTCTAAATGTAGCATTATTTAATGTTTAATAGTTCAATTAAATGTATATATATATATATATATATATATATATATATATATATATATATATATATATATATATATATATATATATATATATATATACACACACACACACAAACACATGTGTGTGTGTATTTATTTTGTACAGAAATTAACAGTATATTAAGCCTCAATTGCTTATTATAGAATGTTATTATTATTATTATTATTATTATTATTATTATTATTATTAGTAGTAGTAGTAGTAGTAGTAGTAGTAGTAGTAGTAGTAGTGGTAGTAGCAGTCGTAGTAGTCGGAGTAGTAGTGTCAGAAATTGCTCATTAAATATTTTTGGAACTCATCTGACAAATTTCCTCCCAAAAGGATTTATCTGTAAACGAAATGTCCTGTACCAGTGGCTATCCTGTATAAATAACGCAAACAAATTGGTTAGAATCTGAGTGAATAAAAAACACGCATTTGTTAAAATAAACCCACATTGTTTTCCAATAAGGACACGTTTGTGATCGAAGACGTGTTAACAACATTTTTACTGGATTGCTATTTGAGTTTATTTAAAAGATGTACTCGAGTCACAAGGAACGAAAGAGACATTGAGAGATCTTTGTTCTATCCTAAAACTACACGCATCTCGTTTTGAAAATCCATTTTATTACAAATAAACAACTTCAATAAATGTGAAATACACTGAAGGCCATTTTTCCCCGTTAATTAGGTTTTTATTTGTGTTCGGGAGCCTGCATTTAAAAGACTATATAATTGATCATGTCTTGATAAATTATTAAGCCACATCAATGAGGAAAGGAATACCATGTCCAGTCAGTCATACGTCGGTTGGTTTATTTTTTTTAAGTTGTTAGTGTCAAAATCCATGGCGGAAATAATAATAATAATAATAATAATAATAATAATAATAATAATAATAATAATAATAATAAACTATAGATAATGCAGTTTATACTATAATAATTGTATTTTTAAACATGACCCTAGTATAGTTTTATGATAATCGTTTAATAGAATCACTATGCATATCAGTCGATTGTATTAGCATGTTTAGGGTCAGGGTTATTTTTTTCATTTGTGCAACAGTTGAAATCCTAAACATGCATCCTGTTTTATTGCACAATATGTCAATCTACTGAAATTACATTCATAGAATTACTTTGTCACACTTGCCTTGAACTTACGATCTTCTTTTACAATGTCTAAAAACGTAATCATGGAAGATTAATTCTCTTTCTCAAGCAATACCTTAAGTCTTGAACCACAGAAGAGTAAGGCATATTAATGTTGCAAATACAGCTGGAAAAAAAAATCGAATTATTAATGTGATTTTATGTTAATCGTTTTTAAGTCCGAAGCAACTACAGTATATAACATTTTAATTATGATTTTTGTAAACTTGGTATCCTGGGATTGTTCTATTAAAAATGAATTAAATAATAACTATTCCCAAACGTCATGATATAAATAATGTTCTTTCTTCAGATATGTGAATGGATGTATGAATACAAGTGCCAACATTATATAAAAACGGTTTTATTTTATTTTTTTAACATTATATAGCCGTTATTTAACACAATAGTTTTATATGACTGTGGTTTTTGTTGTCTTGAATTTAAAACTCGAACAAAATATAACAATTTCCCAGTTTATAAGTACAGCTTTACTATGCCATGTTTCTGTGATAAGATTTTGCACGTCAAGGACAATTTCTTTATACAAGTTAATAGAGTACGCTACGCTTGACATACATAATAGCACTTAACCATTACAACTATTTTCCCTTGCTCGCAGACATGTTCCAGTTGTTGTTCTAGATCACATTTCACATTTAATGATAGAAAATTGCCATTTCAAATGCTACATATTCTGACACTTACATCCTTGGACCATATGCTTCCCCAAGTGAGAAATAAATTGGTTCGGGCATATAACTTAATGAAATTATATTAAGTCATGGTACATTAGGAAACCTTAATATCAAATCCCCAGCATCCTGTGATTTGGGTGTGGCGATTTGTATCAAATGAAATTGGTGATCCATAGTACGAAAGGTATTATATAATAAATGGTGTCACAACGCTAAGCACAAAATAATTTGTTTTATACAACTTGTATTTTCAGCAGTGTAGCCTATTTACTTCAACGTGCGTGTAAATGGGTAAGTTAACATTATTATTATTATTATTATTATTATTATTATTATTATTATTATTATTATTATTATTTATTTATTTATTTATTTATTTATTTATTTCTTAGCAGACGCCCTTATCCAGGGCGACTTACAATCGTAAGCAAATACATTTCAAGTATACTCATGTTTGCATTGGTGCTTTGTTAGGATTCTGAAATCTTAAATTGTGAAACATGAAAGATTTTGTCTCGTAATGGAAAGCTATAACATGTTATCAAGGTGCTCGTTAGGTAAAGAAAGTTGACGGTGTAATAACAAGAAGATTTGTATTTTCTTGTTTTCGGTGAAATCTGTTCAACTCTCTGTTGTCTCTGAACCAGCAATATCCATGTTCTCAATACTTATGTTATTGTTTAATAAGCATGTGTGGCATTTGATTTCTAATTTGTTGTATGTAACTAAACTTGTGTTGTCTTCTTAATAAATAATTATTAATAGGTATATAGGTATATACACCTTGAGAAAAGGCCTTGTGATACATAATGGTAGTCATTTAAGTCATAAATTATATTTTGATGTACTATTCCAGCTTTTATCTGACACTATGATTTAAGTAGGCTATATTTAAGCAAAAAAAAAAAAAACTGCAGATATTGAATTTTCTGACCTTATTCATACCCTAATATTAGTAATAACATTTTTCAAATAATCAGTGAAATGTAAATAACATAACGTGTTCTATTTCATAAAGAGGACATTCATAATGTGCTAAACATCAATGTTTTCATTTTCATGCCTATAGGCATAAGACCCGGGCCAGCTAAATATTAACTGACGCTACAGGCCACAAGTGCAATCGCACCAGAGCTAGTATAAACTAGCTGTACCTTTGAACTGTTTTCAGAGTGCTACTGTACATTTCTGGACACAGTGTTTCAACCATGTTTTTTTAAGACTATAAAATATAGAGAGATACGTATAGGTCATATTTTTAACAGCTGCAAAGGAAAATGTACATATTTGTACATACCAGTTATACAATTAGAGACTACTCAAAATATCAATACAGCCACTCAGGGCCGACGTCAGCACCCGGCAACCCGGCAAGCCAGGGCCCAACGCCAGAGGGAGGGAGGAGAGGGGCCACACCACAGAAATTAAATTGCAAAAATGACTAAATGTATTATTTCTGTGCCAGCTATCCTACTCAAGCCTGTAGGGCTAGAAACATTTACTTTTCACTAAAATAAACTAAACTATATGCGTACAGTGCAGTGAAACTTTCAGATTTCCCTTTTCTCTTTTCCTGCTTGCATCCTGTTCCCTTAGTGAGCCTCTTCTCACTCCTTATTGGCTTCCGTCCTCCCCAGTTCTTCTTAAAGCCGAACGCTCTTGGCTGATCTCGAAATACAATTATACAAATGTGCCAATTAAAGACATTCTATAATTGGCATACTTTCCAGCTATCAAGGCTGTCATTTGACAAGCATTTTGTCGAGCCTCATTATCATAACGTCTATTATTATCATAACGTCTATTATTATCATAACGGCTAAATGTCTATTTGGCAAAGTGGCTGAGTGGAAACAGGTGCAGGAGTGATGTAGTGCAGTAATGAAACAGACAGAGCCTTGTAATCCGTTTTGGAAAGTGTTATTTTTATTTATTTTCAGGTCTGGCGACCAAACAATAATCCCCCGGCAATACACACCAATCTGTACAGCACGGGGTAAATAACAAGGGGATTGCAGTACCAAATAATAAACAATATCCACCCCACAATAATACAGACATGGTCACCAGTCTTGGGTGCGTGCAGTAGTGCTCGTGGTGAGTAATACAAGTTTAAATTTGTAACAATGGTGAAGTGCTGTTCCAGCTTAGTGCTGGCCCTCGGTGACAGCTCCGGAACTGTGTTAGCTGTCTAGTAACATACAAAACAAGACAAGGCAATTTCAAGACAAAATAAACAAAACACTCACGGTACTTTCTACTGTTGAATGGGGTCTCTCACTGCTTCTCAGTTCATTAACACAAACCAGTGCGAAGGAACAGATTGCGATTCTCCATCCCCTTTTATGCTGTCACACATGACCACTTGATAAATGAGTGCAACCGCCTCTCCAATCTGCCGCTGCCATGTCGTTTCCCTTCCGGGTCAATGCGTTATTGCAACAGAGTCTCGCCCCTTTCCTAGCTGTCCAACTTCCCTTGAACCCTGGCAAAGAAATGTCAGGCCAGCCCGTCCAGGGAACTCTGTTCTCGCTGCTTAGTGCCCTCACAGGCAGGAGGGAAATTTACAACCAAGAATCATTGTATTTATGTCACAGTGTGTTATAATTACAGTAATCCGTCGCGTATCCACCTGTCACATATCTGCCCTAACCGTTTATGACATGCAGTCTCAATGTATGGGTAAGTCTTCACAACACAGAGAATGTCGACAGCACTTTGTTTTAGTAAGGAAGTGTGACAGAAATATAATGAGTTTTGGTTATAAATCTCTGTCCCAACCTGCTAGGAAGCGAAAGGGGAAGTCTTTGGACGGGCTGGCCTGACAGTTCTTTCCCCAGGCCGGGAAGTCGGTCAGTCTGGAAGAAGGCAAGACTCTGTTGCAGGAAAGTATTGACCCGGAAGGGAGACGACGTAGCAGCTGCAGACAGTAGAGACAGCTGCACTCGTTTACCAAGGGTCATCGCGTGATAGCATAAAGGGGACGGAGGATCGTAAATCTTTTCCTTCGCTTGGTTCAGAGAAACATGGAACTGGAAGGACCGGGAGAGTTCCCTATTGCTGTGAAAAAGAGTTTGTGAGTGTTTTGTTTGTTTTGCTGCTGTTAGTAATTGTCTTTTGTTTTGGTAAATTCACTGGACGGCTAACACGTCTCCGGAGCTGTCGCCTTGGGCCAGCCCTACCCGGAACAACAACACCACAGTCACTGTTAAATTGTTATCACCCACCACGAGCACTACTGCACGCACCCGGACTGGTGAACGTGTATTGTTTTATTGTGGGGTGGATAATGTGTATTATTATTTGGTCTGCAAACCAGTTATTATCGTTTCCTTCCATGCTTTACACATTGGCTTGTATTGCCGGAGGATTATTGTTTGGTCGCCAGACCGGGAGTTTACAAATAAAAAGAAACCCCTTTTCCAAACCGGTTTACAGTTTCCTTTGTGTGATTATTTCTACACTGCACCACCTCTGCACCTGTTTCTAATCAGCAGCCACTTTGCCACAGGAAGCAAGTACCACTATTTTTAGGCTTTTATAGTGCTCTGAAATATTATCTACTTAGGTTTATATAATGTTTCAACAGGTCAGCGAAATCCTAATTTTATTCCGTAACCTACCTACGAAAAATATGTAAATTCTCCACAATTTAAGTAGTCCCCTACTTATAGTACATATATAATTTTGCTTATAATGTGCTCTTAGTTAGATAGAAATGTAACACTGCAAAAGTACTAATTTCTGCCACGAAACAAGGGTTTAAAGTTTCCAGCGTAGCCTATACTATTGCTGTGCTTTTTCAGATAAGATACACTGTGAAGCCTAATAATCTCACAGAAATAGCAAAACTATTAAAAAAAACAACATTACATATAGTTCACCTTTAACACAGCGCTATTCATCCATTATTTTTCTTTTTAAATACAGTTAAGAAAATATTCCTTAATGTAAGGCCGACCGAACAAACAATAACAAGCTGAGCGTTTTGAATGCTGCATGCGATGCTGCAAATTCACTTTGTTTAGTCAATTAATTACGCTGTTAATTTAAATAAACTATCAGATTTTTTTTTTACAAAAAAGAATGCATACAGATATGTTGTTCAAAAAGTCCAATGTGTAGCAAAATTACACCACCACACTGATTTTGTACCTCCGCCATTTTGAAACCGAGTAAGTGCCTCAGAATGTTAGCTAAAGTTACGAAGCACTCTCGGCATACAGGTTGTTCACCCCAGGATTTATTTATCTTTTTACAAATATGCCCGTAAGGCTGCTACCCACCAGACGTGATGCGACAAAATGAATAGAACCTATACTTTTGATAAGTATCTTTCACACCACAGGCGACATGGCAGGTGACGTGGGAGTGGCACCAGGGCGGCACTGGACCTGCACGAAATAAATAGGATTGAATCCTATTTTTTGTGATTTGTCCTGCGTCAACTAGGGCATTGAGCAATCAGAGAACAGCTTCAATGCACGTGGTGAAGCAGTATCCAAAATGACGGAGGAAACAATAATACTTGCCGAAAAAATACCCAGAGTCTTATGACAAAGGTCATCACAATTATAAAGATACAGATTTGAAAAACAATATATGGGAGTCCATTTTGAAAGAACTGGATAAGTCTGGTGTGTATGATTTATTGCCATATGTGTTGAAAGACAATCATAATTTCCACATCATGTTGACGAATATGTACCCGTCTTGATCATAGTTTTGTCAATAGCAATTTTGAACAGTTGTATAGATCTGGCAGTTTTCAAACCTGTTGCTTCTGGTGTGTGTGGTCATGTCGCTGCAAAAGTATCTCGTCGCCAGTTAAAAAATTGCATCGCGTCTGGTGGGTGACTCTGGTCCCACCGTAGTCGGATTGGATTACTGTATACGATTTTAAACAATCAAAAATGAAACCGACAAAACTGCAATAAGCACTGCCAACTTTTTTTATGTAAATTAAGAAATTATTTTTTCTGTAAAGTGTGTGTTCTGTTTTCTGGTTTAGCAAGGGACTTCTGGGGTTTATTTCTAAATACCAATACAATGTCTTATCAGGCTAGTACGATGTCAGGAGCACAATATATGATAGAGGTAGCGTTTCTATATAACATTGCTCACACTACTTGGTCGTATTACTTGACTACAGTCATTTCCCTCATTGAACTTTGAGAAACATGGCTGCTCTAATTTATGCTGTGTATTTAAGACATAGGCGGAGACAATTACAGTGACAGTGGGCATCAGATGTGTGCGCAGTATCTTTTTATCTTTTTATTATTATGTATTGATATTGTTATTATTATATTATTGCTATTTCGTAATGTTTACTATTTCTTGATACTATAGACTTCTTTCTGTTTTAACCATGTGTAAAGCGCTTTGAGATACTGTGGTATGAAAGGTGCTATGTAAGTAAATAAAATTGAAAATGTCAACCGATCAAGAAATTATTGTGATCCTCTATTCTTCTGGTGAGAGTGTGTATGATGAGTTTTCAGTCCTTTTGATCCTCTTTGAGGAAAATGTTACACGGCTGTTAATTTAAAATAATAAAACGTCTTTATTAATTTATACTTCTTCGAGCAGCAGGCCTATCTGTACACTAGCTCTGCTAGTATAATGTTTTCTTTTTGTTGATGTTTCAGCAGATGCCTTTGATTTTCCTGTCCGGTTTGTCTCCTAACACCCCCCACAATTCTCCTTAATAATTAGGCTCATTATATTTTGTTTTCTAACATATTTCATAATTATTTAGTTACATATTAAATTAGACTTGCTAAATAACTCTTTATTAGTAACACAATACTGTGTTTATGGTGGAGTTCCAAACGTGTATGTACATTACATGGAAATACAAAATACCATATACAGCATATATATAAAAATGGGGTGTTAGGTCACAAACCTATAGTCATATGACTATTGATTACGCAAATGTAATTTCCAAGACCATTACAAACACATTTCTTGTGTGGTTTGTAAATTTTCATGAATTTTCGTATTGAAACACGACACCAACTAAGATTTGACTTCAATATAGAAACATATGATAACTGATGGGAATTGCAGGTGATAACTGATGGAGATTGCAGGTGATAACTGATGGAGACTGCTGGTGATAACTGATGGAGATTGCAGGTGATAACTGATGGAGATTGCTGGTGATAACTGATGGCGATTACAGGTGATAACTGATGGAGATTGCTGGTGATAACTGATGGAGATTACAGGTGATAACTGATGGAGATTGCAGGTGATAAATGATGGAGATTGCAGGTGATAACTGATCAAGATTGCAGGTGATAACTGATGGGAATTGGAGGTGATAACTGATGGAGATTGCAGGTGATAACTGATGGAGATTGCAGGTGATAACTGATGGAGATTGCTGGTGATAACTGATCGAGACTGCAGGTGATAACTGATCGAGATTGCAGGTGATAACTGATCAATATTGCAGGTAATAACTGATTGAGATTGCTGGTGATAACTGATGGAGATTACAGGTGATAACTGATGGAGATTGCAGGTGATAAATGATAGAGATTGCAGGTGATAACTGATCAAGATTGCAGGTGATAACTGATGGAAATTGGAAGTGATAACTGATGGATATTGCTGGTGATAACTGATGGAGATTGCAGGTGATAACTGATGGAGATTGCAGGTGATAAATGATGGAGATTGCAGGTGATAACTGATGGAGATTGCAGGTGAAAAGGAGGAAAAGACGTCCCTGAATATTTAGAAGTCACCTGTCTTTTCTGAGCAATTGTGCCTCAACAGACAAACAATCACTGACATCTGCCAAGTGTTTCAGGCTGACCTGGAAGGAGACCTGCAGAGAGCACACTGCTTGCCTGTAGCACTAAGGGTACCCGCTGCACTAACATTTTATGCCACTGGCTCATTTTGCTCCAGAAATGTTGGCTACCTGTTGCAATATACAAAGTATGTATTGTTATTGGAATTGAATTCCACTAATTAATTTAATCTTGCTCATTTGGTTGTTAGTAGCTTATTGATCCCAGAATCTCATCAAGCATTCAACAACTTTACTGGGGAGTTGGTTCCAGACCCTCACAATTCTCTGTGTAAAAAGTGCCTCTATTTTCTGTTCTGAATGCCCCTTTATTTAATCTCCATTTGTGACCCCCTGGTCCTTGTTTCTTTTTTCGGGTCGAGAAAGTCCCCTGGGTCGACATTGTCAATACCGTTTAGAATTTTAAATGCTTGAATCAGATCTTTGTTCAAGACTGAATAGATTAAATTTTTTAGCCTATCTGCATACAACATGCCTTTTAAACCAGGGATAATTCTAGTCGCTCTTCTTTGCACTCTTTCTAGAGCAGCAATATCCTTTTTGTAACGAGGTGACCAGAACTGAACACAATATTCTATATGAGGTCTTACTAATGCATTGTAAAGTTTTAACAACAACTCGCTACAAAAAGGATATTACTGCTCTAGAAAGAGTGCAAAGAAGAGCGACCAGAATTATTCCTGGTTTAAAAGGCATGTCATATGCAACCTATTCAGTCTTGAACAAAGAAGACTACACAGTGATTTGATTCAAGCATTCAAAATTTAAAAAAGGTATTGACAATGTCGACCCAAGTGACTTTTTCGACCTGAAAAAAGAAACAAGGACCAGGGGTCACAAATGGAGATTAGATAAAGGGGCATTCAGAACAGAAAATAGGAGGCACTTTTTTACACAGAGAATTGTGGGAGTCTGGAACTAACTCCCCAGTAATGTTGTTGAAGCATATCCCTATGGACCATTCTGTGGAATAGTTTTTGCTTATTGTCAGCTGGCAGACTGAGACACGACCCTCCAGGGAGTCCAGCCTTGCTCTGCAGCCGCTGTTGATTTGAGGGCTCTGGGTGACCTCAGTACGCCCACTTGGTGTGTGACCTAGCCCCTACAGGCCGCCAATTACTATTGTTTTTACTGTTACAGTAAAAAAAAAACAAAAAAAATACATTACAGCTTGTTGTCGAGTGTCTCTTTCTATCCAGGGACACGGGAAGTGGGGGTGCTGGGGGTGCGGCCCACATGCCGAGGGAGGAGTGCGGTGGCTGTGAGCATTTGCACTGCCTGCAAGAAAGCCATGAGTCAACTGTTTCAACCAATTGTATTGCCGTGTGGGTGCTGGCATTTAGTGTTTCAACCTGTGGAATATTAGTTAGTGCCCTGGGTTTTAGCTACGTTTTATTCCAGTTGAGTTATTGTAACATGATCCCTGGAACAGCTCCAATAGCTGAAGGGGTCATGGGTCATGGGGAACCACGTCCTGCCCAGATTCTAGTTCCGGTCCAGGCTAGCAGGACAAACACACTCTGTGTGCGAGGTGCCTGGGCATTGAGCATGCCTCTGCTGCCTTGGCAGACAGGTCATCTTACAAAAAAGACTGGCGCTTTTCTCGGATTAGAACCCTGCAGCCAGCCTAGGAGAGCCATCGTCGGCCTTGGGATCCCAGGCCTCCTCTCCCTACCCTCCAAGCCCTGCGCACAGTATTCCTTCTGCGCAGGCTTCACAGTGCCACTGCAATTGCTCTAGATCTCCCTCGAGGGGCAGTAAGAGCTAGAAACGCGGACCAGGCAAGGGATATTGCAGAGTTAAAGGGCCAAATGGCCCAGATACTTGAGCACTTAAGCAGGCAGCAGGTCCCCCCTGCGCCTGACCCAGCTCCACCAGCGCCTGCCCCAGACCATACCCCGGCTTCAACAGTGGTTGCTACAGAGGTTGAGCAACAGGACGTGGTGATGAGCGAGGAGGAACAGGATGCACTTTCCCTAGCGGCTTCTTGGGATGAGGTGTCCTTGCAAACAGAGACTCAGGACCCATACCTGACTCTGGTAATGCCCCTGCGCCCTCAACCTGAGGTGTGGCTACATCATGGGCCCTCTTCAGAGGTGCCTCGTTGACCGATATATGTTCTGAACTAGCTGGACTACCCTGCATATGTTTACCAGTGTCTACTGACTTAATGTCATAGATCCCTCTATGCCTTTAACTAGGGTCCTTGAGGTTGCACACTCACACCACCAACACTAAACAGCGGTAGCGAGATGTCCCTCAGATGCTGTCCGGTCATTCTCCCTCACAACGGCTCGGGTATACTTTCCCAAAAGTATTCAATTTGGCGGTCATCTTTGAATTGAAAGGTAGCAATAGGTTATGGATGTAACCCAGGTTCCCTGAAAGAGAGGATGACCGCCAACCTTGTGAGGTTGTATCACCTGCATTCGCGGGTTCAGTGCAAAAGATTCTCCGCTCAATGACTATTTATTACCTCGGTGAGGCGGGACTGAGGATGTCACTCCGCGGAGGGGCCTATCGGTAGCTTTGATATAAAATGCTCAGCGAATACCTGACAAGCAGGCAAATACCAAAAGTATTCAATTTGGTGGTCATCTTCTCTTTCAGGGGACCGGGGTTACATCCGTGACCTATTGTTCTAAAACATGATCTGGTACTACACTGTCTCAGTTGTTAGTGTTGCACTTGCTTGGTCATTTCACCTAGAGGGTGAAATTGTCCCTAACTCTTCAATGATGTCTTTCCTGTCATTAATTTACTAGCTGCTTCCATTGATCCAGAAGACACTGGTAATGTGAATGACCAAGGGTGTGCAAGTTACACACATTCCCAGAGATTGAGGCACAGAAAGCAAGAACTGAAGTAGGACCATATAATGTTTAACAACACGTTTGCTTTCAGAACTGCACACGAGACCAACCTTAGCTTATCGAAGTGCAAAACAGGTAGGATTAATGAAATTTACAGTACAGTATTCAACATTATTTAAATGCATTCTATTACAGTTCTTGATTAGATAAGTGCTACAATGTTGCAGGGGGATATCTTATTTGAAGTTGAACATTTTTTAGGCTGATCCTCACAGTGGAAGAACATACTAATTGGATATTTCACATAAGTGAAGATATGTACTATAATCTTAATCTAAATTTAATAAAAATACCAAAATCCTGCTCATTTTGTGAAATAAAAAAGGACCACTCTTAAATGCTTCAGTAGTACAGTCAGTTACTGTGTTATTTACTTTAGTTTGTAATATGTAGGAATATACATTTTTTAAAGGGCACAGGGCACACACTAAAAAGAAACCTTTTGATTGCAGCTTTATTATTGATAATGATAATTGGAATCCTGGAGATTTGCCAGGTGCCAGCGCTGAACTGGCTGGCTGATTTACCTGCTTCTAAGAAAATACACTTCTATTTGGATGTGTATTTTGGCTGACATTTCGGATGGGTGTTTTGGACTCCTATACAGTCCCTTTGCTGTAATCCCCCCACCTCTATAGCTGTCAATTTGCAGACAGTAGGAAGTATTTAAAAGTCTTTCAACTACCTGAAGTTTTAGAAAACACATCTTCAGCTGCCTGAAACACAGTTTTTCATTTTCAAGGCATAAAACAGTCTGGACTCTTGACAGTTTGTATAAACGATATACACTTAAGATAAACAATATACATGTATCAGTGCTACACCACTCCACTTACTCCTAGAGAGAGGAGCTAATACAGAAAAAAACCCCAATGTATTCCAATTTTTACAAATGCACTACATTTTAAAATAACAATGCAAAAAATGCATTTCAACCCTCTGTTCCCAGATGGGTGGGAGATACATGAATCCAGAGGTTTTCAGGATTGATGAGTGTGTATGAAGAACTGTGTAACATGGCAGAGCCAATTCCCACGCACATGGCAAGGGAGCATCATGATCGCTGTACAAAAAAGCTAGGCTCGTTTGTAAGAGCTGTTATCTCTTGACCTCAGTTTGCTTTCAGGGGTCAGAGCCTGGCTCTTTTCTACATTTTGACCACCTTATAGTGTGGTTGCTTCATATGATTATCAACATAAAATGCTTCAATTTGATTTGTTTACCACCTTTCTAAGATCCTTGTAAAAGTTAGCAATGCCTTAACAGGCTAAAACAGGTTAAATTGTGACTACCGTTATCTCAGGAGCCGTTGGTGAGTATAGTATGTATTTAGCTTTCAGGTTTTTTGTACCACTAACACACACTCTGGGCTTGTTAATGCTCCTCAGTGCACAGCAAAGGAACTGTTTTCACACTGGGTCCATTTAGAGGATTTGGTCTGCACTTTGAAGTATGAACAACAAAGTCCGCTTGGGAAACGAACCATACCGAGTCCACCTCAAGAAATGGTCTCGGTCCGTTTGGCAAACACACCGAGTCTGGTTAGCTTGCTAAACCTCAATGTGAACAATTGCTGGACTCTGTCCTTTTGCATATGAAACAAAATACAACCACTCGGAAAATAAACATTTTGTGCGTAGTTTAGTTCATATTCTGTGGAAACAAGTAGAGAAAAACAGCCTTAATTGTTTGTCCTTGTCAGAAACAGTAAAATTGTTAAATCGTCCCTGTTTGTGATTGTATCATTTTATTTATTTATTTATTAAGTACAAAACTGCGTCGGTGTGCTTAGCAAGATAATAGCAGAGGAATTTATTAGGCTGTGTCTGCGTCATTCAAAAATAACATAAACAATCTTATGGATTATTTATTTAATCATTCTGATTATGTGTATCACGTTTAAACAGTAATACTAATGGCTGATCTTTTTTTAAAATCTTGCTTTTTGTACATGTAACATGTTTTGAGATGACAATATAAAGAAAATAATGAGTTGTTATCATCTGCAATAAATACACCCAATGTTTAGTTTTTAAACTATTGTTGTGTTATTATAAGTGCTGGGACAACTATACAAACATTTTTTTTTACATGTAGTCAAAAGCAAAAAAAAGAAAGTCTGTGTCTGTCAGAAATGATTTGATCTGTGTGAGATTTATATTATATATTGTTGCGGAGGCCGATGGCAGGATTTACTCTGCTGGAGCCGCTGCTCACTTTCGCTTACTTGTTCACCTGCTTGCCATTGTCTCTGCTGTGAGTCGGGCGTGTCCTGCCGCGGAGAAGTAGGGGCGTTCTCCTGGTGTATCTTTGACTGTCATATATATATATATATCTATATATATATATATATATATATATATATATATATATATATATATATATATATTAGGGGAGTAGTGGTTAGGGCTGCGGACTCTTGACCGGAGGGTCGTGGGTTTCAATCCCAGGTGGGGGACATTGCTGCTGTACCCTTGAGCAAGGTACTTTACCTAGATTTTGCGCCAGTAAAAAAAACAACTGTGTAAATGGATAATTGTATGAAAAAAATAATGTGTAAAAAATAATGTAATTGTATCTAAAAATAAAGTGATATCTTGTAACAATTGTAAGTCGCCCTGGATAAGGGTGTCTGCTAAGAAATAAATAATAATAATATATAATAATTAGGGCTATAAAAGTGTGATTATAATTTAGCAGTTGGTTCAAACAATTTAACAACAATGCTGCATTGTAAATAAATATAAAACTATAAAGAGAATCCAGAAATAAGAAAACAGGGTTTTTATGTTGGGTTGTTTTGTGGATAATAATAATAATAATAATAATAATAATAATAATAATAATAATAATAATAATAATAATTATTATTATTATAATTATTATTATAATGTAGGCCGGCAAAGTTTATGTGCACTCTTCTGAGGAGCCGCCCAGGTTTGTGAAGCGTACAAACAATGTTGAAACGAGATTTCTCCGTTCAATAGTCTTTATTTCCTTGGAACAGGTTTATTGCTTTTAGTTACAGTTTTAACATGCAGAGCTCAATGAAACTTGCTCAAAGCACCCTGTGGTAACGATCTCTCCCCCTCGTCCCAAGACACCACTAAACTCAGTACAGTTCAGCAGCCACGTCACAGTGCGTAAGGTCTTCCGGTTAAAGCTGCAGTAGCTTTAGCTCCTCAGTACAAAACAGAGTTCCAACGAATAATTTTTCTGTATTAATTCTACATTAATTAAATAATGTGAACAGTGCAAATACTGTAACCTAGCCAGAACAATAGAAAATACATTCCAACATTCCTACAATAGCATCAGGAGGTTGTGTGGTCCAGTGGTTAAA
Source organism: Acipenser oxyrinchus oxyrinchus (assembly GCA_030684275.1). Lineage (NCBI taxonomy): Eukaryota > Metazoa > Chordata > Actinopteri > Acipenseriformes > Acipenseridae > Acipenser > Acipenser oxyrinchus. The sequence goes on along the minus strand of CM060248.1, from coordinate 98,071,671 downwards.
GAAATGGGCTTGTAACCAGGAGGTCCCCGGTTCAAATCCCACCTCAGCCACTGACTCATTGTGTGACCCTGAGCAAGTCACTTAACCTCCTTGTGCTCCGTCTTTCAGGTGAGATGTAGTTGTAAGTGACTCTGCAGCTGATGCATAGCTCACACACCCTAGTCTCTGTAAGTCGCCTTGGATAAAGGCGTCTGCTAAACAAAAAAAAAAAAAAACTTAAATGAGATGGATGCAGTAGTTGTATCAATTAAATATGCGATTAAAACCATGATTAACTAATTCATTTTTTTTATTCGCTTGACAACTCAAATAATAACTCTACTTTGACTAGTGAAAATCTCAGGAGAGTAAGTAAATACAATTAGCTTTGGAGTTAAGGTGAAAGAAAGCAGAAACTATAGAACTGTGGGTAGTCGGGTTTTATGTGACTTTCACTCGATTTGATTGGCTCTTGTAATTCTGATATTTGCATAAATCCCAACTACCCACAGTTCTATAGTTACTGCTTTCTTTCACCTTAACTCCAAAGCTACTTGTTTTATATACTGATGCACAATAAAAACCTAACACTGTAGGTTTTACATCAGTACCTCATTGGGCACATGCATAATGTTATTTACATTTTAAATAGTGAGCAGCTAGGTTTGTTGATTGTTTGAGTAATATTGTTCCTTGGGATAACAAAATACTGAGTTCAAATCATGTGATTTCATAAAAACGCCCGGTGCCCAGTGTTTGGTATTTGAGTTGAGTTAAAATTGCCAAAATGAGTTGATTAAGAATCTGTATAAATAATCATTCGAAAAGACATGATTTTAACCCTTAGCGGTCCCTTTATTCAGCGCGTCTCAGGCGCGTCAGGTCCAATTTATTTTCACACAGCGCAGTTTATTTTAGACACGCTGTATTTTTCACATACCTCTACATAGTCATGCATACCGATAAATCATCTCCTGATCACTCGTTTTATCAGTTTTGTTTCTATAACATCTAAAAAAAGCTCTGCAAATGACTGTGATATTCTATGAGCGCTGGATGCATAAGCAGCTATCTTGTTTCTCGGCTCCTATCGGTCTCACTTGGCCATTGAATGGTTTTCTCGGCTTTTTCCGGAGAAAAAACGACTAGACCTGTTTTTTAAGTCTTTTTGATGATGTCGGACCAGGTCCAACATAGGACCGCAAAGGGTTAATTAATGCAAGAACAGCGAAACATACAACCATGCCCCACTTGAGTAATGAAGATCGCCTGGTTGCTATCGGCATGATTGAAGGTGGCCCGTCTGTGAGAGAAGTTGCCCGGAGAATGAGATGTTCTGCTTCAACAATCAGCAGACTAGTCCAGAGAAACCAGGAAACCAGCTCTGTGAGGGACAGGCCACCTCCTGGAAGACAGAGGGTCACAACACTGGCCCACCATGTCGTGGTGAGCATTATGCTGACTATTGGATTGTTCAAGCCAACCAGTCAAAATATATATATATACACACACAGAAGTGAGTCAGTCTGGGCCCGTTTCTGTCTGCAATATGATACAGGTCATGAAATAAACATTTATATTTTCTTTCTTAAAAATCCTAGTTTTTGTTAAGTGGAATTCAAAAAATGAGGAATAAAAAACTGAGTAAATATATATTTTTTTCATTCTACAATGCCCCCCTTTTCACATTTTATTTTATTTGAAATGTTTATTCGAGTTAAAAACTAATGTCATTACTTTATGAAAATGTCTATGGCCACTTTGTTTATTGTGAAGACACAACAATGGCAGGGATTATTTAAAAAAATAAAAATAAATGTGTTGTCTACTTTGTTTTTACTTGAAATACACGAGATTTAACTACTGTATTGCTTTCTTTGTTTTGTAGTTAATTCACAAGGGTAAAGTAAGGCCTTTATTTCTTCTGAGATATTTTTCAACTTTAATACAGTGTTACATATAATGGCTTTGATAACATTTTGAAAATGAAAGAATATCCGAATGAATATCTAAATCTTGAACGAATATCCGAACATGAAAATTCCATGTTCGTCCCAGCACTAGTTATTATACACTGTTGGTACTGAGTCAGTGACTTGAAAATAAAATGTCCCATGTTTTCACTCTGCAAATCTGGTAACCCTAATCACATGGACAGCGTGAGAAACTAAAGCTCTGATATAAATTTGGTCAGAGGCCAAAATCTAAGCCGAACAACTGGGCAAAACTCATAAAAATAGTATAATATCTTCAGGCTTTTCTCAAATGAATGTCTACAGTAGGAGAAGAGTGCAGTGTTGCGTAACTGAATACTGCACTATTCTCCTTCCGCAAGTCAAGTGCTATTCAGTTTGTTTTATTACAGTGTTATTTTTTATAAAGTGATTGCTTGTAGGAAACACACTTCTATTGAAGTGCATGAAGGTTTGCTTACCATCCTCTTTTTTTCAGTCTTCATTGGCTATGCGAAAACAGTACAAGCAAACAATAGGGCTGGATTTTTTTTCTGAAAAGAATATCTTTGCCAGGTAAGAAACCTTTGAGCGATATCATTTTTTTTATTGTAAAGTCTTTCAGACAATTGTATGGGCTTTATATTTATTTCTTGTCAGTTTATAGTTTAGTATTGTACAATTTGACTAGCTTACTGAAATGACATCATTCTTAAAAATAAATAAATAAATAAAAATCATCTTTTAAAAAGCCATCTATTTAAAAAAAAAACTGTTATGTATTGTACTCATGTGTAGATGCCTTGTATGTCTGCAGACTGACGTTGCAAAAATAAATGCCCCCATTTTATTCAGTTTTATTTGCTGAAAAGCAAAACCTTAACTGTATATATGTTTTATGTAAAGAACAGCAAGTTCCTTTCAGCATCAAGGTAATTAACTTAGAAATGTGTCATATGTCAAAGAACATAATACAAGAAAATATATATTATTTTCAAAATCAAGATTTTACTTGTGGTAATCCTAAACATTGGTCAGCTCTGTAAACATATACTGCTACAGTGCTAGGTCTCGTATATTAAACAGTACAATATATTTCTATTTGACTCTGTAAGATGTAGCTTTTCTAAGTTTATTTTATTTGACCTGCAAATAAATAAAATAAACCCCCTAAAGACAGGAGGATACGAAAGCTTAACTTCATAAATTACATCAATTGATTAAAAAAAAGATTGGTATTACATTAATTACATTAAAATGAGTTTAAACTTTAACATTAAACAAGGTTTAAAGTATAAACTTTTAACATATTGGCAATCTTTGTAACCAATCAGAGAAGAGTGCTCTTACATTGATACCCTATCAATATTACATTGAAACACTGCATTATAAAACTGTTTGGATGTGTCTTTTTTAGGTAAGGAAAAATGTGTGATACAGATTAACCAGTAAAACCATCAAAGTTATCAAGATGCAAATACATCTCTAGTTATTATGGGCAAGAACCTTTAACTCTTACTTGAACGTCAGATGCTTCTTCGCAAGTTCTCTTTTAATTTGAACTTCCTGTATGTACAAGATATTTATGCTCTATCTACAGTACAAAGAGACTGAGTCAGAGCGGTATACTTTATGTAGTGTATTCTTTTTGCTTTTTTCATTTGTAGGTTCATTTGTAGGTAGTTTTTAACTGGGTCATATTCAGTAGGTGTACAGCTATATTTAGTTATTGAATACACAATATATATATATATTGTGACAGACTGGGGTGTTTTGTCACTGTTCTTTCGAGTCTTGAACACAGTCTTTCGGAACCAAGCACTCTGGACAACAGTATTTTATTGTAAACAGAGTGGTGCCTGAATGTTTATTTTCTTATTATGGTGTTCTCTTTATTCAGAATCACACAAATCAAATATCAACAACGTAAACAAAATAAACCAAACAAAACCTAGCTCTTTATTAAAGAGCACTAACTAAACCTTTTAATTATCTTTTAACTACCCCTTTCTATAAGTCAGACAGCTAAGCTGTTTACTGACAAAACAGAACACAACTTAAACTAGGCAATAACTGTTTCCCCTAGGTAGAACACCAACCTTTAATCTGTTTTCAGCACGCATTGGTCGCTCTGTATGTCATACCCTTTGCACACACTCACGTTTGAAAAAACCCATGCTCTTTTATGGCTGCCTAATTGGAGACAGGTGAAAACCCTTGTCTCACAATGTGGAACTCTGGGAATTGTAGTCTTTTCTGACATTGGCAGTCAAAGACTACAATTTACTTGTGTAACCCAAATTCAATGGAGAGGATACAGGCTTCCCGTCACTCTTGGACCAATATACACACCGTCCACCACTTTCCCATATATTTTATAGTTCACTTTGTCACTATATATATATATATATATATATATATATATATATATATATATATATATATATATATATATATATATATATATATATATATATATATATCAATGGCAAAAACTTCGTTAAAGTAACGTTAAGGTTTGTTGGCAAATGTCCAAAAGGTTAGGAAATTGCAAGTTAAGGTAGCCACGCAACCTTAACTCTGTACCCTTATGTGTATGTTTCCTGTCACACTTGACATCATCAATGACATGGGCAATGAAATCACTAAGCACATGACAAATTCTCCCCGAAGACTGGCCATACGGAAGTCATTGTGATTGGTAACATGTTCAGTAACTGCATTTCCACAATCTTTGCTGTCAAGCTCATTATTTCACCAGTGTTCTAAATAAAACCAATTAACTCAGAATAATATTGGAATATTGGAATCCACAACATTGCCTTTCTTGTATGAACTACACTGTTTCACATGGCAAAAGGAGTCACTGCATTCTCTACAGTATTATTATTCATTTTATTTTTGCACTGTTATCCATTCTTCTTTCAAACTTTACAGTTCAGTAAGAATTCTTGTAAACATAATCTTACGGCTGGAAGCCAATTATGACATTGAAATGTTTAGGTACAATTGCAGATTTCTGCAGTTCAATGAAGTACATAAAGCATAAAGCAGAAGTGGATTGTAATGTGTGGATTTTATGCTTCCAAGAAAACACTGCTTTGATTACCACAGTATACATGGAGCAGCAGTATACCATATAGTACCACAGAAGATTCCTTTTCTATTTCACTGGAACTTTCTGAGTGAAATTTAATGGAGAGTTATCTTACATGTAGGGTTTCACATATTGCATGTCCCATGAATTTTCAGGTACTCCTTTCCAAACATCAAATACTCATCACTACATACCTCAACATGAATTACACATTTCTGAGTACATGGAAATCTGTTGTTAGTTAAAGCACATTTCGACAGCAAAGATAATGCAGTTACCGAACATGTTACCAATCACAATGACTTCCGTATGGCCAGTCTTCGGGAAGAATTTGTCATGTGCTTTGTGATGTCATTGCCCATGTCATTGATGATGTCATATGTGATGTCAAGTGTGACAGGAAACATACACATAAGGGTGTAGAGTTAAGGTTGCGTGGTTACCTTAACTTGCAATTTCCTAACCTTTTGGACATTTGCAAACAAACTTAAACGTTACTTTAACAAAGTTTTTGCCATTGAATTTCCATAGTTTTGCAGAAGGCATCTTGAAAAATCAAACAACCAACAACAAGTATGTAAAGATTTTTTTTAAAAGCCAAGTTTATTGAGGCAAAATCAAATGTTGTTAATCCCTACCCCTGAGGCTAGAGGAGAGGGGAAAGCAAGGACTGTACCTGAGACTGGAGAGGTGGGGACAGCAATGGCTGCCCTAGAGGCTACAGAGGTGGGGACAGCAAGGACTGTACCTGAGGCTGAGGACATGGAAGCAGCAACGGCTGTACCGAGGCTGGAGAGGTGGGGAAAGCAACAGCTGTACCTGAGGCTGGAGAGGTGGGGACAGCAACCGCTGCCTTGAAGATTGAAGAGGTCGAAGCAGCAACGGCTGTATGTGAGGCTGGAGAGGAGGGGAAAGCAACGGCTGTAACTGAGGCTGGAGAGATGGGGAAAGCAACGGCTCTGTACCTGAGGCTGGAGAGGTGGGGACAGCAACCGCTGCCTTGGAGATTGAAGAGGTCGAAGCAGCAACGGCTGTACGTGAAGCTGGAGAGGAGGGGAAAGCAACGGCTCTGTACCTGAGGCTGGAGAGGTGGGGACAGCAACGACTGCCTTGGAGGCTGGAGAGGTGGGGACAGTAACGTCTGTACCTGAGGATGGAGAGGTGGGGACAGCAACGACTGCCTTGGAGGCTGGAGAGGTGGGGACAGTAACGTCTGTACCTGAGGATGGAGGGGTGGGGACAGCAATGGCTGTACCTGAGGCTGGAGAGGTGGGGATAGCAACGACTGCCTTGGAGGCTGGAGAGGTGGGGACAGTAACGTCTGTACCTGAGGATGGAGAGATGGGGACAGCAATGGCTGTACCTGAGGCTGGAGAGGTGGGGACAGCAACGACTGCCTTGGAGGCTGGAGAGGTGGGGACAGTAACGTCTGTACCTGAGGATGGAGAGGTGGGGACAGCAATGGCTGTACCTGAGGATGGAGAGGTGGGGACAGCAACGACTGCCTTGGAGGCTGGAGAGGTGGGGACAGTAACGTCTGTACCTGAGGATGGAGAGGTGGGGACAGCAATAGCTGTACCTGAGGATGGAGAGGTGGGGACAGCAACGACTGCCTTGGAGGCTGGAGAGGTGGGGACAGTAACGTCTGTACCTGAGGATGGAGAGGTGGGGACAGCAATGGCTGTACCTGAGGATGGAGAGGTGGGGACAGCAACGACTGCCTTGGAGGCTGGAGAGGTGGGGACAGTAACGTCTGTACCTGAGGATGGAGAGGTGGGGACAGCAATGGCTGTACCTGAGGATGGAGAGGTGGGGACAGCAACGACTGCCTTGGAGGCTGGAGAGGTGGGGACAGTAACGTCTGTACCTGAGGATGGAGAGGTGGGGACAGCAATGGCTGTACCTGAGGATGGAGAGGTAGGGACAGCAACGACTGCCTTGGAGGCTGGAGAGGTGGGGACAGTAACGTCTGTATCTGAGGATGGAGAGGTGGGGACAGCAATGGCTGTACCTGAGGATGGAGAGGTCGGGACAGCAACGGCTGCCAGAGAGGCTGCAGATATGGCGACAGCAAGGACTTTACCTGAGGTTGGAGAGCTGGGGACATTATTTAAACAGTACTGCCAGGGAGCAGTTATTCTTCATGTTGTGTGGCTCTGTCCACTCTCTCTAGAAAGATCATGTAAGAATCCTGCAGGTTTTTAGGCAGACAGATGCGTTGTGTGCAATTTAAGGTCTTGATGCCATATTGGATTTGCCGTTGCTTCTTCTCCCTTCTATCTGTCAGGCACATCTTTCAAGTCTTGTCAGTTCTTACCTGAATTACATAGGAGATATTTGGATCAACCACCAAAGGAAAAATAGGTTTCTGAAATGTAATAAATAGAATTCTGTATAGTGATTTGGATATCTGAAAATGTATATAATAATCTGTTATATACTAAGAGTATTTATTAAAAATGAAATAATAACAATAAGAGGTTACATGCATTTCAAAACTGAATTGCCCAAAAGTTTACTCGAAATGTAATAAATAGAATTCTGTATAGTACTGTCTTGTTGAGTTGTACACATAAACAATGACAATATGAATATTACTACGGTTGTATTGTCAATGTATTAATAATATACTTTATTGTAATGTTTGTTTGTTTTTTTACCGGCTTTAAACTACTCGCTGCAAGTTGTTGATGCCTTTCCAGACTGATAGGCATCAACAACTTTTTTTCCGGAGGTCTTCAGGAATTTCTTTTGTTCGTGGCATGATGTGCCTCTAGAATCTGTGTGCTGACAACTTCACTCTGATGGTAAGGGCCAAAGTTAGTTAGATTTATATTGGGCAGGGCTGGCCCAAATCAGGCCTGGTTGTTAACCAAAGTACTCAAACAGCTGACCCTAATTATCCCATTAATTGGGTTAACTGGGGGGGGGGGGGATAACTTTTTCACACCTGAAGATTGCATGTTTGATTACCTTGCACACCAAACAAATGAAAGAAGCACCAAACTTTGGTGTCATTTTTTCTCTCAGGCTCCCTCTATATACTACTACAACCCACAAAAAAATCTGACCAAATACAATGTGAAAAATGCAGAAAATCAGACAGGGGGCAAATACTTTTTCACGGCACTGTATATATATATATATATATGTATGTATATATATGCTCACTTGTTATAACACGGCCCTTTATAGTGCGGAATCGGTTATAACACCGTAGAGTCGTGGCTCCCATTTGCTCCTTAATGCCATTACAGTAGCCCTTTTATACGCGTTTTAAGGCGGAACCCTTCTTACACCCTGAGGGAAAATAACCCTACAACTATTACAGATTTGACTACAGATGCATTTTTTCTATGCTTTTAAATGCAGCTTACCGTGCTGTATAGTCTAGATTCAATCTCTGTGAAGATTCCCCTTCCTTAAATATTGTAAGTGAGTCAGCAGGGCCTGCTGGTTTGAGTTCACTGTCAATCAGGCAGTCTAATGCAGTTTCTTAAGATCTACTGTAAAATACTTCTAGGAGCTCTTTGGTAGCTGTCCAGTAAACAACTTTCCTGTGAAAGGATTTTTTTTTACTTACTAGCTCAAGAAGTGGCCATGCCAGTGTTTTTAGTTCCATCTTGGCTGCACAGCACTTAAAGCAAGATTGCCTGATGAGCCAAATACACTTTACAGGGTCACTGCTGTATCACAGCGTGGTTAAATGTCAGACCAAGACAGACTGCTTGCTGTGTAGTTCCTTTATTTTTTTAAGGAAGAAAATATTTATTTTTATTCTGCTCTTTCCTACAGGACCAAACATATTGTAAGGTCTTGGAGTCCTTTCTGTTCTTTTCAGTACAGTAAAAAAGAAAAAAACACATCAAGGTTAACCAATACTTTTCATATTGTATTAGTAACCAGAAGTTGATTTTACTGGACATGCGATTGTTGCACTACAAGTGTAGGATATTGGAGGCCAGACATTAGGAGGAAAGATGCTGGATAAATACATTTATGGAGCGTAGGTACTGTAAACACAGACATTTGGCAAAACTTTAAAATACAAAAGGTGTGAAAAACTGTTGTTTATCAAAAATATGCAGACCGTTCTGTTATCATACTGTTATCATATCAGTACTGTTATCATTACTTCCTGGTCTGACATCATCACCAGCCTGCCTGTTCACATGCCTAAGCAGAATGACCATATATGGGCATGAATATAATGTATTTTGTTGTGGAATGTATTATATATTTTTTTTCATATAAGCCACGCCTCCCCATTTTTTTTTGAAAAACGTAGAAGAATAAATAATATTTTTTAAAACTGCTAATTTCGACCACTTTCCAAGTTATGTAGAAATAAACGTAGAGCACATATGAGCTGTGCAATTTTCCAAGGATTTCAAATTATAAATCAGAAATTAAATATCTTGTACAGTTGCAGAGATACACAAGGTTTTACGATGCATGGTATGTTACGAAAAACAACCTCCGAAATGGCAAACGAAGGCCAGCTCTAAGACTTTCCAAAAACTGAGCCTGGAAACAGTAATACCCTGTTTGTGATAAAAGTATATTTATTTATGAGTGTAGAGGTCACATAAATAAAGAAATACCACACAAGATGTTGAGTAATTCAATTCTTTTTTAATTAAAAAAAGAAGCAACTTACAACTTTGATAGCAAGATTTTTATTTTCAAAACTAGAATAAATAAATCACACTCAGAAACAAAGAAAAAGTAAACTAATAATAATTATAATAAAACACACACTTAATAATAATAATAATAATAATAATAATAATAATAATAATAATAATTACTATAGCTAAATAATTACTCTCCATCCTTTCACACACACACAGAAACAAAAAGTAAACAATAATAATAATAATAATAATAATAATAATAATAATAATAATAATAATAATAATGGAAAAAAAAAAGAAAAAAAAGGAAAACAATAAATACATTTATAATTAAAAATAACAACAATGAAAATAGAAGTAAATGATCAGATGCTGGTACAGTAGTTAGTCTTGTCTCTATTTATCTATCTCCTACCCTGCCCACACATTTGTGGGGTTTCCATACGGGTCAATTTGCACGTGAAATGGCGATGGCCGTCCACGTTTGGGAGAATTTCTCGTGTAAATCAGGTTTGTGGCCAAAAAGAAACCAGCCAAAGAGAGGGATAGGATAAATCTCATTTACTCGTGTAAACGACAAAACACACAGGAAAATCCATGCCCAGTTTCGCATGGAAACCCGCATTTCATGTGTAAATGTTAATGAGCGTGTTTATCCTTAACTATAAATATTGCAAGAGAGCAGGTTTTTTTATTACTGTTTTTTGCTGTGTCTGGCCTGTCATGTTGTATATCTCTTGTGGGTTTACAGTTCTGTATAAAACCACTTACCATGAACTGCGTAATGCCCTTGTTATAGTATTAAAGCAGCTGTTTGAGAATACCCTTGCTGTAAAAAACTACGCTAAAGTTAGACACGAAGAACAAGTGAGTTGCTTAAATGTCTAACTGAATTAATTCCCGCCCTTTTTTTGATCCCAGCTATGTCCAAAAGACAACGCGTGTCTGCCCTCCACGTTTATAAATATAGTTGGTGAACTGGATGTCATGAGCCAGCTCGATCGCCCAAAACAGCTCATATATATATATATATATATATATATATATATATATATATATATATATATATATATATATATATATATATATATATATACAGTGCCTTGTAAAAGTATTCAGACCCCTGACCAATTCTCTCATATTACTGAATTACAAATGGTACATTGAAATTTCGTTCTGTTTGATATTTTATTTTAAAACACTGAAACTCAAAATCAATTATTGTAAGGTGACATTGGTTTTATGTTGGGAAATATTTATAAGAAAAATAAAAAACTGAAATATCTTGCTTGCATAAGTATTCAACCCCCACACATTAATATTTGATAGAGCCACCTTTCACTGCAATAACAGCTTTAAGTCTTTTGGGTAAGTATGTACCAGCTTTGCACACAGTGTCGGAGTGATTTTGGCCCATTCTTCTTGGCAGATTTGCTCCAGGTTGTTCAGGTTGGTTGGACGACGCTTGTGGACCGCAATTTTCAAATAGTGCCACAGATTCTCAATGGGATCGAGATCAGGACTTTGACTGGGCCACTGTAGGACATTCACCTTTTTGTTCTTGGGCCACTCCAATGTTGCTTTGGCCTTGTGCTTGGGATCATTGTCCTGCTGAAAGGTGAATTTCCTCCCAAGCTTCTGTTTTTTAGCAGACTGAAGCAGGTTCTCTTGCAGTATTTCCCTGTATTTTGCTCATCCATTCTTCCTTCAATTTTAACAAGATGCCCAGTCCCTGCTGATGAGAAGCATCCCCACAGCATGATGTTGCCACCACCATACTTCACTGTAGGGATGGTGTGTCTTGAGGCATGGGCAATGTTAGGTTTGCGTCACACATAGCGCTTTGAGTTTTGGCCAAAAAGCTCTATCTTGGTCTCATCTGACCACAAAACCTTTTTCCCACATTGCAGCTGGGTCACTCTCATGCTTTCTGGCAAACTCCAGACATGCTTTCAGATGGTACTTTTTGAGTAACAGCTTCTTTCTTGCCGCCCTCCCATACAAGCCAGTGTTATGCAGAGCTCTTGATATGGTTGACTGGTGCACCATTACTCCACTCCCAGCCACTGAACTCTGTAGCTCCTTCAAAGTGATTGTTGGCCTCTGTGGCTTCTCTCACTAGTCTCCTTCTTGTTTGAGCGCTGAGTTTTGAGGGACAGCCTTTTCTTGGCAGTGCCTGGGTGGTGTGATACAGCTTCCACTTCCTGATTATTGATCCAATTATGCTCACTGGGATATCCAAACACTTGGATATTATTTTGTACCCTTTCCCTAAGCTATGCATTTGTATTACTTTATCTCTAACTTCTGTAGAATGCTCTTTGGTCTTCATTTTCCTTCAGATTCACAGCCTGACCAATGATCCTTCAACAGTGGGGTTTTTATCCAGAAAATGTGACAGCAACTTTAGTAGTTCACAGGTGGAGGCCAATGGTAAGGTAATTGTGTCCTCGTTAGGGCAATTTCTTTCATCGGTGTAAACTGGGAGCTTCCACAGCACAGGGGTTGAATACTTATGCAAGCAAGATATTTCAGTTTTTTATTTTTCTTATAAATATTTCCCAACATAAAACCAATGTCACCTTACAATAATTGATTTTGAGTTTCAGTGTTTTAAAATAAAATATCAAACAGAACGAAATTTCAATGTACCATTTGTAATTCAGTAATATGAGAGAATTGGTCATGGGTCTGAATACTTTTGCAAGGCACTGTATATATATATATACTGTATATATATATATATATAAATTAGTTAAAACAGTATTCACTATTAACGACATGACACTCCACTAATGACATTTGAAAAACAATTTGGGCAAGAGCAGTAAAACACATTATTAACCAACCAGGCACGAGGTATTTTGCTTTATTACAGCAGCTTAGATTCACTCGTGTACCAGTTCTCTGCGCATGGAAAACACATTTTCACAAAATGTCACTAGTAATCTTCAAAAACAGCACGAATACTTTACGCATAGCTAATTTACATATCAACCCCCACCTTTCCCATTCATTTGCATGACGTCGGGTGAAAAGCCCGGTTTTGACTCTCACTATATTTTTATTTACCATTTCTAACTCCAGTCATTCAAAACTCCACGCAGGGCACTTTAATTTTTTTTCTTTTTTAGTTCTTAAGAATATGTTTACAAAGTGGGGGCACCCCCACAACGTTGTTTTTTCAGAGGTTACTGTCTTTGTGGGGACGTTCTCAAATTTTGTCTGCAGATTGATAAACCAAAAAAATCATTCCATAAGTTTTTTTTTTTTTTAAAGCTGATATAAAGTTTAAAAAAAAACAAAAAAAAAACAAAAAAAAACGGCTAGTTAGTCCAAGTACTTAACCCAAAAAAACCCCAAGATATGACGTGAAAGGTCATCAGTACTATATGATCCATTTTAAAGTACTCCGGCAGCAGGTTAAACCTTCAGGCATCATGGTATCTAGTGTGTTTATCCATTTATTTTCTTTTATTCTACTGTACTGTACATTCTAAAACCACAAACTTTCATGGTGTGCCTGTTCCTTGTAAAGTGATGAACTATTGGTTCATTTACTTTTTTTTATTTCTTGTATGTACCTGTCTCTCCTACATATTTTATTTTATTACATTTTAAGCAAAATATAACCTATACAAGGTTGCTATCCTTCCATGACAGATTTTTAAGACTGAATATTTATTTTCTTTATTTGCGATTTGAACTTTATCTTTATCAATATATCTGCACACTTTACATGCTCTTTTACAGGTTTCAATTTAATATTAATTTATTTAATACTTATTTAATTGATTTAATAAAGGAACAATGGGAAAATAATGCTAAGGTCATTGTGTTTCTTATACCACTTTAGGGTGTGCTACAGGTATATGACATCACAAAATACCAGAGCTTTGAGAATCTTGAAGACTGGTTCCTAATATTTAATACTAATATCTCATATAAAATAATATCTAATATAAAATATTATAATATTTGCAATTATTATTGCATCTGGAGCTATGCAACTGATTTTATACTGACAGGTGACATGTTAGAATAGTTACGTTTACCAATACACTTTGCTTCAGTGAGCGGAAATACGTATCTGAGTCTATGTGATGAAGTTTTCTGTAAATTATAATTAGAAAATGGAACAGATATTTTCTTTAAATAGATAATATATCACTGAATTTTTTTTAAATTAAAAAACCCATTTGGATGAGATAGTAATTTGGATTTGCTATAGAGTAACTTTGACAATATAATTATAACCTTATGAAAAGTAGGTCTGATCTGCAGTTATTTCTGACACATATATCAGTTTTAACAGGGTCATCTTGAGCAGTCACAATGATTCTGTTTGTTATCCTTTTATTCAGCATGACATCACACTGGTGCTGCAGTGGGGCACTTGATGAATGATTGAATCCATCTTCAGTGATTGGATTTAATAAAGGAACAATGGGAAAATAATCCTAAAGTAATCCTAAAGTCATTGTTCTTATACCACTTTAGGGTGTGCTACTGGTATATGACATCACAAAATACCAGAGCTTTGAGAATCTTGAAGACTGGTTCCTAATGGTAAAGAAGGTTAACGAAGAATCTAAAACTCAGCCTGTAATTTCCTTGGTGAGAAATAAAAGTAAGAATTTTTTTTTTCTTTTTACTATTTACTATTTGTGACATATATTTTCAGATAATTCTTATATTTATTTTAACAGTAGCTAATCCTTTAGTTGATACTTTGCATCAGAACTTCCAACCCCCACTAATGTAAAACATCTTTAGTAACTATGTTTGAAGAGTAACTAGCGGGGTTCCGAAAAATATAGTGTTACACTTCCTCTCATGTGTTGGTAAAACTGTTAAATTACAGGTACGATATTGTTAACATCCTGACCATTTTTAACATTTATAACTTTAAAATCTCTTTCAAAGCTCTTTTCAAAATGTCTGCTGTAGTGCCCTGGTAGTGTAAGATTATTGCCCACATTGTCAAACAGGTCACACAGCAATAACAATCCATGATGTGGTACGGAACAGAAGCCAGAGCACTTGTTATGTTTTTTTTTCCAGCAGTGATTTAGAGAACTGATCTCAACCCCAGTGCACTAGAGTGGCCATTTTGAAAAGAGCTTTGAAGCAGACTAAAGTTTTAAGTGTAAAATGTTGTCAGGATGTTAACAATGAAAAGAAAAATTACAGGTACGTTATTTAAACAGTTGTAGCAACACCTGGGGATGTATAACGCTATATTTCTTGGAACCCCGGTACTTTTTAAGGAAACAATCATTTCAACAAAACTCTTTTTTCCAGTTTGTTTACAATTCCTTTAATGTTACTGCTGTTTATCTGTACAGTAAGTTCTGCCAAATTGTACAAATAATGGTTCAAGCTTGAAATAGACAAATTAAACTGAAACATCTTCCAAATAACATCAGTTTTAACATCTGGGATAATCTAACAATGAAAGTCAGTATATATGTTTGCTACATTTGGGACATTTGTTTTATATTGTGGTAATTGTCTTATGCTGCCTGGGGGAGGGGGGGGGGGAGGTGGGGGTCCTGATAAGTTTCTACTATCTACAATATTGACACATAACTTACCTTTTAACATCCTCAAATACATAAATAAGAGGCTTTATTTTCTATGAATTGAGACTGTGATGTATATGTATTTGCTTGTTTAACCCCCCACTTTATATAGTATGCTCAATGTTATCAGTGCATTTACTTTTCTCATCAAAAAGGCTCCTCATGTGTCAAACCAACATTTTCCCTGGATCTATTGTAAATAGAAATGAACCCAGGTTGAATGGGAGCTACACAAGTCTTGATTTATGCTCATGGATCATACGTCTCTGGGGCACTGGTTATCTGTAGCTCCTACAGTGGGGTAGAAATTATCTGGCACCAGTGTTCATTTGATGGATGAATGATTTCTGCTCCAGAAACGTAGAGATATTAACCAGATCCATTTGCAAATAAAGACTAATAACTCAGATTTTTAAACATTCTCCATGACAAATGGGGAGGCAAGGAGCAGAGTGCATCAACTCTAATTAAAAATGTTGTCTGTATGCTCTCTCTAGCCATGATTGATTGTTACAGAAGTGGTATCTCTACACAGGAAACTCTGTTCCATTACTTTGCAAAGTTGAAAGGTTAGGTTTTAATTTGGGTCCCCTGCTCCCGATAGTCATGCATTAGCTTTGTAATTTACAGCAATCTCTACAGAATTATATTTATAAGCTTGTTGCTCCTGAATATATTCTATTCCTCAAAAGGATAGAAACCTGAGAAACATTTGTGTGTTTTACTCCTATAGTTTGAAAAATACCACACAAATTGCTCTACATGGAGCAATCAGTTATGACCTGAGACCTTTTAAATCCTGAACCTTCAAAAAGACTTAATTTTCAGTGGACATTAAAAGGAGTTAGTCTAGATATCTTATGGGAATAGCAGACACAGACGTTACTATTTTAGTTGCCTTCAGAATAGTTACAATATAGAATACATTAGGGTACTTTTTCAGTTAAAAATAAAACTAAATATAGGAACAGCGAAGGCGATTGCCCAGCCTGATCTATATGGTTTTTTGTGTTCGAGATTTGTTTTATTTAAAACCTTTATTTTGCTCTGTGAGCAAGTATTTTTGTTTGAATATTTTATTTATTTTTGTTCTTTACACCACCGCCTTTACAACTGCAGTACTGCAAAACTTTGTTTGTGTGTCTCTCTGGCACCACTCAGCCATCCCTGTCCCACATGGGATTGGAGCGCCTCCAGGACCCAGGCCAGATGAGGTACTGTGGGTGCTTTATTTTAGTTTTTTTTTCTTTTGTGCGAGACATTTTTTTTGCAAACAAAAATGGGAAGGAAAAGCTGCAGGAAACAGCAGCAGCGACACCTGCAGCACCAACAGCAGCAGCAACAGCAACAGCTGCCACCGGGGGACGTCGGCCAGGTCTACGTTGTCGGCGAGTGGTGCCCTGGTTGTGGTGAGTTCGGGCACACAGTGGCCATCTGCCCCACCCAATACCAGGGAGAGGAGTTGGCTGCCCGAGCGAGCCAGGACCAGGCACCCCAAGGATGACCCAAGAAGCGGGAAATACCAGCTGCAGCTGCAAAACGGGACACCATCCTCCATGTGGTCATGAGCAACTGCTGGTGCCCCATCTGCGGAGAGTGGGGGCATTCCCCACTCAACTGCCCCCTCCCAGAAAAAGATTGGTGCACCAGTTGCCTGCACTATGGGCATGAGGGGGCGGGCTGCCCGGATCAGGACAAGGACACAGTTCTAGAGTGGGATGAGTTGCTGTAGCAGGAGGAAGAACCACTGACATGGCCAGAACCACCACCACTGCCATTTGCAGAGGGGGAGGAGCCCCTGCCGCCTTTGCCGTCAGAAGGGGAGGAGCCCCTGCCGCCGCCAAGAAGAAGGGGAGGAGCCCCTGCCACCTTCACCACCAGAAGGGGAGGAGCCACCTTCGCCGCCAGATGGGGAGGAGCCCGGCCGCTTTCACCGCCAGAAGGGGAGGAGCTGACTTCGTCGCCAGATGGGGAGGAGCCCCTGCCGCCTTCGCAGCCAGAAGGTGAGGAGCCCCTGCCGCCTTCACCGCCATGAGGAGAGAAGCAGGAGCTGCTTCTGCCTCCTCCACCACTGCCACCACCTGAAGGAGAGGAGCAGGAGCTGCCTCTGCCTTCAAATCCATCACAGGGAGAAGTGGAGCTCCTGCTGTCACCTCCTGAGGGTCTGCTGCTGCCGTCGCCGGGGGTCACTGTCGGCTCTGCTTTGCCTGGGGTAGCTGCCAGCCCTTCAGGGCAGCAGGGAATACTGTGGCCGGAGTCCCACAAAGGGGAGCTGCCGGCCACGAAGAAGGGGGGGAGGTGAGGAGACCACCTCCACCACAGCCCCGACCACTACCCCAGTGCCATAGCCCAGTGCCTGGGGGTTGGTTCCCTCAACCTGGGCTCCCAGACACCCAGGCTGCATGTTTGGACTTCTAGTCGCTGGGCCTGACTCCCAGGTTGTGGCACCACCAGGCACTGGAGGTCGCCTGGTCTCCTGCTGCGGTCCCACTGGTTGCCCAGACGTCGCTGCACTATCGCCTGGGCTCGCACCTCTGCCTGGGGCTGACCGGTCGTCTGCCTGCGCTCCCAACGCCACATCCAATGCACCTGGTTCCCCTGTCGCCAGGTCTCGGTCCTGCCAAGAGGGCACCGGGATGGGGACTGACCCTCCCTCAGCAATGGGAGAAGGAGGACCTCTCACCATGGCCGCCCCCATGGACCTCTTGCTTCCCGTCTTCCGGGACTTTGGGACTAAGGTGGGAGGTGGCTGTTGGTGCCAAGTGTGCGTTGCATGGGGGGGGGGGATATGTAGTAGAACAGCAGGAGAGAGCCCTGCACATTATTAAAAAGGATGTATATATGTTTTTGGTTGTTATTATTATTATTATTATTATTATTATTATTATTATTATTATTATTATTATTATTATTTATGTGTAAATATGACGGCATAGCCGTGTTATTGTTTTTGTATTTATTTTAAAATATATATATGATGACGTAGCCGCATGCTTTTGTTATTGTTTTTCATTTAAATGTGTTCTGGCAGAGCCGAGGTCGGCAGCTTGTCCTCTGCCAGTAGTAATTAAAAACTTCATGTAGAAGGTGGCCATCTTCCAAACTAATTAAGTGATTCATTTGTTGCTAATCGGGAGATGGTCACCTACATAAAAGCCTTCAGCTCTCTGCACTCTGGGTGGGTTGTTCAGAGGAGAGAACGAAGCGAGCGAGAGAGAGGAGTTTAAAAATGTAGGAACAATGAAGGCGATTGCCCAGCCTGACCTATGTGTTTTTTTGTGTTTGAGATTTGTTTTATTTAAAACCTTTATTTTGCTCTGTGAGCAAGTGTTTTTGTTTGAATATTTTATTTATTTTTGTTCTTTAAAAGTAAATAGCCATCATTCAAATGCCGTTTTGCAAACTTCAAGCGATTGTCCTTGTGACGTTTTCCTAAGAGTGGCTTTTTCCTTGGCCTGCGACCATTGAGACCTTCACCATGCAATACTCAACCTATGGTTGAAATGGAAACCCCAGTTCCACTTGCAGCCAATTCACTTTGAATATCTTTGGCAGTCATTCTCAGATTGTTATTAACCTTCCTCACAATTCTTCTACTTGTTCTTGGTGAAAGAACCTTCTTTCTTCCGGACTGAGGGAGCGTTGTGACAGTACCATGAGTCTTGTACTTCTAGATAATAGAAACAGTAGTTGAAATTGGGATACTCAGATGCTTGGAAATCTTCTTGTATCCTTCTCCAGCTTTATGACAATACATCATTTTCTGCCTAAGGTCTTCAGATAGCTCTTTACTTTTTCCCATATTGACTCATTGGTAATGACAGCAGTCATCCTATGCCTTACCCTTTTGTACTCTCTAAGAATGTTCACCTACAATCCTGCATTTTCTAGACTTTTCTAGAATTAGAATTTCATATTGAAATTTTTAGCACCTTGTAGACAATACTATCATAGCATCAAAGGGTATGAATACTTTTGAATCAGCAGTTTTGCAAAAAAATTGCTGAAATAAATAATTGTAGACATCTGTTTCTTGTAACTTTTTTTCCTCATCCACAAAAGCAAAACTTTTGCTGCAAAAGATTTTTCCTAATATTCTTTGTTTTCGAGAAATTTCTAGAAATTATAAATTTCCATTGGGGTATGTAAACTATAAACTATAAAATACATATATGTATGAATCAGTACTTGGAAATTCTGGTCTGTGATTGGTTAAAACCTCACCATAGGCACAAAAATAGATCGAACTACATACATTACACCACCAGGCAATAGTCTCCCTCTGACATGTGATTGGTTCACATCACTGTCAGTCCTGCCCCATTTCAAAGGAAAGCTCTTCACTTCCACTTCTAACAAGAGAAAATGGCTGAATGAAAAAAAACTGCTGAACAGCGATTCTGTGACTTAACAGAAAATTAATTACAAAACATACTACAAAAGATGCTCCACACACTAAAATGGTCATTAAAATGCCACTGTCACTGTTTTCAATCAAATTCAATTCGATGATGTAAACAATTATGATGGCCATGATCTAAATTGTATTATGCAGCAGTCAGCAAGCCAGATGAACTTCAAAAACATTTTCTGTTGTTTATTTGCTATTTCTGTATTTACTTATGCAGTATCAGCTGTATTTAAACATGTACTGCAGACTCAGCTCATAGTGGAAAATGAAATACCCATTTGGAAGACTATTGTTACCTCCAATAAGCCTGTGGCTTGGGGAATTATAGCCCCCTGTAGGTAACAACAGTCTTCCCTCGGGCAATAATTTTCCACTAAAGCCCACCTCTCCAGTCCATATTTAATATAGTGCTCACTGCTATAACGCCTTCATTATAGCTGAATCGGTATAACATGGTAGGGTCGTGGCTCTCATTTGCTCCATAATGCCAGTACAGTAGCCCTTTTATACTCGTTATAAGGCGGAACACAAATAGCACAGTCTTTTAACTATGGCGCCCCACTATAGCGTTATAAAGGGTGAACACTGTGTTTGTGTGTGTGTGTGTGTGAATATATATATATATATATATATATATATATATATATATATATATATATATATATATATATATATATATACCGTAGAACTTTAAATATACGCCCCAGTATCCCTGGCGCCTACTGGAGACCAGCAACTATTTGAGACTTGCCGTTTATTATGTAAGATCAGTAACATCTGTAAATACTTCAAATGCAATCATGAAAAAGAAGCCTGCACACAACGTTATAGAAACGACATAAGTAAATGACAACATTCCAGCAACGTCATTTAAGGTTGTGTCAGTGACAGTTTGTATTGTAATAATAATAAAAACAGTAAAATCCACTAAAGACAGCCCTGTAACTATCAGAACACAAGCGTGTATTAAGGTAGGCTGGCAACACAATAAAAAAACAAACATGGTTTTAAAATTAATAAAAGCAATAAGTATCATCTTTATTAACACATATTATATTTATTGTTCCCCCTCAAAACGTGTACATTGGTAAGCATGGACAATCAATGAAAAATTAACCAAAATTAATCTTCATTGCAAAACAACCGCATGAAATACTGTGTTAATACGAAAAATAAGTTCATACTGTTGGCACACAACACACTCAAAAATGCTTCAAACTGTCTAAAGATTAACAATAAAATAAATACAAGTACCAGTTTTATCACAAAATCAAAGCAAAAGTGACTAATTTGTTTTTATAATGTGGAAAAGGAGCGAATATTCATTGCAAGACTCGATGCACGAAATACTGTTAATACAAAAAAAAAAAACACGTACAAATACACTAAAAGGCAAACCTGTTAATATCAGAAAACAAGTTTGTATTTTACTTACTTTCTTCATGCCCAAAAAAGCTTCAAAACTGTTTTTTAAAATGAATAACGTCACACACAAAAAGAAAACTAGTATGCATTACGTGTACCTTAAAATAAGTTAAATTCACTTTTCTTATTCATCTTGAGCCTCAGGGTCTCTTCATCGCTGTTGAAAAAAAAATTGGTAATCTCGCTGTACAGCCGTGTGTGTGTGACTGGAACATTCAGTATGACTCGCATTATATTATTATTCATAACCCGCCGTTTAAAAGAGACCTGGCGTCTATTTACCGTATTTCCCAGAAGCCCCGGTGCTTATTAGAGACCCGGCGAATATTAGAGACTGCCGATTATTTGACATTTTACGGTATACATACTTCAAGTTGCAGTGAACTCTCCAGCCCTCTATGTAGGCTAGATTAGCCACAGCATGTGTGAATACTGTATATTCAAAGCCTGTATATGAAAGTTTGACATTCTGCAGTGATGAGTAGCTTTATCTTCCCAAGACGGTGAAAGTGATCTGCTGTTTTTAGCAAACCCATGTGCAAATGTGTGCAATTGAAAAAAAAAATAGACAGAAAGAATGAAAAATACAATGAGAATTATATACAGAAAGAGCTCAATACAATAGTAAACCCCACACAATTTCTCAGCTGGAGGCGCCAGTCCAGACGGCCAGACGGACACTGGATGGATTCTCCTGTTCCAGGTGACAGTACAGGTAATAAAACAGTGTGAAATATGACATGGTGTAGCTGATGCCTTTCTCATATTTCTTTACACTGTTGTTTGTATTCTGTTCTTCGGGGTACAACGATCTCTACGACATGAAATAACACATGCCCTCTATGTTGGTGTCCTGGCAATCCATGTGTGACACTTAGCAAGGTCTGCTTTTCAAAACATGAAATTCACATGATGCATTTTGCCACCAACATTGTTTTCAGTGTTTACCTACTTGGCAAAGTAAAGCAGAATATTTAAAGAGCCTTGTAAATCTACCACAAATCCTGTCTGTTCAGTGCAGACAGCACATTAAGAGGTGTTAATAATCCCAGGTTAAAGCTGAATGCGCTTCTGTTTTGGGTTTAGTCGAAAAATGTTGTTTCTGGCTCTGCCCTTCATACTCAGGTCTTCTTATAACAAACTAAAAGCTTTTAATTGCACCTTTGGGGATAGTTAGGCTACAATAGACATATGGTGGACAAAGCCGAGTGGAGTAAGGGAGGTAGTATTGTAAACAGGAGATGTGCATGTCAGCAGTCTGAACTGCCCAGGGAGATACCCACAGCTTGTGGTGTAGAATTGTCATATACAGCATAGTTTTTTTTTTAATCGCAATTTTTAAAAGCAGTTCTTCATATAGAATGCACTGTATCCATAGTACATTAGGTATATAACCCAACAGTACATTCTTGTCCCTGTCAAATTGATTGTGAAAGCAGTGGGCTATATACATTTTTTTTTACTGGTATTGCCTCATTTTGAAATAAAAATACAAACAAGAGAGTTCTGGTCATGAGTAAGTATTGTTCCTAAGCCTACCCCGTAAAAGAAATAAAATAGATACAGTCTGCCTCTTAGGACTAATGGTTTGATGTGAGTCATTCTGAGGAAAGCTTCACATGTTTGCCACGTATTTGATAAATTGCTTAGGCTGCATGTATTGTTGTCCAAGCAGAAGAGTTTAATTTACCACTTGCCAAGATAACAAAATATTAATACTAGGAACATTTTAAGCTCTGCCCCTTTGGTAACCCACAGGTTACGGCTACAGTGAGAAAACAGGATGCAGCATTGCGTTGTGAAAAGATTATTGTAAAAACTCTAAATGTAAAGAATATTTGAAATGTGAAGATAATGATCAGAGTAATCATGACAGAAAATACTATCAAGTCATTGAAGCTCTGGGCTTGAATACCTTATGTGGTTGACGTGCTTCACCAAAAGGTTAAGTATTAATGGAAAATGTTCACAGCCATGTTACTAAAAGATAACATGCTCATTGTAAGTTTTCTTTGATTTGGCATTTCCAGTAACATTGAATGTCTTCATTCATTAAGCCATCCATAAAGCAAATATTGTTGCACATGTAGCGGATAAGAAGTCTTTTTAAGACGTCTTGTGTGGTA
Source organism: Acipenser oxyrinchus oxyrinchus (assembly GCA_030684275.1). Lineage (NCBI taxonomy): Eukaryota > Metazoa > Chordata > Actinopteri > Acipenseriformes > Acipenseridae > Acipenser > Acipenser oxyrinchus. The sequence goes on along the minus strand of CM060248.1, from coordinate 98,048,459 downwards.
TGTCATAGATCATTAACTGCACATAACCACCTGACTTGGGGCTGTCTGGAAGCATCATTATGGTCAATAGTCTTTCATTCTTGTATCACTACAGAACATTGATTTGCAGGAATGTTAGCTACTGTGGATATACATTGCATAAAAGGTACTGTTATACAGTATGAGTGACGACCTTTAAAATATTGTGGAACCACTTTAAAGACAAGATATCAAACGTTTGTATTTATGTTGTACTTTGTGCACCTTTGCTTTTACTTTTTTTTGTTTATTATATAATTTGTAAAATATGAATGTATTTAACGTCTCCTAATGTTAAGATATATTGTGCACAGTGCTTAGCTCTTTTAGGATAGAAAATCTTCTTTGTTTGATGAAAAAAAATCACTGTCAATGTAGAGTATAAAGTTGTACTATAATTGCTTAATATGGACACTCACTTTTTTTTAATGACTTCATAACTAACATGTTTTTGTTTATATCAGGAGCTTTTTACAGATGAAGGTAATTGTGCTGAAGAACTGTGCATGTAGTCGGCAGATGGTATAGAACTGATTTGGTGTAAAACCAAGGAGAGGAGTCTTCCCGCATCTTCTCTGATTGTCTTGGATGAGGCATGTTAGTATGCCAGGCTGTATTCCACTGGTGTTGTATTATTGTAGAATGATGGGCTTAGTAGTCACCTAGTATTACTATACTGTTTTGAGCTTTACCAAGAATGATGAAGCTGTCTGATATAAATTGCTATTTAGATAAAGGTTACTTTTTGGGGGAGGGGGGAGGGGGGGTGTAATGCACTAGGCTTGTGCCAGATGCAAAAGACTGAATCCCAAAAATCCACATTTGTGTGTATTGAAGACCCTGCTCTGACCCCCTCAGTCAAACCTTGGCCATGTAAAAGGATTTTTTTTTTTCATTAAAGTTACTAGCTTTCTAGCTGTATTGGAAGTTTGTGGAAGTGTGAATATCTGAAAACAATAGAAATGTTCCAGAAGCAAAAGCCTGAATCCCAAATCTCACCCCACAATCAAAACTTGTATGTGTTTTTTTTTTCTTTTTCGTTACACTATATATTTTTTTATATATAGTGTAAGGGCTATAGTAGAAAATTATTTCCCAGAGGGGAGACTATTGTTACCGACAGGGGGCTATAATGCCTGAAGCTGCAGGTAGCAATAGTCTTCCCGAGGGGTATTTAATTTTCCACTATGAGTCTGCAGCACATATTTAATATATGAATCAGTCAAGAATATAAGTGGGGCAAGGTTGGATAGTAAATATGACTTTATATATTTTGTTTAAGTTAGCTGACACAGCATAAGTAAATAAATAAATAACAGAAAATGTTTTTGGGAGACTATTGCCCAATGGTGTAAGGATGTTGGGGCAATAGTTCAATCTATTTTTGCTCCTATTATGAGGTTTTAACCAATCACAGGCCAGAATTTCCAACCACTGATTCATATACTGTATATATATATATATACAGTATATATACAGTATATTACAAAGAAAAGCGTCTGTGCACTCCAATGTTTAACCTCCACAAGGTGCCGACCATAAGGCTATGGTATATTGAAAAGAAAAATGTCTATGTGAACTCACAATTGCTTCTTCCAGTTTTCAAGTGAAGTCCACCACGACAGGTCGCACTCTCAAAAAATCAGACAGGACCACTGTGATTTTATATTTAAAAAGGTTCTATTACACATATAGTACTACAAATCTTTAACTTCAGCAAACTTGTATCTGTATACTTGCCATTCCACCAACTGTATTAAATGCTGTATTTGTTTGAATCTAACATGCCATTTTTTTCTTATATTAAACTTAAGTTTAGAACCAAACATCCAAATTATTATTATTTGTAGTTATACTAATGTAAAAGTGATATGTTAAAATTGCACAATAAATATACAGTTCAACATTCTGCAGAGCAATTCAACTTGGTAGGTGGAGGTATCAAATGATGGATATAAAGATACTAGGCCTACTAACACAAAGAGCCCTGTATTTTACATCTATAAATGTTCTAGTATTAACTGCCTACTGCATTACCAGTATTTACCATGAGGAAGATTACATAAAATTAAGATTTTACGCAAGAAAAAAAGGGAGCTGATGGATATCATCCTAAAAATATATATTTTACTTAACTGGACAGAAGACAAACAATTTTTGGCAGTAAAACTGTCACATATCTGTTGGTTCAGCCCTTACCTGTGTGTACAGGGGCTTTGCTAAAACTGAATGGATTAGTCCAGGTGTTCCATTTGCAGTCGCTGTTCAAGAGTTCCATTTTACGTGTAATAAACTTTGTGTTATTCTCCAAAAATAAACAATTGGAAATGGCCAGTTTTCTGTAAACATATTTTAATGAACAATTTTTGGAGTGTTTTGGGCTAATAAAATGACTCGCTCTAGCATTAGGTAAGAGGTGGCTGGAGCTGGAGATCCGAATGGTTTTATGGTGTGCTTAAGCAACCGATGCTTAACATAAATGTGTTAGAGTTGTAACGTTTCATATGTGCGAAAAGTGAAAGGATTTATAACATGAGAGCTGTATGTGCAAGTAGTGAGAGAGACTAAACAGTATATTGATGTTACTTTATCCTGTTTCCACTAGGGGTTTGCCTTAAGACGTAGGTCATACTTTTTATGAATGCCTCTTAACTAAATGGTAAAATGTTTTTTTTTTATTTTTGTTAATGGAAACTGGGGTAAAACTCATTATATACAGCACTGTAGTGCTCGAATTGCTCATGCATCTGTGTATACTAAGGATTTAGTTAATGCTGATATTTTTTTCTCTGGCTACAAAAGCTCAATAATGCTTACAAAACTAAAAATTAAATATTAGCACCATCTTGTGCACCTTACAACACATTGCAACCACAATGTGGTACTTTTACTGTAAGCCTGATATTATTATCTAGCTTAGGAAGCATTCGTTTGCATCTGTTTGGTAAATGATAGCTGTCAATTCCGTGTATTGCAGTATATCAAATCAATATTTTGTCGAATACATACTTTTTGTTAATTACATTTTTTTTTCTTAACATTCATAGGATTGCAAGAATATTAAAAAAAAATATATTCTTAAGCTTATTTTGATCCCTAGAGCTAGATTCAAAGAGGATTAAGTAGAACAGTAAAGTAAACCATTGTCAGGTTAAATGACATCTCAAGGCAAAGTTGGCTTCAGCAGAATGTGGTCTTTTGTTTTATTTGTTACTATAGCCTTTTTGTATGTTATGCATTACACTTTCTTCAAGAATCTCCACAAGGCTAAAAAAAAAAAAAAAAAAAAATCTCTGAAAACCTTTCTGTGATGTCTGTATTTTGTTGAAGGTACACTGGTAAGTCTTGTATTTATGAATTAGCACTTGTAATGACTGTAGCTTCCATCATTGTTTATTTTAAAAATCTAAATGTGCTTGAGTGTCAATTTTGTACATTTCCTTCGCTTTATGGATTGTATAATACAGAACATCCATAGCAAATGGAATTACCGCTAACTCTAACATACAGACATACTGTGATAAAGAGTTATCATTAGTCACCATAATGGAATAGTAGGCTCCTGGTAACCTTGGGCTGGCCTGCACAGTTTAAAATGTTTTAGTACAATTTGTTAAGATGGATATTTACAGTGTAACCATTAGTGATAGAAGGCGAGGGTATTAGGGAAATCCATTTCAGAAGAAATTTGGTCTGAAGCCATTAGTCACAATTACACAATATTTTAGTTTATCAAACACATCAAATACAGCAAATTCAATAATTTCTCAATGCATACAATCCTGCCTGCTCTGTTCTCATTGACACTGGGACTGTTGTAAACTGTGATGCCTTTTACTCATTTATCACAAGCAGGCTATTATACAAATATTCAATAACATTGAAAATAGAATGTGTAAACCAACTGGATGAAAGGGGGGGGGCTGTAAATCATCTATTGCTTAAAGATGGGTACATTAAATATGTTTTACATTTACAATCGTAACTGTTCTATCGCAGATAACTTATCTTACTGCCTATTGAAAACAGATCCAAATTAATAAGGGAGCTTACTATGTAGAATGCAGGTACTAGTTTTAAATGGAGAAATTGTTTTAATGGAATGTATGTAAGTTATAGCACTTTTTATAATACTGTATTTACCCTTTTTCATATTTTCTATACCAATGCTTATTAATGGTCTGTTTAGGAAAATGGTTATAGACCATATATACTGTACTGTTTAACCACGTTTAAAATAAATCAGTCACAAGACACACTCCATATATACAGTATTAGCTTACTGTATAAAAGCTCATTGTTTTATTCCTAGCTGTAATTGCAGAGACCATTTCTTCATTTTAACTTAATAAAAGAAAGTGCTGGTGGAATCAGTTTGTGTTAGTCAAACTTAATAATAGAAAGTCAGTACAGTGAAAAAAAAATGGAGTATTCATTTTAAACATGGTCCATGTGCAGCAGTGTGGAGTAGTGATTAGGGCTCTGGACTCTTGACCGGCGGGTTGTGGGTTCAAACCTAGGTGGGGGACACTGCTGCTGTACCCTTTAAATAAATAATAGTAATGTAATTGTATGTAAAAAATAATGTGATATCTTGTAACAATTGTAAGTCGCCCTGGATAAGGGTGTCTGCTAAGAAATAATAATAATGTACAATAAAGACGCAGGTACTTTATGGAAACGCCTTGCATACAGTTTTTCAGCTTGATCAACACCTGTGTACTTATGTCAGTTACAGTGTGTCCTGTTTGCCTGTCCAAAGACAGCACATTGTATTGTTATACTGAAATGTCTGATTGTTTTGTTAGTTAGGCAAGTTCACCAGGATTTGAAAACCATGTACAGTAGTTATTTTGTTAAGTCATCCTTTCTGTGAGTGCTTGTGTGCTTTTTTAAAAAAAAAATTTTTTAGAGCTTTTCCTTTTTGCAGAGGCAAAATAGCCAGTAAAGCAATGAGAGCTACAAAATACAGTACATGACACTCTGTAAAATAAACACATGCTCTGTATCAAATGAATGCATGTCACTTCTGTAAGTAATAATCTGTCATGCTATCCATCTGTGTCGAGGCATAAACAGTTTATTTTGTGTTTAGAATAACTTCCTGGAGGTAGTTAATGTGACATACAGTTTGTCAGAAATGAGGGAAACCAGATCCAGACTTGAGATTTTTTTTTCCGATAACCAAAATTGGTGCATTAAAGAAATCGCAAACTGTAAGAAGGGTATATTGTTCTGTTTTAGTTGAGTTCAAAACAGTCACATACTGTATGGTAGTGTATGGTTGGTTACAATGCAATTATTTTTCTTGAAACAATTAGAGGAACGTTGATATTAATATCTGCTTTTTAACCAGGAGATTTAACCATTGAGACCGAGGTCTCGTTTACAAGGGGTCCTGAAAATAAAAAAATGTCGATTGCAAAGTACAAACAACACAATACAAACGCGTGGTTCAAACTTAATCGGCAGCGTACAGAGTTCAAAGAACAGAATATATATATATATATATATATATATATATATATATATATATATATATATATATATATATATATATATATATATACAGTGCCTTGCAAAAGTATTCAGACCCCTGACCAATTCTCTCATATTACTGAATTACAAATGGTACATTGAAATTTCGTTCCGTTTGATATTTTATTTTAAAACACTGAAACTCAAAATCAATTAATGTAAGGTGACATTGGTTTTATGTTGGGAAATATCTTTAAGAAAAATAAAAAAAACTGAAATACCTTGCTTGCATAAGTATTCAACCCCTGTGCTGTGGAAGCTCCCAGTTTACACCAATGAAAGAAATTGCCCTAAGGAGGACAGAATTACCTTACCATTGGCCTCCACCTGTGAACCATTAAAGTTGCTGTCACATTTTCTGGATAAAAACCCCACTGTTGAAGGATCATTGGTCAGGCTGTGAATCTGAAGGAAAATGAACACCAAAGAGCATTCTACAAAAATTAGAGATAAAGTAATACAAATGCATAGCTTAGGGAAAGGGTACAAAATAATATCCAAGTGTTTGGATATCCCAGTGAGCACAGTTGGATCAATAATCAGGAAGTGGAAGCTGCATCACACCACCCAGGCACTGCCAAGAAAAGGCCGTCCCTCAAAACTCAGTGCTCAAACAAGAAGGAGACTTGTGAGAGAAGCCACAGAGAGGCCAACAATCACTTTGAAGGAGCTACAGAGTTCAGTGGCTGGGAGTGGAGTAATGGTGCACCAGTCAACCATATCAAGAGCTCTGCATAACACTGGCCTGTATGGGAGGGTGGCAAGAAAGAAGCCGTTACTCAAAAAGTACCATCTGAAAGCACGTGTGGAGTTTGCCAGAAAGCATGAGAGTGACCCAGCTGCGATGTGCGAAAAGGTTTTTTGGTCAGATGAGACCAAGATAGAGCTTTTTGGCCAAAACTCAAAGCGCTATGTGTGTATAAGGCATATATATATATATATATATATATATATATATATATATATATATATATATATATTTGTTAATGTGGACTGAAGGAGAAACAGCAGGTTCTAAGCAATTCCCAAATACAGAGAGAAATATTATTAAATTCCATCTTCATATTATGATGGAAACAGTTCCACATCTTCAGGAGTTGATATGCAAACCATAATGATCCCATATGTGTTTGAACCCTTGGAACAGCCAAATTAACAGAATTCTGAGATCACAAACTATGGCTAATGCTAGCCTTTCTACCAGAGCACTCCAATAGGGAGGCACCAAGACCTTTACACAAAGCAATACCAACGAAAACGCCTACAGTTCATAAGTGAGAGCCAGCCTATTTGTATGTACATGTGACAAATCTTCCACCTGAATTATACAGTACATCTAATTTATGTAGAGACTGCTTCAAAACAGCCAGTGTTCTTATTCTTCAGTCCTTTTTCTCCTTCCATGTTTTACTTTGATTTATACAAAACAGTTCTTCATATGAAGCTAAAAATAGATCCTCATATTTAAGAATGTTCTATTTCTATAAAATATTGCTTTCATAATGTGTGGTTTCTTCATTTCCAGTGTGCCAAGTGATGCTTGGAGCATATGCAAAAAACTTGATTTAAAAAAAAAAATGTTTACTGCATTCTAAGTATGATTTTAAATAATTGTATTCGTGCTTCATAGCGGTACTGATGTTTCAAGTTACTGTTGCTTACTTTACTTCTAACTACCTGATGGTCAACATCTAGCTCAGCCATTCAATTCCATTTGTTTGACTAAATTGTGATGACTTGGTCATGCAGCTGTGACTGTTCGTGATTGGCATTTTTAAGAGTATGTTATGAAAGCAAGAATATAGTAGCCTGTTATACTAGACAGCCGTGCTAAAACACTGGTTGTGTGGGTGTTATCCTAGTTAGTTTTCATGTGCATACCAGCAGACTTTACCAGGGATATCCAACACACTGCATCTCAAGCATTTTCATTTTATATACGTGTATATGGTTTTATTTTCACTGAACTTGCTAAAGCAGGGGCTTCCAACACTGGTCCTGGAGAGCTTCTGTGGCTGCTCGTTTTCGTTTCAACCAATCTCTCAGTTACTTAATTGAACCAATTATTGGCTTAATTAGTCAAGATTAACAGATCTATAGCCACTGATGATGTAGACACCTATAAAACCTGCTGGATAGGGGCTCTCCAGGACCAGGGTTGGAGACCCCTGTGCTAAAGGGTTTTTAGCAGGAAAACAAAGATCTGCATGTATATTGATTTAAATATTGTGCTGTCCTGTACAATGGTGTACTGAACTGGCAAAATGGCGTGTATCAAGATCTGTTTATTAATAACAATACTAATACCACTATGACTACTACTAAGTACTGCTGCGACTAATAATAATAATCTCATGCATGCAATTTAATTTTCAAAACTTACACATTTTACGAGAGTAAGCAAAATGGTCACTTCTGTTGATTATGGAGTTAGCGATTTTTTTGTTTGTTGTAAATTGTCACTTTCAATATATTAAAAATAAACGACTTGTGTATCAAATCCATCTGATGCATGAATAAACAAGTAGAGCATTTTGTTTCACCCAATCTGCAGGCTGATAATGCAGTTATGGTCATGAAGAGGATAGCAAATATCAGAATGGTGTGTATGTGAACTTGGAAGATTAGCAGAACTTGTAATTACAGTATATTTTCAACGTAACTGAGTCACTCCATACATAAAAGCACAGCACAATCAATTTATGAAAAGTTCTATTTATACATTAAGGAAATTGCAATAAGCCATTATAGCGCAGTATGCCTGACTCCTAATCAACTGAATTACGTTTCACATGTAAAAACCGAGATTTAGTGTTTTTTTTTTGTTTTGTTTTGTTTGTTTCAGCTGAATAAACTAAGCTGTATGTGGTGTCTGTTTGTGTTTAGAAATACTAAATGACAAAACGTGTTGACAAAATGTATTTTTCAATGGCGCCGTTTACATGCACAAGTCATGACAGTTTTCCTCACAACCTGTTTGCCATACTTTTCAGGAAATGCGTTGCTATGCAGTTCTGATTTAGGAAAAAGAATTTGCCGTACCAATGCAGATTACTCAATTCATAGTCATTTAGGGGAGGGGATATTTAAATGTTCGTGCCTGCTTACTAAGTAGGAAAAGAACAACACTGAATATCGTGAGAAGAGCGTCATGCATTGCCATGAAGATAAAATCATTTAACAAGAGAAATTAATTCTACGATGGCCCAAAAGTGCAAGTCAGTGTTTTCTTAAAAAGTGCAGGCTCATCTAAAAATCAGTAGCATCTTAAAAGGGTGGCGAATACAAAAAAGCATGACAGAAATAAAAACGCATGACGGAAATGCTGCTCATTTGTTTTTCTGTCATACATATTTATTTCTGTCATGATTTTTTGTATTCGCCACCCTTTTAAGATGCTACTGATTTTTAGATTCGCCTGCACTTTAAGGTACGTTACATGACAAAGGGTTTTCGGAAAACTAATGTTTTCAGAAAACTGAATTAGAAAACTTTCTTAAAACATCACTTTTCTGTGTTTACATGATTAACAATAGAAAATCTAATTAGAATTCAACTGTATACATGGATTGAAGTTTTCGGAAAACACAGGATATTTTCGCATGCAAAGTAGCTTAAGTAGATTTGAATAGACCGGACATTTCTGCGATATCGGAGACCAATCCAATACTCAATTGCTTTATCAAAGTGTCAGGTCTTAAATTCAAAGATTACTATCCTATGCCTCTATTTAGATTCCCCATAATGTGCAATCAGCCTTTCTAACAGCTCATCCTGTTCTATATTACCAGTTTCTTTTGCAGACATTATTTTACATTATCACGTCATTTTAATGCTGGAAAACATTTGCTGCTTCAGTATTAACAAATGTATTACTTTATCCCTAACTAAGGAATGAAGGTCAAAGTTTGCACATGTGCAGTACACTATCGGAATAAGTTTTCCAAAAAGTGTGTTTACATGATATACATTTTGTTAGTTTTCGGAATTTAATCGGAAATTTATAGGTACTGTTTTCCGAAAACTGACTTTCGGAATATTCTGATACATTTTCCGAAAACTGTGTTTACATGACTTTTGATATCGGAATTAGTTTTCCGAAAACTTAGTTTTCTGAAAAAACTGACTGACTTGCACTTTTGTGCACTTTTGTGCCACCGTAGAATTCACATGTTGTTGCTCACATTCTGAATTACACCTCGCATTAGCTACTTGGTTACCTTTTCAGCACACACACACACACACACACACACACACACAAAATTATATAAAATATAATTTCTACAAGTTTTACTACTTAGAATTTATATTTGTGTGTGTGTGTTTGTGGAACAGCTAAAAGTTACATTTCATTAACACTAGAACTGCCTCGAGCCACAAGCACGATTCCTGCTCGGGTTTACATGGTTTTTTACAGCTATTTTTATCGTGAGAAAGGGATTGACCCTGCCACAAGGACGTTCTTTTGCTGTTTCACGATGTAGTCGCGTGAGAACAGTCACACAGTCATGACTGTAGAGTCGATTTTCAAGTGCATGTAAACCAAGCCAATGTTTTTGTGAAAATATGTCAAAAAAGTATTTGTTGAGTAATACATTTTGTCGATTTTGTTGATTTATTTTATTTGGAATGCCCCAAATAAATATTTTGTTTGGTGAGTCCTACATATAACCTGTCTGCCCAAAATTCATACCCCATAAAAGTGAACTGGATCCATAAACAAACTCTTAAAAGAATCTGAAGCAGTTAGTGCTTTCTGTAAACTGGACTCCTCTGTCCTCTCACTGTACTGACAGTATCGCTGCCCAGCATCAAGCGCAATGTTAAAAACAACTTGGGGAGGGCAATGATTTGTTTGGTCAGATAATCAATCAGAAGTGGTGGAACAGAAAAGGTCATAGTATCTTTAAGGTTGTTCTTTAACTGCAGTTATGGCTTTCTTAATGGTATTTCATCTTGCAACAGATGAATAAGTCTACAGATGAAATTATCTGTCCAAAAAAATATTAAATACAAGTATCTCTCTGGAGACAAATTGGGGCTGTTTATTACTGTACAGTATATAGTGACTGCCAGAACTAATTTACTGTAACATGTGGTATACATATTCAGAATGCATTTTACTCCCTTATAGTATGGGTGGATGTTAACCAATGCCCTGGAGACTAAAGGCTAAAGATCAAGTCAATGTATAATTCCACTGCAACATTCAAGCATTTAGAAACATGTTCTAATGTTTTATTTCCATTGGCCATGTCATTGTGTACATTACTGTACTCAACTGTTCCATGGTACACCATGTATCTTAGAATGGTGTTAATGTTTCATAAGCTTCCCTGACAAATGATTTACTACCTGGACCAAGTGTTCAGGATCTAAAGGATTTGTGAAGTTTACTTATAGTAGCCAACAGAGTTCCTCTGTACTTAATTATTGTAATTAATAGGGTATTTCCGTGTACATTTTTTATTTTTTTATTTTTTATAAATAGCAATGGAAGTACTTTTAAAAATCAGCATTATACGATTTATTGTTTTTAAGATGAGGGTTGTTCAAAAGATAAACAAACATTATTTGGTCTATTTTTGGATATACATAACGTCTTCTCAAATGTAAATATATACAGGTAAGTGTTCATTGTATGTATGTGTTTTAGAAAGTATATGTGAGCATAGTGTTCCACAAAATATTAACAAGAGAAAGTGTACCTTCTGTTCAACCAATAAAAAATAAGGTCTTCGTGTTTTTAGAATATAAAAGATTTAATACAGCCCTTTTTGTCAATTTGTTTACACAAGGGAAAAAAACAAAAATAATAAAAAAGACTCTCATGAACATGTGCCACTCTATGAACAAAAAAAAAATTACGTAAATATATATTGTGTTAATATATTTTAAAATCTGTAGTATACATATCTTAACAGAAACCAGAAACCAGTCCACCTGTTTTCTTTAGCTCAGTTAGATATGCAGGTAGAGATGTACCGTCTTCATCCAATCTAACTGTGGGTTCAATCCCAAGTGGGGGACACTGCTGCTGTACCCTTGAGCAAGGTACTTTACCTAGATTGCTCCAGTAAAGACCCAGCTGTATAAATGGGTAATTGTATGTAAAAAATAATGTGTAAAAAAAAAAAAAAAAATGTAATTGTATGTAAAAAAATAATGTGATATCTTCTAACAATTGTAAGTAAGCCCTGGATAAGCGTCTGCTAAGAAATAAAAATAATAATAATGTTTTTCTAGTTGATTTAGACCACATGCGAACTGTAAAAGCTGACAAGCACCAACGGTTTTGCCAAGAAAATAGCCTCAGCAGTCATTTCGTTAGGAGATTCTGTGAGTGATTATATATATATATATATATATATATATATATATATATATATATATATATATATATATATATATATATATATATATATATAATCTTCTTTCTTTTTTTTGTCTATTTAGACACTATAGATATAGACACTCAGCATCCAGAATTAGAATGTTCCATACAAACTAAACTATCTACACTGGCCTGACCAAAATTTTAAATAACACTCATTGCATTAAAAAAAAAAAAAAAGTATTTTTGTTGTCGAACTATATTACCCCCAAACATTGTATCACAGTAAAGGAGACAACCTCAACTACCTTAATATGCACTATTGTACCAGGAAACTCAACCCAGTGCAAAATAAAGTTGTTCAAACAGGAAAAAGGTGGTAAAATAATTGTAACATGATAAACATAACTCATGAAACAGAAAATGTACTGTACCTGCATTTCAAGTATTAATTGAATTTGGATGTGTTTCATGTTTAACAGGTACAAGTCTTTAAATGCAGTGATAGCGCTACTCTTTTTAATCATGGTACTGCTTCAGCTATGTTAAAAATCCCAACACTTAATATACACACTAAATAGCGATCCATCCACTCAATCAAAAATCTTTTCAAAACTAAAGAAACTTATCTAGTAGCAAACACTAGGACATTCGCCTTTTTCGGTGCTGTGTAATACGTTTTCATAGACACATTAATGCTTCTAAAATAATTCAGAAAGTCTTGTTATTATGCCTAGTATAACATTGTTTTCCATGATTTGTGGCATTAAGTCTTTCTTTTTTTACACTAAGAAAAAAAAGTTCAAACTTACAGTGCACAGCAGAAGTCCAGTCCCTTGAGTACTCTTTCACCATGTGCCATCCGATCCTGCAGTTCGAATGGCTGTTGATGCACAGCCAAATTTTGCATTTAGTGTACTGCACTTGCATTTTCTTGTCCTTGCATGGACAGTGGATTGTGGATGATACTCAGAAAATACACTGTTTTTTGTTCACTACAGCAGAAAGCTGGCAAGTCACTCAGTAATCACTTTCACCCACTGCCAGGGTAGTTTGTTCTCTCCAGCTGCTTGTGGATTATGTCTTTCTGACAGGTCTTGGCACCTTGTACAAAACTTTGGTGCAGAATATCCAGCAGGTACGGTGAGGTGTAATATCGATCTATGTACAGGTGGTAAAACTTACATAGGGTTCAGTCACACGTAAAACCACGGCCCCAGTTTTTCCCACAAGATCAAAATCTTCTCTCTCAGCCCCAGTATAAATCTAAAAATGTAAAACATACCCCATGTTCGATTCACAAAGCTGAAGAGCCCAAACTTCACATGCTTATCTTTCATATACATTGAACCCTTATCGATTTTTCACTAGAATCATTCCCACATCAATTGACAGCTCCTGTTCAGGCACATAGCGATGCTGAAAATCTGTTATCAGCTTGTCCATCAGTGGCAAAACCTTGTGTAGCTTGTTGGATTTTGCTACTGTCTCTTCATCGACCAAATGTGAACATTTCCATATTGATGTATACTGATTTCTATATTTCTATTTCATTACCATTGATTAACCCGGAGTGTCAAATAGAAATGGCTTTGACGACCAGTATGACTCGTATCACCTGTTCACCAAACAACGCTCCATTGATAGCCTAATTCCCAAAAAAGCTTTTATTTCTAAAAAGTCAGTAGGGGTTCATGTCTTGCTAATTGCTTTATTAGGATGCTTTCTGATAAATTGATCAGTGTTCCTGTTCATATTTATTGCTAAGGTTTCCCCACGATTCAGAGACACATACGAGAATATTTCTACAACATGTCATTTCCTCGAAAAAGTGTCTGTCAGAATGATTTCTGTCGCTTTACTCCACTAACTGTAGTTGAGACCTGGTCTGTAGATTGACTATGTAAACTAAACTGAAATTTAAAACTTGATCAGACAACCCACTACTTGACTTTTCACTAGTTAGCTCCGAGTCAGACATTGTTGGAAATTCACCACAAATATTACTTACGGTGTACATTTTCGAAGTTGTCAAATCTCCATCGATCATGCCTCAGACTCATGCATAATATCATAATACATGATATTATGTATGTTTATATTAAAGGAATCTGTCAATTCCACTGAAAGATGGTAAGCATTTAATAAAAGTGTCAGTTTTGTTTGAATGTATTTATTAAACAAAGAAACAAAATACTAGTGACATACTCTGTATTGAAACACCTTCCCTCTGATTTTCAGTATATTACACAGCCACTCATACTCCCACCATACAGCTTCTACAAGTTCTTTAAAAACAGGCCATACTTTTTTGCTGGAGTTCACTGCATACATTGTTCTTTAAGAATAATGCTTTAATGCAGGGTTCTCCAACCCTGGTCCTGGAGAGCCCCTATCCAGCAGGTTTTATAGGTGTCTACATCATCAGTGGCTGAAGAGCTGGAAAACCTGTTAATCCTGACTAATTAAGCCAATAATTGGTTAAATTAAGTAACTGAGAGATTGGTTGAAACGAAAACCAGCAGCCACAGTAGCTGTCCAGGACCAGGGTTGGAGACCCCTGCTTTAATGTATAAAGAGTTATAAAATTAAAATTGCAGTGAAAGGACAAGGCCTTCATGAAGAGCTGAACCATGTTAACTGTCATGTGAGGAAACGTGCATTAAATATCGCTCCATATCAGCGATATTAATACACTGGGTTTACCAATTCAAGCATAACTCTTATTAACCAAGGGGTAGGCCAACTTTTTTTTTTTGTCCATTCTTGAACCTTAACATACCTGGGACGTTCAAAAAGCTGTTCAAAACCACTCTGGTTTAACTTGTATATGTCTGTGTTTACTGTTGGGTTGAAGGGGAATTCTTGGTTTGTTTGAGCACTGTTGCTGGCCGTCTGTTTTTAATCACTTGATTCCCATTTCATTTGCAGGTCTTCCTGTGCTTTCAGCGAATGGCTGCTAACATTCTTGGCATCAAACTGAACAAAGCAGAAATGGAACAATCACAGGTGAGAGCACTTCACGGAATATACACCCATTCCAGAACGATTTTACAAGAAGACTCTCATGCTCTATTCACTAACACTGCAGTGCTACCCCTAATGTCATTTTTTTTTTTTTTACCTCCACCAAGACGTATTAGAAAGTAGTCAATGATTTAAAAAAGTGGAGTCTGTGCATTGTTATTTATCTTTTTGGTAATTTGTAAGGGGTCTTTCTCTGACATACATTTACCACCATCCAAATATGTTAACCAGAAAGCTGTAGTTCGAGGTGACAAGATTTAGAAAGTTTCTAAAAGGTAATTCATTATTCCTGTGATATGGCTTGGTGGAGACATGTTAGCTGTGGAAACTGTAGGAGGCAAGTCAGAACAGACCACCCCACATGACCCCAGGACAAGACCCAGAAGGAGTGATGAGTGTTATAATGACAAATTAAGTGATTCTGATATATAATCATGAAATTGTCAACAAATACTGTTCTAAACAACTGCACCCCCAATTTATCTGTCAGAATTAGCCAAGTGTATTATTATACTGTAGTGGGTTCTGTTTCTACAGTAAATAAATAAATAGGCCTCTGTTTATATTCAGACCTACCTGGAAGTGGGGTTAACTTTTACTATAATCTCATGTGATAGAAAAAAATAAATAAAATAAGTATAACTGCTTGTCCAAGGTTATTTGTTTCATTCATTGAACTTGTAGCCAGTATCACCCAGCATATAAAAACAAAACACCTTTCACTGAAAATGATGTACTTTATGTGGTTTCAGTGTTTTTTTTTATTTTTTATTTCTACTAGTACATTGAATACATAATTACATTTGCAGTGCTTCATTTCTTTTTATATTGTGAAAAAAGTATGGCTAAAATAGTTCTCCAAACTATATATATATATATATATATATATATATATATATATATATATATATATATATATATATGTATAATTTTTATTTGATGCAGTGTACAGCCCCCGAATGCCATGTCAATCACCTCATACTTCTATTTAATCAGAAATAAGTAAACCATTACTCTGTTCTTCATATTTTCTTTCATCATAGTGTTACATGGAACTTTTTCAAATACATAACCAGCAATGTAAACCTAATGTGAGGGTTGTAAGCCAAAGACAGGCGAAACTGTATAATCTCAGCAAGTATATTTTTATTGGCCTACATTGTTTATGTAGTGCAGAGGCCATTCTTTTTAATCACTGCACTTCAGCATACTGACTTCATTATGCTTCACTAAGTGTGACGTGTTTAGCTCATGAGATTTTCAACAAACATTGTGAGAGCGGTTAATTGCTTGCAAGTTGCCAGAAGTCCTTTTCCTGATCCCTAATGTACAGAGTTGATGGAGAGGCCAGGACCTGGGAGTTCAGATAAGTCGTATTAACATTGGTTGGTTTTGAGAGTTTTACACAGGAGTGAGTGACCTTTTCAGTGATAGTATCAGCAGGGGAGCCCGCTTAATCATGGCCCATGTGTAACGGATAAGCTACTCCTGAAGCTGATCAATTAAAAACTCAACAGAACACATCACCAGCTAATGAATCATGAAAGCATTTTGTTTCAGGACACTTACATCGCTTACGTCACCAACTAGTACAAATGAGTAGGTTGCCATTACAATACACTGCAAGAAACTGATATTACAAGCCAGAAATGTGTAAATTCCTCCTACATACAACATCCACAAATGCATTCATAATAAAATCTGATAAAATAAACGAAAAAAAACCCCACTTTATTTAGAGGTTTAGTTGTGTTACTGTAGTCCACTTAACAGAATCAAATCCCATTCGTATACCTCATTATTATTCTTTTGTGTGATTCAAGTATTGCAAATTGTTTGTAGAAGCAACATCAATGTATTATATTAAGTTACCTTTTTGATGCTATATAATAATAATAATAATAATAATAATAATAATAATAATAATAATAATAATAATAATAATAATGATGATTTTTAATTTATATTGGCAAAGAAAAGGGGTCATTAACTTTAAAATATATATCAGGAATCCATTGTTAACAGCTAGCATTGTTTTCTTTTTATGTTTAGTATGGGTTCTTGATAAGATTTCTTTTTCTCTCTTTGAACTTCTCTGTCATCAAGCTCTGTCTTTTCATCTAACCTTTTCTTTTTCTACAATTTCTCTCACCACGTTTCGTGTTGGCATCAAGTTGTGAGTGCAGGGTTGGTGAACTACTCTCGGGGAATGCCAAGCTCCTACCTCTGGAAACTGTCGGAGTAAAGTCTGTTCAATACAGTAGTTCAGATACTAAAGTAGATACAAATTGTAGATTTTTGTAAAACACCATCAGAACTTACAGTGTACAATTTAGGGGTGAGAATGTTTTCTGGGACCTGATCTTTAATTTCACCCCAAATTCCATATTTACTAATATCTATAAATCCCTAAATATAACATTGTATTATCTTTAGTTTACTGTACTCCCATGCAGTGGATCTTATTATATATAATATGTGTATATTTTTACCATGTTATTTAGGTAAGTATAAAGTCTAACTTCTCTAAAGTGTAGCATAACCCAACTATAGATAATCATAACTGAGGTTTGTAGAATGGCATTGAAGAGACACAAGTCCTCAACACCCACTTTGGCTTTAAATCAGAAAAATGTCCCCTTTCTTTTGTTTGACATGAAGAAATAAAACAAAAACATTTGGGTTTGTTGTGACTGGCATTGTGCCATCACCAAGCTGCCCTAGTCCAACATAAACGCAAAATCTAACAAAAAAAACCCACCAGGTTTAAATTATTTATCTGTCAAAGCAGTCATGAATAAGAAGTGGATTTATCTTTGCAACAGATCCAACCATTAATCAGGAGTTATCTTCATTTCATCTTTACTTGATTTAAAAAATAAATAAATACAAATTCTTCTCGTTTTCATTTTAGTGGTTCTGTCCTACACAGTATACACATTTATTCTATTTTATGTATTTATTTCTGAGTGAGTGAGTGAAAGAATGAATGAAATCAAGACCGGTCTAGTTTATATTTTGCAAGGATAATGGATATCCAATCCATCAGCAAACAAACGGTATATTATTCCTTTTTGTCTACTTCATTTAATAATAATAATAATAATAATAATAATAATAATAATAATAATACGTTTTCTTTCCTTCTTATGCCAGCGAGTAGTAAAGGCAGATATTGTAAACTACAGCCAGGAGCCAGTGGCATGAACAGTGAACCCACATCGAAGCTCCATGTGTGCAGTGCAATGAACCAGACTCTCCCCTCCACTGTTACAGTGGAGCTCTTGCTTCCATCAGGCCTTTGTTCACCAGGAACTTTTACTCAACAGTGGTCATATTTGCAACAGTGGTCATATTTGCAACAGTGGTCATATTTGCAGTACAGCAAGAGATTTTACAAACTGGTTTCAGCAGCATGTACTAAGAAGCAGCAGGCAAGTTTTACGAGGGTACAGCTTCTGAACCACACATGATGCTGAAACTAAAGAACAGTTCCTCCCTGTTCTTCTTTTTTTTTATTATTAAACAGTTTGCAGTATTTAACACTCTCGCCACTATGTCTTTCGCTGTATGCTTTTTTTAATGATTTTAGTTTTTTTAAGTTTCCTGAAGACAACAATTTTAGCAATCACTGTTTCATTCATGTGTATTTTTACTCTTAAATATATACCAGACTCAGCTTTTCAATTTTTATACTTGTAATTTTCATTTCTGTGCTTGTGCAGCAGAACATGATTATAATTGGACCATTCATTCATTCACATATTATTATTATTATTATCATTATTATTATTATTATTATTATTATTACCTTACATTAACTTTGTTACATGGAATAAATAATAACCAAATGCTTCCCAAACCACTGTGTTAGTAAATATCTAAATAAAAGCACTGTACTTTCTGTCTAGCCACTAAAATAGTTTTGCTAGGATATGTAGTACATGTACATCACAGAAGACAAAAGGAGAACATTAATTTGTTCAAACCCAACTCAGAGTTTTTTTTATGGCAATATAGTATATATGATTACTGTCTTACTCATTTCCCTACTCTTATTGGCTACAGGCAACTTTTACTGTTCTCCGCTTCAGTGTGCCGCTCTATCCCCCATACCTCTAACAGACCTCTACCAGACCTCCATGCTTTCTTCACTGGACAGTGAGTCCTCTTTCTAGTTAGAACTACACTTAACAAATGATATGCCATTACCTACAATATATGCGTAATGTGATTACAGCAACGTTGTATTGTACTTGTAAATGTGCAATCACTTCTTAATGTTATCTGAAAGGAATTTCCCTGATGTGTCACCCTTTGATGTATCAGAAATTAAAATTTGGTGCCATTGTGGTAAGGAATAGTCACCTTCGCAGTGACATCAGTTGGTTTTCGTTACTGTCACAGATATTACCAGCTTGAAGCCAAATGCTGTCATATCCAAACAATATATTGTAAGGGATTCTTGTAAGATAAGTTGAAGAGTAAATATTCTTAAATACTGCTGCTTTTGACTGACAATGGTAAGCTACAAACACACACATATGGGTTGTATTACATAGAACACAGAAAAAAGCAAACGTATGTAACTGATATCCTTGAGGCTTAGTTACGACAGTAGAAAGAAAAGGCTATTGAGATTGAATGTATTTAATAAAATGGAGTAGTGTGTACTGTATACATTTTTGTTTCCATAGTTCTGATTTAGTGTACAGTTCCAAGACAATTATTCCTTTTCCATTTTCCATTCCATTAAAACTTGCTTTTCCACCATTTAAATGTTTATTATATTTATTGTATTGTCTGTTTTTCTAACATTTACCAGGGTATTTTAGATAGTATTGTATTGGTATAATAACATCCCAAAACCCATTGCCAACATGTTCTTTTTGTAAAAAAAATAAAAATAAATAATCATTGCTTTAATGTGACTTAAATGGGAACAACGGCCCAATTTATAAATGCCTAAAAACACGTGAGATTTGTTCCTTCTTAAGCACTTCAAACGATTATGTAAAAAAGAAAAAAAAATCTTAGATTTTGTTTGTATAGCTGAGCAAGTACAGTGACGTCTGACTCGTGATGTCACAAAGGGAACGTATTGAAGGAAGAGTGTTGCCAACTTATCGATTTCATCAGGTCAGTTGCAACTAAATATGGTTTTAAGAGTGGAAGTAGCTAGTAATAGCTCAGATTTATGTTTGTGATTCAATTTGACAGTAGTGGCTTTGGGAATTTAAAAACTTGGTTCAATTGAACTTCGTTTTTAGAGAAAGCGTTGAATGAATAAATAATAATAATAATAATAATAATAATAATAATAATAATGTACATAGCCTCGATCTCTCTCATTTTTCAAACCTCTAAATTTTCCTCTAAATTTTCACTTTCCCAGGCCATCTCTGTTGGGCTGTTCTGTACCATGAATGATTTGTTGCCGTTGTCAGTCAGACGGTGTTGCTGGTACTGGTATAGGGCTAGATGTCATCTGCAGCGTTACTGCTGGCCTCTTTGACATTACCATAGGGAAGGCGTCACTCTTCATTTATCACGTAGCAAGACGGGTCAAAATGAGCGGAACACAGATGGGAAAATTGAGAAGGCACTTTCTAAATTCAGGTATGCTGAACAAACTACGTCCAGCTCTGTGCTCTCTTTTCTTTTGACCAGGCATAAATTAAGCTTGACACCTCCTTAGTTGTGTTTGAACACCCCCCTAATAGTCACATTGCCGTGGCATCATAAAATGAACTAATTTTAAATAAATAATTTGAAATATGAATAAGAAAATAAATGAAATAATAATAATAATAATAATAATAATAATAATAATAATAATAATAATAATAATAAAAAAGACAGTGAATAGTTTTGACAGATAGAAAGTGAATGACGAGCGGCGGGAGGAATTCCCTTTGTGACATCAGAGGTCAGAGGTGAGGGAAACGTGGTGAAGAGGCGAAAAGTGATTTTGTTTTGCAAAATAACGGATTTTAGAAATAAAATTAGACCGTAAAATATACTGTAGCTATTTTCAGTGATATCAAAGAATAGTTTTGCGCAAAGCAAGGTATAAGGACTGGGGTTCCCCTTTAAGAACTAAACAAGTATATTCACAAAGTGTAACATCAGAAAAGAGCAATTAAGTGGATTAATGGCAGTTGTCCTAATCCATACTATTTACCACGTATGTATAAAAATGTCATGTACTATACTGTTAAAACATTACCTGTTTTTTTCTTCTAGACAGAATATTGTATTATTATTCTAACTGAAGAGATGGATTTCAACCTAACAACTTTGGAGCCCATTGGAAATAATGGATTCTGATAGTGCAAAAAAGATAGCACAGCTATAAGTTTTTCAATTACATTTTGAATGCATTTTGTTACATACAATTGTGAGGGAAAAGGGCGCTGGCCCTTTAAGGAAATCAGGCAGTGTAAAGGTCAGAAGGTCACAGGCTTCATTTGTTTAATTGTTTAATTTCATTTTGTTAATTGTTTTATTAGTAATGATCCCCTGCACCTGGCTATCATTGTAAATTAGAGCCAGGTGCAGGGTATTTAAAGAAAGCAGACAGTCTGTTTGGGCCTGCTGAAGAGTGAAGAGCCCGGTTGGGAGCTAGGTGTTTATTAGTGGTGGGAAAAGTGAAGCCTCTTGAACCACTGAACCCTCTGAACCATTTGCTTCAAAAAAGATTCACTGAGCCGAATCACTTGAAGCGCTTCTTGCTCCATAGTGACATCTATTGGTAGAGCCGCGTCATTGAACATACTTGAACTTGAACATACGAGTTACACACAGGCTGCTATTGCCTGGAACTTGGCATTCAGAAATTATGATCTGTAGCCTAATGTACACGAAAGACACCTTAAAGCATGCTTTTTACAAGCTCTGTCAGTGTCATTTGTGACTTACAAAATGAAGTTACATTTTATAATTTCTCCGCTATCTGTTTATATGTCAACCACACATGTGATTACCCAACAAAAAAGCCAGTCACGCATACGCATTATCATACTTGAAATTTAAAATTGTTGTACAATCGAAAACACGATAATGTTGCTTTAGAAAGGGAGGCATATCTGACCTCAGGAAATGTACTCGGCTGTGAAATTAATGTTGAAACAAGTAAGATATTTCATATTTCATTTGTTAGACAGTTTCCCGGTGGTGCAACAAGTTAGTAAGTCGTGTAATTAGAAAAGCTTGTCAAGCGCAGGATCGAATCCCTACTCCTCCGAGGAAGTGTGCGTGTAGAGAACTTGTTTTAGATTTAAAAAAATAATAATTACATTTTCCAAAATGCAAAACTAAAAGAATCATATTTGTTGATATTTTTTAAATAAACTAATTGAAAAAAGAGAAAGAAATAATAAATGCTTCCTTCCAGGAGTAATCTAGGCTATATTTCAACAAAGCATTGTATTGATTCTGGTTCAGTCAGATCACGTGATGTGTTGCTTCATGCGGAACACTGTTTGCTTCAGATGGTTCAGGGCGGGTTACGTCATTTGTTTGCTTCACATGAAGCAGTGTTCATTTGAATCACCTGAAGTAGTGAATCACTGAATCATGTGACTGATCCAAAGCCTCAATGAACCCTGTGTATGATTTGAAGCCTCAATGAAGCAATAAACCTTGTGAATGATTTGAAGCTCCGAACTAATGTAGTTGAATCACTTGAAGCCCCTCTCCAAAAGGCATAGGCATTCTAGTATTAGGTATAGCATTAATGGGTCATTAGTTCAGTGTCTCATCGGTGTCTCTCGGATGGCTAGATTATTACAGATTATTTTTAAGCATACAACATACTTGAAGTGTAACCCCAAGTCAATTAAAGCCTATTGGACATTTAAAAAAAAAAAGTGTTTTTAAAGTGCATAATATATAGAAACATAACATAATAATAATGTTTATTTTATTACATTTCAGTATAACATACTTGAATGCAAAGATTTCTACATATAGCCGCCACTGATCCCACAGTAATAACACAAACATCAACAACATATGGTGCATTAAGGTGAAATGGTGTTTTTTCAATAGTATAGCAATTTGATATTTATAAATTGTATTTATTTTGTTGATGTAATATAATAATGAACTACAATTAAACTCCACCAATTTCACATAGTAGTAGCCAGCATATGTATATGTGTATATATATATATAACAATGAAAGATGAAATTCATTTAAAATGTAATTTGACAAACAATTCTTCCTTCCAGTTCTAACCTACGTCAACGAAACATTATTGATTTGAAGTAAAGCGTTATATTGGTGGTTTGTGTCTTCTTTTGTAAATATACCATCAAACCATTTCGATAGTGCACCTACGACACCGTCAGCAAGATTTTACTCCGTGAGCGTGCGTGACTGAACACCCCGAGCGTCTGCAGCTTCAGAGGATCCGTGAGAAGTGTTGAATTTAAATCAAGGCAAGTAATGCTAAAACTTTACAATGCATTAGTAAGACCTCACCTTGAATATTGTGTTCAGTTCTGGTCACCTCGTTACAAAAAGGATATTGCTGCTCTAGAAAGAGTGCAAAGAAGAGCAACCAGAATTATCCCGGGTTTAAAAGGCATGTCGTATGCAGACAGGCTAAAAGAATTGAATCTATTCAGTCTTGAACAAAGAAGACTACGCGGTGATCTGATTCAAACATTCAAAATCATAAAAGGTATAGACAATATTCTTTGACCTGCAAAAAGAAACAAAGACCAGGGGTCACAAATGGAGATTAGATAAAGGGGCATTCAGAACAGAAAATAGGAGGCACTTTTTTACACAGAGAATTGTGAGGGTCTGGAACCAACTCCCCAGTAATGTTGTTGAAGCTGACACCCTGGGATCCTTCAAGAAGCTGCTTGATGAGATTCTGGGATCAATAAGCTAGTAACAGCCAAACGAGCAAGATGGGCTGAATGGCCTCCCCTCGTTTGTAAACTTTCTTATGTTCTTCTTATGTTCTTAGAACTGCTTGCATTTGTGTCACGTGATGTATTGCTTCATGCGAACCAATTGAACCTTTGATTCACAACACTGTTTGCTTCTAATGGTTCGAGACGGGTCGAAGCGGGTGAGGCTTTGTACCCATCATTAGTGTTTATTTTGTTTTGTTTTGTTTTGTTATTATTAAAATAGCACAAAAGTGCCTTAAAAATCACCATTTCTGTGTCCTGGGTCTGCTTTTAAAGGGGCAACGAACCTGAGTGGTGCAAGTTTTGTTACACAATGTACATTTATTTGTAATGTGAATATTAGCTATTGTTCTGCATATCTATGTATAAAGTTGGAAAACTGAGATTTTGTTAATTAACTTTATAAATAAAGATTAGTAATGAATTATACAATTAAATCCACGTTGAGCTGTGGAAACCTCTTAAAGGGGCAATGTGACTACCATATGTGTGCTACTTTTAAGTTCTGTGTCCTCAGAAAATATCAAAACGACTGTGTTAACAAAACTCTAAACACTAGGTCATGTTACGGAGTTGTAGAACAGTAAACGTCTGTGTGTGAAGGAATAGCTGTAATGCTTTGAAATGACTCGTGAAACTCATTGGCTGAAAGCTCTTTTAGAACTCTATAATGATGAAACATAAAACAAAACAAAAAATGCTGTGAATGCTTTGGCTTTTAATGTCACTGCTCCCAGACACAAATATTTGCTATGTTGTTTCACTCAGTGAATATATCAATGTCACACCCCTATGTACATTTAAGTGAACTAAAGCAATTTTTTTTTTGTGGTTATAGAAATTTTGACTTAATGCCTTTAGATTAACATCAGCCATTTTATTGAGACTATCCGTGAACATGACAAATGTATTTTTTGTCTCTTTTCCACAGCCTAAGTTCCAGGAACTCTTGGCACAACTGCAGGATGCATATTGATCTCTACACTAAGTACTTGTGGTATTTGATGTAACATGCAGGGAACAGTTACTTACTTAAACCAAAAATGAATGCCCACTTCTCCTGTGCAGAACACAACTTCTGCAATAAGTGGCACTACCAAATAAATGACTAGTTTTCAAATAATGTCATTCATACTTTAATTTGTAGTTCTGTTGAAATTGTAATTTTTTCACAACAGATTGTTGCTGTGAAAAACGACTGTGGTTGTTTTTCCTGGTAACTTATCCTCATAGCTTTCTTTTTGGCTGGTTATCTGACTAAAAGATGAAAAAAGACTTTCCCTATTGAGAATGATTTGTCTTACTGTGTTAATCTTCACAGAAACAAAAAGGATTAAAACTGTAGGATTTTCCTCTGTAGCACTGTGACCTTTGACCAGTAAGGCTGTCATATATCTAGAGCATGTCACCAGAAACCACTTAGTGTTTGGCTGAAAGTGTTAAAAGTGAAATGTAAACTTTTTACATCTGTCTTCAGGTTCAGCCAGAGGCAACGATGCTGGGTTAGAATAGGTTACCTAAAATGACAACCCTGTGTGGTGTTTTTTAAATTTAGATTTCACTTATTAGCTCATTAAACAAGTATGGACTTCTGTATAAACCTAACTGAAAGTTGCCATCAAATTCCATTATCCAGTAACTTTGGTTTCCATTTTCCTCCTTGTGTGTGTGGTTGCCATGAAAGCCTGCTTGAGAAAGTCCTGTGTGTTGCACAGGTCATTTCTTCTTCCAAACAAGTGTGATTCATAGCACTGACATAACAACAGAACATGTAACTAATCTAATGTGGATAATTGTGGCGGAAATATAATGAGTTTTGGTTGTAAATCTCCCTCTCGACCTGTGAGGGCACTAAGTAGCGAAAGGGAAAGGCTTTGGACAGGTTGACCTGACAGTTCATTCCCTGGGTCAGGAAGTCAGTCAGTCTGGAAAAAGACGAGACTCTGTTGCAGGAACGCATTGACCTGGAAGGTAAACGAGGTAGCAACTGCAGGCAATAGAGTCAGCTGCAATCATTTACTAAGGGGTCATGCATAATCGCATAAAAGGGGCCGGAGAATTGTAAATCTTTTCCTTCGCTTGGTTTTTATTGAGAGACTGGAAGGACCGTGTGAGACGCAGAGAAAGTGTACGGGAAAATATTCGTGAATGTGTTTTGTTTGTTTGTTTGTTCGTTCGTGTCTGTTTAGTAACAGTCTGTGTTTTTGTTATATAGCACTAGACGGCTAAACACGAATCCGGAGCTGTCACCAAAGGCCAGCACAAAATCAGATCAACACTGCAGTAGTCACGAGTAACATTGTTATCAGCACTTGTTCACAAGTATAGCATGTATTATATTGTACTTCACCACAAGCACTGAGAGCACTCACTTTGGACTTGTGATCGTGTGTGTGTCTAATTGTGTTAGTACTGTGCTTATTATTTACAGGACTGCACCCTTTTCATTTCTGTGTAATACATTATTTGCTGGCTGGTCATCAGACCATTGGATTAATATTCATTAAATTAACCATTTCACCCGTACTTTGTTGTCTGTTTGTTCTTGGGATTACTGCATCTGCACCACACCTGCTATACACCTGCTACTAATTACCATACGTGGTGTCAGAACATGGGATATGGATCGCAATGCACTGCTGGAGGCGCTGGATAGCAGATGGGACACAGAGGAGAGAAGGAGGGAGAAGCGCTACACTGCGCTCATTGAAAAGGTAGGGCTGGCACTTTCCACAGCACCAGCCCCTACCTCAACACCAGCAATGTCGGCACCGACGGCTCGGGCGATGAAGATGACGGCGGAGGATGACCCAGAGGCGTACTTGGTGGCGTTTGAGAGGATGGCTACCACCGCGTCATGGCCGCGGGAGCTCTGGGCAAGCCATCTGGGACCTTGCCTGATCATGGAGGCTCAGGCAGCCTACCAGGCCATGAGCGACCTCAGCGCTGCCAGTTATGACCTGGTCAAGCTGGCAATTCTCCGCCGCCTCAACATTATGGCAGCGATCCACCGGGTACGGTTCAAGGAGTAACTTCCCCGGAGACATGCCCCAGGGTAGTTGCGGAGCGGTTATGTGACCACATGGTCCACTGGCTGACCCCCGAGAAGAAAACCAACCTGGAAATGGGGGAAGCAGTGGTGGTGGAGCAATTCTGCCATGTGGTTGGCGCCGATACCCAGGCCTGGATACGGTGCCACAACCCCGACACCCTGGAAGCCGCCGTAGAACTGGCGGAGGATTATGAGGACTCCCTGGTCTCCGCCCGGATTGGGATACTGTCGGTTCCCGCCCCTCGGAGCAGCCGACCCCTACCTCTCTCTCCTCCTCCACCACGCCTACCATCAGTCCCGGGACCCAGATCTCCGAGACTGCCGATCCCAATTGGCCCCCTTGCCTCCTCTTCATGGAGACCAAGGTTGGCCCCCAGCTGGGGTAGAGGTGCTGCCCCTGCCCCGTTGCCCTACCAGCAACGGGACAACTACATAACCAATGTTCCCTCTGTCCCCCCAATGTGTTTTAGGTGCAACTAACAGGGACATCTGGCCAGGTCATGCCCCGCTGCCATAGAGTGTGACGTGGTCTTGTGTAATTGGGCACCTGAGAAAATGGGAAAGGGGAAAATGGTCGGGGGCTTGTATGATTGATGTGGTTTTAGGCAATGTGAAAACCCACGCATTAGTGGACACAGGATGTGAGCAAACCTCATTAGAACAGCTCTCTTGGGCGGTGCGTCGTGGCGGCCACGAGGTCAGATGACCATCTCCTGTATCCATGGGGACATGGCGGCATACCCCACACTAAAAGTATTTTTATCGGTAGGACCGATAAAACGTCACCTGGTAGTAGGGGTGGCGGAAAGGTTGCCACATCCAGTTATTCTGGGCTGAGACTGGCCAAAATGTAAAGAATTAATGCAAATAATGGCAGTCTCAGCCGCACACGTAAACGTGGCAGAAAAAAAGAAAAAGTAACGAATTGGTGATGTGTTTCCTTTTCAAGCCGAAATGTTTTCTCCTATTTTCTGTCCTAGAAAAACAAATAAAGAGAGAAGGACCACAAAATGGGAGAGAGCATCACTGAGACAAGGCTGGGGTCTGGTGGGAGAATGCTTGAATGGTAACAAACGCCAGTCAAAGGGAGTCGGAATGCAGTGTAACCGAGAGGGCGAGGTTACTGGGCCATCCAGGGCAGATGCTACTCCGGCCCCTCTCAGTATACCGGACATGTGGCACTCAAGTGCGGACATAGTGTGGGGCCAACATAATGACCCGTCACTAGTGCACGCTTGGGGGCAGGTCCGGTCTATTGAAGGTAAGGATGTTGATGGTGCTGGAGCACTAGTATATCCACACTTCAGTATCAAGGGGCAATTACTATATAGGGTAAATCTAGCCGGGGGCACAGGACAGCCTGTAACACAATTATTGGTTCTCCTGTCTTGTCGGACCGAGGTCACGAGGCTGGCGCATGATATCCCTTTTGCGGGGCACCTCGGAGCTGACAAGACAAGGGAGCGATTATTAGCTCGATTCTATTGGGTAGGTCTTCATACTGATGTGTCGAAATATGTAGCCACATGCCCAGACTGTCAGCGAGTAGTGCCGGGTCGAGTGTGCCCCGCCCCTTTGGTTCCACTGCCGATTATTTCCACTCCTTTTGAACGCATTGCAATGAACATAGTGGGCCCTTTGCTACCTTCTGACTCTGGGTATACGCATATATTAGTAGTGGTAGATTATGCAAGGCGACATCCAGAGGCAGTTCCATTGAGGTCCACTTGTGCCGCTGCAATAGCCACCGAGTTAGTACAGATAATGGCTAGAGTAGGGATCCCCAATGAGATCTTGACTGATCATGGAACCAATTTTCTGTCTAACACGTTACAGCAGGTATATAAAATATTAAAAATACGTCCCATTACATCTGTTTATCATCTACAGACGGACGCTTTGGTGGAACGTTTTAATCAGACCATGAAATCGATGCTGAGATGGGTTGTAAAGCAAGAGCAAAAACACTGGGCATCGCTCCTTCCCTACCCCTTTTTGCAGTGAGAGATGTGCCGCGAGAGTTCGACAGGGTTCTCCCCCTTCGAGCTCTTGTACGGCAGACAGCCTCGCGGCATTCTCGATCTGTTGAGAGAGGGGTGTGAACAGCACAAAGGCTCATCCAAAAATGTAGTGAAGCATGTGCTCCTACTAAGAGATCGCCTAGATTTGGTTGGTCGTTTGGCCCAGGACAACCTCAGATCGGCTCAGCATCGACAACAGCAGCATTACAACAAAAATGCACTAATTAGACCCTTTAGACCAGGAGACAAAGTAATGCTGCTACTTCCCTCATCAGAATCCAAGTTATGTGTTAAATGGCAGGGGCCATATGAAGTGATTCAGGCTATAGGAAAGGTGAATTATGAAATTAGACAGCCCGATCACCGTAATGAACGTGAAATTTATCATGTACATTTATTAAAGCTCTGGCAGGCAAGGGAGGTCTTGTTTATAGCCCCAGGCAACATAGAGGATGATTTAGGCCCCTGTCCAGAGACTCCTAGCACAAAAATCATTCTGATGGGGGAACAATTGGTTCCAGATCAGCAGCGGGAACTGCGTAAGCTTATTGAGGAATTCAGCAATGTTTTTTCTGACTTGCCCGGCAGAAATAATTTGGTTGAATATGACATTATCTCTCCACCAGGTGTTATCGTGCGGGAGAGACCTTACCGGATCCCAGAAAGTCAACGAAGTGGCGTTCGCAAAGAGGTATGGGACATGCTTGAACTTGGGGTGATTGAACCTTCCAGGAGTGAGTGGTGCAGTCCTAGTGGCTAAGAAAGATGGCACCAACCGCTTCTGCGTGGATTTCAGGAAGATAAACGCTATTGCCAAGTTCGATGCATACCCTATGCCTCAGATCGACAAACTTTTAGACAGACTGGGTAAGGTGAGGTTTATCTCCACTTTGGACCTGACGAAGGGATACTGGCAGATCCCTTTAACCCGCAGTTCTAGAGAGAAAACCGCATTTTCAACACCAGAGGGGCTGTTTCACTTTAAAGCCATGCCATTTGGGCTGCATGGTGCGCCGGCTGCCTTTCAGAGACTGATGGACCAGGTTTTACGCCCACATCATGAATATGCAGCAGTGTATATTGATGATGTGCTCATTTACAGCTCCACCTGGCGAGAGCATTTGGCTAGGATTGCAGCCGTCCTTCAGTCTCTAAGGGTAGCCCGGCTGACAACTAACTTGAGAAAATGTGCGTTTGCCAAGACAGAGACTCAATATTTGGGATTTTTAATGGGGAATCGAAGGGTGAGACCTGTAGTCACTAAATTCCAGGCTTTGGTTGATGCAATGATCCCCAAAACCAAGACTCAGGTGAGGTCACTACTGGGATTAGCCGGTTATTATTGCCGCTTTATCGCCGAGTATGCCACAGTGGTTAACCCTTTAGTTGACCTCACCAAAAAGAGTGCTCCATGTTTAATTAAGTGGTCAGTTGAGTGTCAGGGGGCATTTGATACTATTAAGCGTAGACTTTGCCAGGCCCCCAGTCTACCAGGAGGGGGGAGTAATGGGAGAAATAGATTCAGCCGAGTGTTCCTTCGGCTCCACTGTGAGCGGTGGGATATGTGACGAAAAATATAATGAGTTCTGGTTGTAAATCTCCCTCTCGACCTGTGAGGGCACTAAGTAGCGAAAGGGAAAGGCTTTGGACATGTGGGCCTGACAGTTCATTCCCTGGGTCGGGAAGTCAGTCAGCCTGGAAAAAGACAAGACTCTGTTGCAGGAACGTATTGACCTGGAAGGTAAACAAGGTAGCAACTGCAGGCAATAGAGTCAGCTGCAATCGTTTACCAAGGGGTCATGCATAATCGCATAAAAGGGACCGGAGAATTGTAAATCTTTTCCTTTGCTTGGTTTTCATTGAGAGACTGGAAGGACCATGTGAGACGCAGAGAAAGCGCACAGGAAAATATTCATGAGTGTTTTGTTTGTTTGTTCGTGTCTGTATAGTAACTGTCTGTGTTTTTGTTATATAGCACTAGACGGCTAAACACAAATCCAGAGCTGTCGCCAAGAGCCAGCACAAAACCGGATCATCACTGCACTACAGTCATGATTAACATTGTTATCAACACTTGTTCACAAGTATAGCATGTATTATATTGTACTTCACCACAAGCACTGAGAGCACTCACTTTGGACTTGTGATCATGTGTGTGTCTAATTGTGTGTGTTAGTACTGTGCTTATTATTTACAGGACTGCACCCTTTTCATTTCTGTGTAATACACATTGCTGTGTATTGCCAGTTCATTATTATTTGCTGGCTGGTCATCAGACCATTGGATTAATATTCATTAAATTAACCATTTCACCCGTACTTTGTTATCTGTTTGTTCTTGGGATTACTGCACCCGCATCGCACCTGCTATACACCTGCTACTAATTACCACTTTGCCACAATAATACACAATATTAAATAAATTTAACCAAAATCTTTTAGAACTATCGGATTCTGCCGAGTCAACGCCCATGTTTGATCAATCGCCCCACCCCCACTTTTAGCTGAATGTCAATTTTTCACTGTTTCTAATAACCATGCACAAAAAAATACAATAACCGTGCGCAAACAATACCTGAGATTTCAAATCTCGCGCTTCCAGTGAGTAGAACAAGCTGTGCAGTACAGTAGTTGCTCTGTGCATTGATTGAATAAATTGTAAGCAGTTTTCGTTTTGGATCCGACAATACAGACTCCGAATCCGATTGTTTACGCTTTCCTGTTAAGCTACAATCCATTTTTTTGTTTTAATTTTTTTTTGCCATTATTTATTTTTTTTTACAATGGACTTTTGCTCTTAATGTGTATTTTATTAAGATTTAAAATGACATTACAGTGGACTTACACAGCACCCTTTTTTAGGCAAAATCTTTAGGCTACTTTGTATTTCACCATTTAACACTAGAACCACCATGGTTATACTCATACTTAAAACTGCCGCCGGCAGTCATTATGATGGTTACATTTTAAACAACGTCAATATTAAAATGAAAGAGAAATTATAGGATGCTACTCGAAAGTCTTATTCAAGCACATCATATCAAACATCTGCACAGCCAAAACACCGTATTTAAATGAACAATTAAACATAAAAGGGTTTATTTTCTAACTTACCACATATAAAGCACTACTTCAAAAAATGAAAAACTATAATAAAATAAACATTTCAAAAGAAACTAGCGTGTAAACAGGTACATGTACATACAAAACATTAAACTAAAGTCATTTTTAATTTAAAACAAAAGCAAATGTTTTCTCTTGCGTGTGTGTCACTCGCAGCACAGAATCCAGGTTGAGCTGCTGCAGCCTGCTGCTTTGGAGTTTTCTGATCGAAATGTTTCTGTTGAAGCGCTGTGGCTAGCTTCAAGATAAAATCTCTCCTACTGATATTTCTCCCGGTACATTCCTTGTACAAAACAAAGGAATTGATGGCTGCCAAGTCCAGTAGAGATAACAACAGGCTTGTATATAAAAATAAAATAGAATATTGTCAGTTATATTCAAAATCAAAACATGTATTGTAAAAGGTTTTCAAAGAGGCAGAGAGGATTATAACTTTTTATTTTTGCAATCCTGCCTTTCAAACACCATCAGGGTATTTAATACATGTATTTAGGAAAAGTCAAGAACAGACAACCATGTATCTTTCACACATGCAGAGTAATTTACATTTTAAAAGTGAAAACCGTAAAAATGACAGCCGTGGCGGTTCTAGTGTTAATAAATGTTAACTGCATTTCTTGATTCTTTCACTTAACTGTGTGCTGCGCCTTTTGAATTTTAAACATGCTTAATTCTAAACATAATCTATCTAGCTAGATTTGTCTAAACACTTAACACAGCTCTATGCCCCTGGGTGTTGACTCGGCAGAATCCAGTAATTCATTTAAAAAGGTACGTGGTTTTCAGCGAGTTCAACTTTTAGTTTTGGAAATTTGAAAATATTTTGAAAGATAATTGTCCCTAGATTTCTTATTTTCAGATCGAATTCTATGTCCCCATTCAGAAACAAATTAACCATTGTGTAAAACTATTATTTTTTCCTCAGGTGGTTAATTTCGGAGCTCCTACATCCAGCTTAGTTGATTCCTGCTAGGTCATTGAACAGGAAAATGTCTATGAAAAGTGAGATCGGATTGTGTTGTGGGGTATTATACTTGATTGGTTTGTATGAATTTGGCCTGGGGTCCCTTTTCATTTTCGCTGCTGAGCCTCTATGGCGGGGTAGCAAGCATTGCCGGGAGAGATATAGGGGGGAAGCAAAAAGGTTTGGGTTATTGACTTGGGGTTTAACTAGCAAGCTGGTTGAAGATTGAAATGGATGCCTTCGCTCCTGCCCGTGACCCACACGATGGTTACAGTTCTGTAGTGTCAGCAGTTTTTTTGCTTTACAGAAAATGGTGCAAACTTAGCCATGGTGGTGACTGTTTTGTCAATATGGCCCAGTACCTTCTATTCCTTTTAAATATATTGTGGTAGATAACTTTATTTTTAGGTCTTGTGATTTTAGGATTTAACCGAAAAAAACACCCCTGATACAAAAATAAATAAATAATAAAATTGGTGTATCTCAAATAAACACCAGAAAAACACTGGAAATGATTACTCAATTCACATTGACTTGACCCCTTTCCTGTGAAAATAGATCAATAAAATAACCTACAAAAAAAAAAAAAAAACCTTTCCCAGTGCAGTTGGGCAATGTCCCTCCATCCTAACTTGTATATCGCATTGATTCATTCTGAATACTTTAAACCAAGCCCAACTACTGAGTGGCAGCAAATTCCTACATTTCTATTGAAAGATTGTAACACGCTTGTGAGATTTAAAACAAGATTACAATTAAAAAAAGGGATGATTGTTAAGAGATTAAGATTTAGTTAAATATTTAGCTAAATGTTAAATCATGTAACTAGATTATATCTGAATGTACACATTTAAAATATATATATATATTTTAACAACATTTATAAATCTAGGGAAAAAATACAAGATTTAAGTTAAATCTGGGAAAAAAGATACTGCTCACCATAAAATATAAAGCTGTTTAAAGTATTGTAGCGATCTCGGTTAACGCAGGCAGGCACATCACACAGGGCGAGGCAATCCACACAGGCGGAGGGCGGGCACGAACCCAGGACCTCTCTCACTGAAGCATAGCGCCGATACCGCTGTACAAAAGAGCCAGCTCCTTTGCAAGGAGCCTATATCAGGCGGATGTCTTTGTGTGTGATTACCTACTAGCCCTGCTGCTGCCTACCACCATGCACACTACAGTATTTAAAGTGTAAATCAAGACATGCTTGTGCTTCAGAATATTAACTTAACTGTATCGATACCGTGTCGGTTTTACCTGTACACACTTCAGCTGTTCCGACTCGTATCGAAACAGTACCGGTACGAAACCTGCTGTTTTGCCCTGTTCACACTAGCATTTTTAAACAGGTATCATTGCGGAACCGGACTGAAACAGTACCGAAACATCTGTCCACACTGGAGTTCTTATTGGTGTCGAACAAGACTAACCATACATTGGAACTGAAGACATGATATTCTAGGAGATGTCGCTTTTACTGGATATTTTAGGGGAGGCAGGAGGGGAGGGACAGAATGGCTTCCCGCTGGCGTTGCCACTGCGTGTATAACAAAGCTACATGGTGGGATTTCAAATCGTAAACTACTGCTAGACATTGAGGATTCATTTGTTAAGGCTGTTCTTATAACTGATACATATGATAAATAAAAGTAAGTTTGCCACATACAGTATTGCCATTACAGCATAAAGCACACACATGAAAAAAAAACAAAAAACAATTGTTGCTCGTTGACATTTTAGCAAACACTGAAGAATAGCCCGAGGGAAGCAAGTGGGGAAAATGAGATCCATGTGTTTGAAATGTAAGCATAACAGGTGTAATTACACCCCTAGACAGCTCCCAGAGAAACTATCCCAAGGCTATCAGCAAGACCTGAATAAGGGATACGCTATTGTATGTAAATCTGCATTAAAGGACTTCTCAAAAAACACTCAAGACAGATGATACAAATCTCATTGTATGTTATTGTAAGCAGTATTAATTAATCACTTACTGTGTAGTCTTTTGTCAGCTCTACAAAACTGCATAAGGGTACAGTTTCAGGTGGATATTTTACAGTAGAATACTTCCAAGGGCTAAGCCTAGTTAAAACATTTGGGAAAATATCATGCAGGGATTTAGAAGCTTACGTTTAAAACTTACCCTGACCAAAGATCTACTCACATTTCTGGATCTAAATTACACAGACTAATGTCTATTGCTTTATTTCCTTAGACTTAAATACATTTAATTGTACTTTAAAGCTATTTTAAAGGTATTCTGCCAAAATCTATACAAACAATTGTAGAACACATATATTTTGTTATGCTTGAGTTTCCAGGCTTTGGACGCATCCCATTGGCCACACACCAGGACCAATTCTATCTGAATTTTTGTTCAAAGCTGTCATTATTGCTGACAGCTGGGCTCAGCTTTTACTTTGCTGTCGTTTAGACAGGCGTCTTTATAAAGAAAGCAACTTTACCTCATGTCCAGATGAAACAAAATACAAACAAAAAGTACTAACAAATGTGGACAAAAATGGGCAAAAACAAAACTAAGGACAATCTTAAATTTAAAATGGCTGCATATTTGAGACATAAAATAGGAATCTTAATTACATAAAGGATACCATTACTTATAACGGTAGCGCAATGATTCCCAACCCTAGAGACCACCTTGGAATTGAAAGATTTTTGCCTGGGAACACTACCAGCTGGAGACCAAAAATATATACAGTACTGTGCAAAAGTTTTAGGCAGGTGTAAAAAAATGCTGTAAAGTAAGAATGCTTTCTAAAATAGACATGTTAATAGATTATATTTATCAATTAACTAAATGCAAAGTGAGTGAACAGAAGAAAAATCTAAATCAAATCCATATTTGGTGTGACCACCCTTTGCCTTCAAAACAGCATCAAGCATCAATTCTTCTAGGTACACTTGCACACAGTTTTTGAAGGAACTTGGCAGGTAGGTTGGCCCAAACATCTTGGAGAACTAACCACAGTTCTTTTGTGGAATTAGGCAGCCTCAGTTGCTTCTCTCTCTTCATGTAATCCCAGACAGACTCGATGATGTTGAGATCAGGGCTCTGTGGGGGCCATACCATCACTTCCAGGACTCCTTGTTCTTCTTTACGCTGAAGATAGTTCTTAATGACTTTCGCTGTATGTTTGGGGTCGTTGTCATGCTGCAGAATAAATTTGGGGCCAATCAGATGCCTCCCTGATGGTATTGCATAATGGATAAGTATCTGCCTGTACTTCTCAGCATTGAGGAGACCATTAATTCTGACCAAATCCCCAACTCCATTTGCAGAAATGCAGCCCCAGACTTGCAAGGAACCTCCACCATGCTTCACTGTTGCCTGCAGACACTCATTCGTGTACGCTCTCCAGCCCTTCGTGAACAAACTGCCTTCTGCTACAGCCAAATATTTCAAATTTTGACTCATCAGTCCAGAGCACCTGCTGCCATTTTTCTGCACCCCAGTTCCTGTGTTTTCGTGCATAGTTGAGTCGCTTGGCCTTGTTTCCACGTTGGAGGTATGGCTTTTGGCCGCAAGTCTTCCATGAAGGCCACTTCTGACCAGACTTCTCCGGACAGTAGATGTGTGTACCAGGGTCCCACTGTTTTCTGCCAGTTCTGAGCTGATGGCAATGCTGGACATCTTCCGATTGCGAAGGAAGTAAGCATGATGTGTCTTTCATCTGCTGCAGTAAGTTTCCTTGGCCGACCACTGCGTCACGGTCCTCAACATTGCCCGTTTCTTTGTGCTTCTTCAAAGAGCTTGGACAGCACATCTGGAAACCCCTGTCTGCCTTGAAATTTCTGCCTGGGAGAGACCTTGCTGATGCAGTATAACTACCTTGTGTCTTGTTGCTGTGCTCAGTCTTGCCATGGTGTATGACTTTGACAGTAAACTGTCTTCAGCAACCTCACCTTGTTAGCTGAGTTTGGCTGTTCTTCACCCAGTTTTATTCCTCCTACACAGCAGTTTCTGTTTCAGTTAATGATTGTGTTTCAACCTACATATTGAATTGATGATCATTAGCACCTGTTTGGTATAATTGTTTAATCATACACCTGACTATATGCCTACAAAATCCCTGACTTTGTGCAAGTGTACCTAGAAGAATTGATGCTGTTTTGAAGGCAAAGGGTTGTCACACCAAATATGGATTTGATTTAGATTTTTCTTCTGTTCACTCACTTTGCATTTAGTTAATTGATAAATATAATCTATTAACATGTCTATTTTTGAAAGCATTCTTACTTTACAGCATTTTTTCACACCTGCCTAAAACTTTTGCACAGTACTGTACATGAGAACAATACATATTGAGAACTATGAAATATTTCATACTTCAGCAAAGTTGTCTTTTGTGTAAAATGCAATTTTAATTGCAAATGGCAGCAGGCTAGCAATGTCACATATTAAAAAAAAAAAATCTTCCAACGTTAAATAGCAACTAGCATGATGTTGTATGTGGCGAGTATAGTACAGAAGATGTAGGTAAATTATTGAGAATTTTTAAGCGACCTGGAATCTGATCACAGACAACAGGTGGGGAACCTCTGCTGTACTTTCTATCACCAGCAGATAAACATCATCATTCAACTGTTTTGACTCCACATAAAAAAGCAAACCAGCAGTGTTTTGGGGTATACAGCCAGTTCAGAGAGGTTAGCATTCAAGAGATTTTGAACACAATGGACAACATTCACCAGTATTGCCTCCTTTGCAGTTTGCACCAGTGTTTTACAAAACTTAAATAAATACCTTAGTACATTTTGTTCTTTTAAAAGCTCGTTCATGCAGCTTCTTTGTTAGTTTTGACTGGAGGAAATGCTTTTTGAAAGTCACCCATTTATTTATTTTTAAGTTTTTTTTTATTTAGAACACTGGAAAAATGCTGCTAAAAATGTAGCAAAAAACACTGACTTAATTTTTTCTTCTAGCAACATGGTTTACTGGTTTGTCATAATACAATTGAGCAACACTTAAATGTGCCCAGTGTTTCTGTTGTAAATAACAGGGAAAATAGCACAACTTTATTCAAGATCTTTGGAAGTATTTACTGTATATCCTGTATCAGAATCTGAGTCAAACAAACAAAATTCAAACCAAATCAATTACGAAAATTAGATGTAGAAATAAGTATTCTTTAGAGGTGTTCTGATTTGATTCTTCCTGATCCAGGATCTGAACAGCATGTTTGTTTTCATTACATTTAAAACCAAATTGTTTCAAACCACCTCAGATTGTTCTCTTGATGGAGTCTTGATGGAATTTGCAGATGTTTGCAGGGTCACACACTTGGTTGTGCTGATGAATGTGATGATAGAAGCTAAGAATTCACAACAGTTTGATAAAAGCACATTCATCTCACCTGCAGCCTGCCTCATTTTCAAGATTGCAAATGGGAAGGCATATTATCAAAGTGGAGGAACTATGTCATTTTTTTCTTTATAAAACTACATGAAACTACTCAGAACAATGTTTTAGCAACTCCTTCCTGCCACTGTATTGTTTCTTGTTAGTTTTATACTGAAGCAGATGTTTTATTTCCCTTTTACCTTGCAAATGGTCTGCAGAATTGAACTCTTTCAGCAAAGTAAGATGATCTACACTCTGGATTTGTTCACCAGAGTATTTTTTACTTTTATTTGTGCAACATAAAGATTAAAAAGTGAACAAGTAAATATGAACAGAATGAAAAAAAGCCAGGTTTGGTTTGTTTGATTGTTATATAGTTGACTTCTATAACTAATGGCAATAGAAGAGTTGATAAAAGTTAGCTAAGGTCTTACTGCGAGTTCTAGTAACCTGATAAGAGTGTGGTGCACATTTGAGCTCATCAAGCTCTTTACACTGAGCAGCTGTACAAGTTATTAAAGGAAAACACCTACTAATATAAGAAAACTGGGCCATTACTTTAACTTATCTTTCATGATTGCTTACCACTGAGTATCTTTAGTTTTAAACTGAGTCATAGTTTAAAAGCCTGTAGTTAACATGCCTGAAGAGGTTCTCATAATACACTTGAGCTGAATAAATTATTTGTGACCCTGTCCATCAAACGGGTAATTAAATGACAGCAGGCTGATGAGGCAGGAATTAACATTCTTGGGTGTAACTGAGAAGCTTCCTCTTTTCTTGCGCTATTCTGTGGCTTGTATACTAATCCGACAGCTTGACAAAAGTGACCAGCTCATTTTGCTTCTAAAACGGTCTAGGTGATCTCAGATGCACTGTGGAGTGTTTCTGGCAGTAGCCCCTGCCAGTTATAGTGTGTATTGTTGTGTGTTTTGTATACTGCTAGCTGCCTGGGGGTCAGTTCATGGTCAGGTTAGTGCTTCTGCTGAACAGAACAAAGGCCAGTTACAACTGGTGACCATTTAAAGAATTTGGTTCCCACACATGAAGGCCACCTTTATGGCGACAGGAGAGATGTGATACTCCTCTTTCTCTCCCTACTTTTTACTAGAGCCTTGAAGGTCATAGTACTCTTAGCATCATTTCAAATTATTAAATATAAAAATGCATTACTTTGATCCTTACAACATTTTTTTCAGCAGTCCGAAAAGGTTATTATGATGCTACTATAATCTTAAAAGATGTATTTTGAAACTATTGAAATTTAATGGGGGAAAAAATTAAATGACAAGTAGTTTCACCTTTAATGAAACTACCATATGATTAATTTGCAGAGATTAAGTGAATTATTCCTGTAGAGCAGGTGAGGTGGTGATCATTTACCAAGTACTCTTATTCACATAACATATTGCTCATACAGTCAGCACTTGGATATCTGTTACCCAGATACAGGTCAGTCGCATTTTACCACCCGTGTATTCAAAATAAAATCAGTCCCCATACAGTATATATAACAAATTAATGCTCTTACCCGTCACACGCAATTTCCGACTCTGTCACCAGTTTTCTGATACAAAGCCCATCTCTTCAATGTTAAAATTTATTTGAATATCCATCACAGTATGCGTTGTTTTTCTCTCTTTGCATGCCGAATCAGTCAGAAAATGCAGCGAAAGCAAAGAGGCAAGCTATGGTAATGTAACCGTTAATCATTAAACAGTCTTACTGTGAGATACATCAGATACTGTGATGCTTTTTTTTTTAATCTGTGAGATTTAGTTGTTTTTGTGCATTTTCATTTGCAAGTGAACTGTGACATTAGGGCCTTATCGAGCACTGTATTCTGCTATTTTGAAGACTGACTTTGGGCACTGTTTTAATTCTGGAAACTGTTGTTGTTTTTTTTAAAATCTTTTGCTAAATTGCATTACCTTTTATGTTGTATGCAGTTCTGTGCATGGGTAACATTTTGATTTCATTTTGCTGTTGGGTCGTTAACGGGGAATTTTACACACTGCTACAATACATACCGGATTTAAAAGTATGTACTGTATTATAGTCCACGTGTCATCACTTTTGGCAAGTGATATTTTCAGAATCATGTCATTCTGAATTACAGAACTTTTCTGTTGAAAATATCGTACTGTACCAACAAAACCAATACAATAAATCTAAATGGAGGCCTACTGTATTTTTGATATTGTATCTTTTTTGTGTTCCCTGAAAAATGGACAAGGCTTGGAACGGGCCAAAATGAAATAATCAGATATGCGTCACACTCATTTAACCGTCACTGAAGACAAAATTGTATAGGGCCGGATATGTGAGTGCTGACTGTATTTTAAAATATAATATAATCAGATTGTCCTGGTCCTTTCTTTATGCACTCATAAATTGGTTTGGCTTACCCTTCAGGCAGAGCAATAACTCTAGGAGAGGAAGTAAAATGACAAGACGTTTCATCAAAGGCACTGAAATGGTTAAAGTAGTTCACAGTGTTTCAAAAATATGATCCCAAACTACATACTGAAAATAGTGTGTTGATTTATTGGGTAAATTAGGATAATCATCCTAATCCTTCTGAAGAATATCCTTGTTTCTCACCTGCAGCTGTTGTTATTTAATATACAGGATGCTTTCCTCGCTGTATTATTAAAACCTGACATTCTTTACTTTTGGTTAAGAGGAATGTATGTGATACCAAACACACTGCTCCTGGGAAAACCACTTTTTGACATGCAAGTGATTAATGAAAATATCTTTTCTGTTTAAATAATAGCAACTCTTCATTTTAGAAGAGGTGGCATATCATATGCTTGATACGGATCTAATCTATTAAACTGGGAATACAATGATTTTGTAGAAATATATAATTAAAAAAATACCAGGGCACTTATCCACTTACCAAAGTATGAGAACCAAAAGAATAACATGTTTTAACAATGGCTAATAATTAAGGAAATGGGGACTTAAATGTCAGTCTTTGTGTCAAATAATGATGCCTTGAAATTGAGCAGTAAATAGTAGAGGTGAGCATAGAACCCATTAATCACACTGGTACTCGTACTCAGAGACCAGTACTTGTATCGTACTTGGGTAACGTCAGTGGAATTGGGCTGTGTTAACACCGAAAGTGCTGGAAAAATGCATCTCTACTCCTGATTTTCACTTAGAAAGTGACCAGACCGTGCTTTAATGTTTATTTGACAATAATTTGATTATTCTAAAGTCCCATTATTTCATTTTAATTCTTACTGTGTAATATGTATTATTTATTTACTAGTTTGAATTCCTAGTGTTTATTGTGACAAGGTGGTGATTGATGTACACACTTAAAAGTCGACACCACTTACAACAGATTGCAAATATACAAGACGCACTTATTTATCTAAGTAGCTTTGGGATTACTGAGATGTGTGGGGGTGCTTGTGTACAGTACTTAGTGAAGTATAAGTTATTTGGGGATTTAAGATAGTGATGGAGAGAAAAAAATGTCTTTATAAGCGCTAATGTTTTTTAACAAACATACAATAGGTGTGTGCAATCTGAAACAAAAACACATTTTCAATGTGAAAAAACATCACGTTATAAAAAGAGGCAAGCCATTTGAAGTGGATATATCAAAAATACAAGCCAAGTCTGAAGAAACAATTGGGGCAACCTTGGCCAGCACCAAGCAAATAGGCACAACTGTCAAAACGGTGGGGGCCCCAGTTGTTTCTACTAACTTGGCTTGTGTTTGATGTGTGACTGCAAGTGTTCCCTCAGAATGTAGTAGCTTTTGCTGTTCCTGAATGTTGGTGATGACTTGATGTATGAGATACAAATGATCTTTCACCATGGATCCCTTGTGCGTGTTGTTCTGCTTCAAGCTTCACAACTGAGGGCATAAAGACCTGTCAGCCTGCTGTACTCTCTGCAAGTGCAGTTTGAAGTGCATTAATGCAGGTGGGGTTAAAGTTGATAACGTGTACGCCACTTAAGGAAGTAACTCTGGAAAGTTACTTGGCCACAGGAGAAAATGGAGTTACCAGTGTCCATCATCACTATTTTAAGTGTCATGCCCTGACATTTGTGAATGGTGATTGCGTGAGCAACGATGACTGGGAACTGCTCTCGAACAATGTAGGCCCTGTCCATGACTTCAAACTTTGAACTCAAGCGTTCAAAGGTATCCATCTGTCTATTTTTAAATTGGATGGTTATAGTTTTCACCGTCCTGGTGTTTTCCAGATAATAGGAAACAGCTTGAAGTTTCCCTGTTCTACCATTGATGAGACCAGTGGCAATGTCGATATTCCTCCGAAGCATCAACTTACAGCCTATTTTCACTCATATGCTAGTTTCCAGTCCAGCTGTATGACTGAGACAGCCTTATAAGCTTTCATTTTTTTCAGCACATTTTCCTTGAGGGAAGGAAGGCAGTCCACAGTGTCCATTGCCAATAGATGAATGTCATCCCCGTGCATACTATCAAGCATAGTGGTCTGTATCTGGTCACAGGCATCTACTGTAGGCATCAGACAGGTTAAACTTCCATCTTTGTCATCTAAGTCTTTCATTTGTTGGATAATTCCTTTTTTGCAGCTGTGAATATCTCCTCCCTTCATTGGTATCAGTCGTATAGTCAACAAAATGTGATCAGTTTTGTTGGTGGCTCCGAGTCTGACACGATTAAGCAGGTTGGCATAAAGCCGGTCCTCCTTCTGGCGCATGTTAATTTTGAGTTTATCATACGTGAACAATTTCCACAGGTCCACAGATCCTATAGAGCCAGTCAATTTGTGCAATTCCTCTTGAGTAACTGGCACAAAAGGTGTTTTTTCATGCACAGGTGGAAGCTGCAGCCGATCCCCCAAAACTAAGATGCTGATTTTTCCAAACCAGCAATCGTCTTTGTTGGTAGTGTGGAAAATCTCACATAGGCAAAGATGGATATACAACAAGGTGACATTGGAAGTAATAGCCACTTTGTTTTGCAGTTTTTGTCTCACCCATGCAGTGACTGAATTGTTACGGTAACTTTCCCTCTGTTGTCATTGCTTTAGCTCTGGATTCTTACAGTAACGTTCCCGATAATGATAGCAGTCTGCTTGCTGTTGTTTTTGAAAGATTGGGACATGATGGGTGTGCTGTTGTAAAGTATTTTTTTGTGGCTCTGGTTCTTGATAGAGTTGTGCTTTCTCCTGCTGTGTTTTGTGCTCTGGTTCAAGGTAATGCCAATCTGGCTGTTTGTGAAACAGTGGGATATCATTGCAGTGTTGTTGTGGTTGTTGTTTTGGCTGTGGGTCCCAATGGCATTTTTGTTTCTGGTGTAGAGGTTTGACCTGTGGCGCATGCTGATACTGATGCTGTGTTTGATTGACTGAAGCATGACATTTCTGCTCCGTCAGCTTTGGTGGATCCTGCTGTGTGTAAAAGACAACTGGAGCACGATAGTACTGCTGAATGGGCTTTGGTGGATCCTGCTGTGTTTGAACGAGGACTGAAGCAAGATAGT
Source organism: Acipenser oxyrinchus oxyrinchus (assembly GCA_030684275.1). Lineage (NCBI taxonomy): Eukaryota > Metazoa > Chordata > Actinopteri > Acipenseriformes > Acipenseridae > Acipenser > Acipenser oxyrinchus. The sequence goes on along the minus strand of CM060248.1, from coordinate 98,004,581 downwards.
ACTGCTGAAGGGACAGTAGTGGATCCTGCTGTGTTTGAAAGAGGACTGAAGCACGATAGTACTGCTGAATGGGCTTTGGTGGATCCTGCTGTGTTTGAACGAGGACTGAAGCACGATAGTACTGCTGAATGGGCTTTGGTGGATCCTGCTGTGTTTGAACGAGGACTGAAGCACGATAATACTGCTGAATGGGCTTTGGTGGATCCTGCTGTGTTTGAACGAGGACTGAAGCACGATAGTACTGCTGAATGGGCTTTGGTGGATCCTGCTGTGTTTGAACGAGGACTGAAGCACGATAATACTGCTGAATGGGCTTTGGTGGATCCTGCTGTGTTTGAACGAGGACTGAAGCACGATAATACTGCTGAATGGGCTTTGGTGGATCCTGCTGTGTTTGAACGAGGACTGAAGCACGATAGTACTGCTGAATGGGCTTTGGTGGATCCTGCTGTGTTTGAACGAGGACTGAAGCACGATAGTACTAGTTATTATTATTATTATTATTATTATTATTATTATTATTATTATTATTATTATTAATCATTTATTTATGTATTCATTTTCTAGGCAGACATCCTTAACCAGGGTGACATACAGAGGTAACAAGTTATTACTATTTAGTTAAGCGCAAATAAAAATTAAGAGAAGGACAGTTACATTAAGGAAAATTTACAAATAAACAGGTGCATTTAACACAATTACAATTAAAAGCCAATAGAGCAGGTGGAAGAAGTGCAGAAAACAGTTAAATCCAGGTACAAGAATAAAGAATAAATGTTTATTGTCAAAATATATGTATTAATTATCCTGACAAAGTGTGAGACAGTAAAACACATTTATACAATCACAATAATGAACCACGGTTCCCGCAGGCAGAAGCTTTCCACAGGTGGAGGGCGTGCGCAAACCTGGGACCTCTCGCACTAAAGCATAGCGCCGATACCAGAAGCAGATATCGTGGCTTATGTCTTGATGTGCGATTCCGTCACCTACCAGCCCTGTATTAACTGTGTTGTCACCTCTGTAAGTCGCCCTGGATAAGGGTGTCTGCTATGCAAATAAATAAGAAGAAGAAGAAGAAGAAATAATAATATATAACTGAAGAAACTTTAGTAGCTTTGGTTTGTTTCAATAGAATAATAATTAATCATTTACCAGACGCTGTTATCCAAAGCGAATTATAGGGTATGTGAACTATGCATCAACAACTGCTGCTGCAGAGTTACTTGCAATAGGACCTCATTTGTTTTTCCGTCTCATCCGAAGGACGGAGCACAAGGAGGTTAAGTGACTTGCGCACGGTCACACACAGTGAGTTGGTGGCTGAGCCGAGATTTGAACCGGCTCCTGGTATAAAGGCCCTTTCTTTAAGCACTGTCCCTCAATTTTACAGCATCCATAACAAAATGTTGTATAACATGGCATTGCAATATCATATTGGAAAGCAGCAAAGTAAAAATCTATAAATATTTGTACTTACTGTACGACTGGCCCAACTGGTTCGGAGGGCCGTTCCTCGTTGAATTTGTGTGCAATTCAGAACTATGCGAAGCCTGCATTAATCCCATAGAAGAATCAGTGATCAATTGTAATGTAATCCAATGGACAGATTGGTGAAACTGAATGAAATTTTCTTAAAACAACAGTTGATGTTTACATAAAATCCAACAAAACAAAAGATAACAACAGTACAAAGAACTTCATGTTATGTCTGGTAAAATGGCATTCTCACGCACAACTGGAGAAGTGACTTAATAAATGACGTGAAATGCAGAAGCAATTAGCTGTTGTAACACGTTACTGATACTAATACACACACACATTATGGGAATAGCAAAATTTGGATAAATGTAAATAGTAGCTGTAGTAAGCCTTGCTGTTTAAATGTATTTATTTATTTTTAGAACGGGGTCTCCCCCTCCACCCCTGTGCAATTTATTGTTTTGTATTATGGTTTTGTTATTTAAAAATATGACGGTGAAGCGCCGTCGGTATTGTTTTTGTATATTCGTTTATTTAGTTACTGTGTGTAAATGACAGCGAGCGTTGTGTGTTTGCTATTGTTTTTATTTTAAAATGTGTTCTGGCAGAAGCGAGAGTGGGTACTCGTCCTCTGCCAGGAATAATTAGAAAACCTCGTGCAGAAGGTGGCCATCTCCCGAATTAATTAACTGATTTAATTTGTTGCTAAATCGGGAGATGGTCACCTGCATTAAAGCCTGTAGCTCGCTACACTCAGGGTGGGTGTTAGAGCTGAGAGAGAGAGCGAGGAGCGTGTGAAAATGAAACTAAAAGAAAAAACTATACAGGAAACAGAGAAGGCTACAGCCCAGCCTGACCTGTATTATTTATTATTTTGTGTTCGTGACTTGTTTTTGTTTACCTGCTTTATTTTTGCTCTGTGAGCACTGTGACCACTCTGTCACAGTAGCCTAATCTGTTGAAAGGGTTAAGATGTGAATCTGTGTAGCATAGAGGTTATGTAGTTGGAGTAAATGTATGACTAGTTAGGTTCAAATCCTGCCATATATATACATATATACGTTAAAGTTATGTGTGCAAAAGTATGTATGTTCAATGAAAGTGTTATTCGTATCAACTAAATTTTTTCACATTAAAAATATGCTTGTTACACATAAATAAAATACAAACGAAGACAGAATAACTAAAACAGAGGTCAGAGAACCATTGGCAAACTTAGACCACTACATGGTCTCATTTGAAGTGATTTTTAAAACCCCAAAAATAATGACTAAAGCTAAGGTTTACAATTTTAGAAAAGCAAACTATGAAGGTATGGAACAGAGACTAACAGAAGTATATTGGAGAAAAATAGAGAAAACATCCACAGAAAAAGGATGGCTGTTTTTTAAAAATGTAGTACATCCCAAAAGTAGACACATCTAAATCTAAAACAAAATGGCCAAAATGGTTTAATAGATCCATTAAAAAACAATATTCAGCGAAAAAAGGCACTTTACAGAACATTTAAAAGGGACCAAAAACAAAGTACACAGAAAGAGTACTTGAAACTGCAAACGCAAGTCAAAAAGGCCAAGAGAGAGATAGAAATGAACATTGCTAAGGGGGCTAAAACCAATTCCAAAATGTTTTTCCAAAATTATAACATCAAGAGAACATTCAAAGAGGAGGTTACATGTCTAAGAGATACAAATGGCAAAATCATAGACGAAGAAAAAAAATAGCAAAAATATTAAATCATTACTTTTCACAAGTTTTTACAAAGGAGGATACAGACAATATGCCCCACATGTCGACCTGTTCCTATCCAGTTTTAAATAACTTTAGCATAACAGAGGCAGAAGTGTTAAAGGGACTAGGAGCTCCTAAAATAAACAAATTCCCTAGGCCGGATGAGATCCTCCCAATAGTACTCATAAGTAATAGTAAGAAATGAAAGAAGTTATTTACAAACCGCTAACCAAGATCATGCAACAGTCTCTTGACACAGGGGTTGTACCGACAGACTGGAGAATTGCAAACTTAGTACAGTAATTGCAGTTTTCAGAACTTGAGATCTCTGCTAGACGTTACATCAAAACTGACAAGGTTTCAATGTATAACAAGCAGGGGTCTACTGCTGCTGGAGAGCAACGGAGCGGCACTCCAGCACCTGAAAATCCCATGGCACTTCAAAACCTAAAATTACGTATCAAAAGATTATGTAATTGAAACCCATATTGTTCATAACCAAACTCGCTGAGTGTCAGAGTGCTGTCCGGTCGTTCATAAACACCTGTCCTCTGTGGTAGTGCTCTCTCTCAGAACAGCCAGGAGACACTGTGACACTCTCCCTTAGTGATCAGGCTAACTAGCATAGTTACACTGTGTCTGACTGGGGCCACTGCACCAGTCGTCCCATCACGATTGGGTCGTGCAAATTTTTAAAAAAATATATCTTTTGTTATTGTGACTGAAGCTGTGCTCTCTCTGCTCTGAAACTAGAATGGAGGACTGGTGTTTTGCCATTGATGCGGTCATAATAAAATAATGAATTACTCAAAGGTGTCCAAGTGTCTATTGTTTCATTATATGTTCTTCCCAAAGTGAGGTGAAGACAAATTTGACACCCATTTATAAACACATTAATACAGCATGAAATATACAGTATGTTCTAAAGTCCAACAATAAAAGCAGGAAATGAGACCACAATAGCAGTATGTGAGTATGATCAAATTGAATGAACTAGCCTTTGCTTCGCAGGATGTATTACTTAAATGCTGTTTAAAGGTGGTTTGAGTGTAATTAAGGCAATGCAATTAATCTCAATGAATCGTGTTCATGTAGCAGCATCATTATCATGTTCAGCAGACATTATACTTTGGTTCAGTAGATGCCCTCTTAAAGCTAATGGGACTTCAGAATCTTGAGATTCACAGTCATTGCTAGATATTTGATCTTGTCTTCCATTAAGTTTTGTTGGGGCACCTATCTGTCACTGCTTCAATTACCTAGCAGGTAATGTCACTGCATCTGACACCAATGCTTAAATCTATCCAGCTTGCAGACCAAGCAAGGGAATATTTTAGAGGAGAGACACCAAAAGACTATTTTTCTTTAAAACAAAAAGCAGGAAATGAAACCACAACCATGTATCAAAAATGTTAGATTACTTACCGTAACCCTGGTTCCCTGAAAGAAAAGACGACCACCAAGCAATACTTTTGGGATATGCCTGCCTTAGGTAGGTATTCACTGAGCATTTTATGTCAGAGCTGCCGATAGGCCCCTCCATGGATTGACATCCTCGGTCCCGCCTGCTGAGGGAATAAGTAGTCGTTTCGCGGAGCTCACTTCCTCTGTTGCATCGAACCCAAGAATGCGAGTGATGCGACCTTGCAAGGTTGGTGGTCGTCTTCTCTTTCAGGGAACCAGGGTTACGGTAAGTAACCTAACGTTCCCTTTCAGTTCGAAGACAACCACTAACCAATACTTTTGGGAAAGTATACCAGAGCTGTCGCCTCGCTACCGCCAACTAGTGTTGATGGTGCGCGCGTACAACCTCAAGGACCCTTGTGCCTAATGACGGTTTAGAGGGATCTACCACATTAAGTCGGTAGAAACTGGTTAATGTATGCGGCGTAACCCAGCTATCCGCAGTACAAATGTCAGTCAATGAGGCACCTCGAAATAGAGCCCATGACGCAGCTACACCTCTGGTAGATACTTCCTGTGCGCTGGACAAATAGGGACGTGGAAATACGTGTCCTTTCGGCCCACTGTTGTAAACCAGTCTCCCAGCCGGACAGACTGGAGAATGTGACGGTGTGCATAACCGGTGTGTACGGTGGCGAGCACTGAAGTGGGAGCTGTCTGGGACTACCTCCGAGATCGCTGCAGTGTTGGAATCCCACGGCTGTCTCCCTCCCGTCGTTGCAGGTAGGCCCAGCTGTTAGCTGACACGGAAGCCTGAAGGCAGTGCCTCAGGTCATCACACAGGGCTGTGGGGATCAGAACCATCCGAGTCACCGTGCGAGTACGGCGGATGCCAGCGCCTTGTTCTCTCCCGCACCAGAGTACAGGAGGGAAGCGTTGAGGCTACCTGCCGAGACGCCTTGCGTTCTCGGTGAGAGCGCTGCAGCAATTCCTCTACCACTGGTCCAAAGGTATGGTCAGGAGCTGATTCTGGGGAAGGAGCCACCTTCCCAGGAGGCTGCAATCGAAATCACATCAAGGTACTCCTCAGCAATGCTGACATCCGGTTTTGTAACATCCGGGGTAACCACCAATGCAGGCGGGGTCAGCTCCAGGGCCAGCATTATTGTCTGAGCTGGGGCCAGAGCAAGGGCTTGAGCCTGCTGCCTGGCCAGGGCCTCCCAATGCTGCTCACGACTCAGCCGTGCTAGCAGGGGACGTTGTGCTGGATGTGCAAGCATGGAATTTAGCCATGCTTGATGTCTGTATGGCCCCAAGGGCGTTGTTTAAACACCGGCGGGTGTAGACTTGTGTATTGAAGCACTCAGGCACCAAGGGTGCAGAAGCACCGAGGACACTGAGTGAGGTAGAATACAGTACTGGTGCACCAAAGAATCGAGGCACCGAGTGCAGGTGTTATTGACATGCTGGGGCGCTAAAGCACCGAGGCACGGAGCGTCTAAGCACCAAGTGCGGCAAAGCATCGAGGTACTGAGGCTCTGAGGCACCGAGAGGCGCCTAGCCTTAACTGCGTGTAGTCAACACAACCCAGGTTAGAGCACAGCATACACCGGGGTGGATACACAGGCTCGAGTGGCTGTGGTAGGTAATCAGGAGAGCAACCCAGGGAAGCGCACAGTGCTGCACCATGGTGCAGAGCGGCAATAACCTGGTTCTGGACCGTGTGCAGTCATACAACGGGGCAGCGTGTAGCGTATACAGGAGTGTAGCACAGGCTCAAGGAGATGCGGCATGTTAGACAGGAAGAAAAAGTGTACTGCTTTCTTTTTTTTTTTTTTAACTGCAAAGGCAGTAATAGGAAAAAAATAGATCCTCACACATACAGCAATTGAGCTATGGGAGAACAACTATCACCACGCCAGACGGGTGAGCTGTAAAATTGTATTATTATTGTTATTACCAAGCGCAGCGGAGGAATCACGATTCTTTTTTCCTTTTTCTTTTTTTTAAAACTGCAAGGCAGTAAAGAAAAACACACACGCCAAGCACACACAACAGCACAGCCGTTGAACAGTCACCACGGCAACGCGGGTGAAATGAATTTTTAAGCGCACCGAGAAGGTGGGCAGAGACAGTCCAGCGGAGTCAACTCAACAGCGGGGTGAGGCAGAGCCGGGGCCTGGTGGAGGAGCACGTGTCACTTTTTCTTTTCTTTTTTTTATTTTAATATTTGTTTATTTAGCAGACGCCTTTATCCAAGGCGACTTACAGAGACTAGGGTGTGTGAACTATGCATCAGCTGCAGAGTCACTTGCAACTACGTCGGAAAGACGGAGCACAAGGAGGTTAAGTGACTTGCTCAGGGTCACACAGTGAGTCAGTGGCTGAGGTGGGATTTGAACCGGGGACCTCCTGGTTGCAAGCCCCTTTTCTTTAACCACTGGACCACACAGCCTCCTTTTAGCTGCAATAGCAGAGGAAAAAAAACTAAACAGCCAGCGCTGTAAGGTTAGAAAAGCATACTATAATCACAAAGCGACTTAGGCTGTTGAAAAGAAAAAGATTAAACGTAGCGCAGTTGTGCAGCGTTTATAGCTCAGTTCACAGAAGCAGAGTTTCTGAACACAGGGAAGTGGCAAGCCGACTTCCAGCAATAAATTACAAGGGAACTCCAGAAAGAGAGCTCAGTTAGTAAGAGAAAAAAAAAAAAAGTAGGCGGGCCGAGGCAGCCGGCGAGGTCTACTTGACAGCGGGGCAGGTTAGAACAGCCCCGGTGGAGGATACACGGCTGACTGGCTGTTGTTGCTCAATGACGGGGGCGGCAAGCCGAGCCCAGGCGGAGGAACGGTGTTCTACCTGAAGGTGTAGGTTGAAAGACAACACACGCACACTCCAATACCGCACAGGCAGTCACACTCATACAACAGACAGCCGAAAAAAGACGGCCTGTGACAGAAGTGAAAAAAAATACAAAAACTCAAACAAATGTCCATAGCATTCTCAATTTTATTTTAAAATGACTGCAATGCTGCCTATTGCGAGTATGGGTAGTACATCAATCTGAGAAAGAATTATCGGTCTCCGCCAACAACATCACTTTTAATAGTTCAGCATGCACAGCCAGTCAATAGTATGTGTAAGGGCATTGTTGTACAATGGAACTCACTGCTGTGTATCACTGTGTGGACTCTATGTATCACTGTGTGGACTCTATAGATAATATAAAAAGTCAACAGAGAACATTGAGAGTATGTGCCAGTACTTGAACTCCATACTGGAGAAGAAGGCTAATTTCTGACTACCCAACTGATTTGGAAGTAATCATCAAATCCAAAGGTGGACCAACAAGGGGCTCCGTCATTTTGGAAGTAGAAATCACTGCTGGGGAAATGGTTCTGAGCCTTTAGGAGGAAGTGGTCTTGGAGTGTTTCCAGGTACCAGTCCTCACAGGCACCTTTACTCCAACTTCTTTCCATTGCCTCAGTAAGTGGACATTATTCAAACTTAAACAGCATAGGTGTTGCTTCTGGCGAGCAGTTTCTTGTCACCTTTTGATTACAACTAATTGAGTAACACGTGTCAAGATTTGTAATGTCTTTTAAGGAAATCATCTGTTTTCATGTTAGATTTCTAAATGTCACACTTTTTAAATCAGTTTTTCATATATGGAAAACTACAAAGTGGTATGTAATTTAATATGTTAATGTAATATTATTCAGCAGGCTTCATTTGGCTTTATGAAGCAAAATTTAATAATTCTATGGTGATCAAAACTTTTGGCCATAGCTGTGCACTGTAATATAAATAGGGCTTCTGATTTTTGTTTTTAACTGATAAAAAAACGATAAAACATCCCGACACAAAAAAAAAAGAAATAGGTGTATATCCAATAAATACTGGAAAAACACTGGAAATTGTTACTCAGTTCACTTGACTTGACCCATTTCCCTGTGATTTTTTGCAGAAAAAAAATCTTTCCCAGTGTAGCTGGGCAATGTCCCTGCTTCCTGACTTGTATCTCGCATTGAACTGTTCTGAATAGAAAGGGAGTATTTACAAATTGTGGCAAAATGTAAAAAAAATGCCAAAACACACAAAAACCCCAGAAGAATATGCCTGTGACTCTAAGGAATTTGTTGTAGAAGACAGCAAAGTAAAGAAGGTAGAATTGAAGTACTGTCGAGTTAATATACATTATTATACACATATTATACAACAAAACGCTACCGAAAACAATAATTTCATACAGTATATGACCTCAATCTTAGTTGTTTATTTTATTGATAGGACAAAAATAGGTATACAGTATAAAAGATACTTTTGGATGACCTTTGTGTTTCTCAACAGTGAAATGCGTGAATTGTTTCAACAGAACAGTCTTGTGAAAAAAAAAAATGTGTTTAGTGTTTTACATCCTTTCTTCACACTGTCAGGGTATAAAGTTTGAATATACAGATGACACAGCAGGCCTTTTTCTAACCCACACAATACAGGCAGTGTTTAAGTCCTGGGGTCTGGCCCACTGTCAGAGCTCTGCTTTCTGTTTTACAGGTCTAAGACCTTTCAAGTTTTAGGCCCAGTGCCAGAAATAATTAATCTGAAAGAGCATACAAGAAGGCAATAATAATAATAACAGTATATATATATATATATACTAAATAATAATAATAAAAACCTGTTAGAATGCAGATCACTAAGCAGTTTTATGTATGGAAAGAAAAGCAAACACTAGTTTTTGGCAGAAACAATGATTTCTGAAAGGTGTGCCATTAAGTGTTTAATTTATTTGTGGTTGATTTAAACATATGTTAACAATGATATATACATTTTCAGATTCAATAATTAATTCTCTTCTGATTTCAAGGTCGTGTATAAACTTCCTGTATCTGTGTAGGCTTGCATGTATGTAGGAATGAATGTAGGCATCATATGAATAGGTACAGTTATATTGATTTCTAATGACCACTCAAGGGATGGTCTTTAGAAACAGGTGGACTTTTTACAGCGGTAATTAAACGTAGTGAATATAACTCTAAGGACATGTGATCCATCTGTACAGGTGGTCTGTAATACAGGTTTTACTGTTTGTGCTATTAGAGCTGAGGAGATTATTTTTAGCCTCTGTGTTTCTATCGGAGAGGATGTTAAGAAACCAAGCTTTCCATTTATTAACACACAATATTAATCAGTGCAAAATATCAATTCATAACTAAAGGGCTGAATATGAGTAGGCTAAAAACAACATCAATTTTAGTTGAGTTGGTTTTGGGAGGTAATGTGAATACTATTTGGGCCCATGTTATTATATATAGTATGTTTCTTAAAACAGACAAAAGTCTTTTCCTCCCATACCTTTTTTTCTCTTACTCTTACTTTCTCTTCAGTTTCTAATGTGATTCTAACTCGAGCGAAACACAAATGTCTGCAGTTTATTAGATTGGAAGATAGGAAAGTGTTATGACTCAGGAAGGCATATGCTACAGGAATATATTTGTGTACGTACCTACGTAAGAATATTGAGATTACAGGGATATATTTATTGCATTAAAGTAGTAGCATAGAATACGGTTATGATGTATAGATATATAAATACATTTTCCTACATGTCCCAAATACTATTTTAATTGTAATGAGACTCTATTTCAAAGTACAAAGTGGACTGAATCTTGGCTGACATAAGCACAATAGGTGAACAGAAAGCAGAAATGGAATGTTAAATAGATGTCTCTGTAGAAGACATCATTTTGTACTCTTTAGCTCTCTTCATATTCCATATATGGGAATCTTCTACAAAACAAGCCATGCAATAAAAATTCTATTTTGGATAGTCACTTTCAGGGTAACAAGATGCCTGTATAATTTACCTAGGAGTACTTGTAATAGTACTTGTGTTAGCTTAGTGTTATGCCTTGTGCATTCGTACAGAAGTAACAACAGAACAATTTTGACATGTTTATCATATTCACTGGTTAGCCAAAGAGTTTAACAACCTTTGGAAGTTGTTTAGACTACAACAAACTCTTAAGAGCTTTTGTTCAACCCACTTAAAAATAAAAAAGACCAATTGAATTGATGTGTTGCTACATCTTCAAAAGGAGTATCTAAGGAAAATGTGCTCTGAGACTTTAAACATATTGAAATTATTGTTTCCAGTGCTTGTATTGAAAAGCACTATGGATACACAACTATAAACTCTGCTACTGCTACATTATCTGGGGTTTATCACATTCTATTCGACTCCAAACCCATAGCTTGTCTAAGTCTCTTTTTCTAAGTGTGTTGTTCCCTGGTCCAGTTAGACTGTTTACTCCACAGGTTATATTATAGTGATAGGATTTTTGTACAACGATGCCTGTCAGCTGCTATCCATTTCATCAATATGCATCAATGGTCAAAAAATAACAATGGTAGCCTGAATCCTCACAAGGAGACAAAAGATTTTGTATCCATTTGAATCAATTTTAGATTAATTTGTGTCTGTGTATGTACACATGAGGTACGCTAATGATATTGTTTAGAATAATTCCTCTTTTCATTTTTTGTTTGTATTTGTTTTGTTTTATATATTTAACATTTAAAAATTTGGAAGCAACTATAAGCTACAATGTTTGTTTTTTTTGTGATGCATTTTTTATTTGTTTCACAAACCAGGATTCAAAGTTTTTAGTTGCTATAGTAAACACAATTAACTATATACAAAAACAAAACAAAAACAGCAGTAAGGTCAGTCAACAAAGGTTTGGTGGGGAAAAAAGCCAATTGCATTCCACTTATCCACATGAAATATTTACTGCTTTTGAGAAAATAATCACCAGGGGAGCATAAACCAGCGACTTTGGACTTGGGGCTGCCAAGCATACAGCTTGGCCAAATGTTTTGCATCTCCCTATAGAAAGAACTCATTTTGCTTTATAAAGTCGAACGAAAACTTCTGAATAATGTTAATATATGGAATTACATACCACTCTGTAGTTTTCCATTTAAGATTATTGCATTGCATTTTGTTCTGTGCTTTCTTTGCAATAGCTGTTTGCTTCAATCTAACTGTATCTTCAGCAATTCTTTAGATGACACAAGATCACAGAGCCCACACGTGCTGTACAAACCACAGATTATCCAGGCACGAAATTACAGTGACAACCCAATACTGAGCAGTGTCCCAACAATAGAGATGTTCAGGCCTATATATAATCTATTAACAATTCAAGAAGATTACAATGTATCTTGTAAATGATACTGCTGTGACACAGATCTTGGTCTATGGTGCCACTTTGAATGAATAAATGATTGCAATGAAAAAGGAAAACCCCTAAGCGGGAGGAAGCCTTTGGGATACAACATAAATCACTTCTGCCACTAATTGGGAGAGATAGAACATAGCAGAGCTGATTCTATATACTGTATGATTATGCAACAATGCATAGGCATGGAGACCAAATGGTGGGAAACATCAGAATTTTCTGTATTCCCTTTCAGAGAGAGAGGGGAGAGAGAGAATGGACTTAGATATGAATCTGGTTTAGCAAAACATACCCAGACATCCTGACATGAACAATCTGGTATGAATGTTTAAGGAATAAAGCAGACTTAACCAACCCTGTCATGATGTTCCCATGCAATCTCTGATAATGGGATGGCTGTAGAGTAAGACAATTATTTACTGTAGCAGGCAAATTCCAAAAATTGATATAAAACAGAAAGAAAAACAGTGACCAGAGCATCAGAAGCAATGACATACAAACTTTGGATCTGAGCATATGCTCACCTTCATAGAATGCATTGTATCTAATATTGAATTATCATACACACTAAAATGTTTTTTTATATTATGATATCCACTAAGTAAATTATGTTGATACAAGACACACAGACCTAGGAGTTTATGTTGACTCAGAAATGTCTTCATCTAGACAATGTGGGGAAGCTATAAAAAAGGCCAATAAGATGCTCGGATATATTGTGAAAAGTGTTGGATTTAAATCAAGGGAAATAATGTTAAAACTTTACAATGCATTAGTAAGACCTCATCTAGAATATTGTGTTCAGTTCTGGTCACCTTGTTACAAAAAGGACATTGCTGCTCTAGAAAGAGGTCAAAGAAGAGCGACTAGAATTATCCCAGGTTTAAAAGGCATGTCGTATGCAGACAGGCTAAAATAATTGAATCTATTCAGTCTTGAACAAACAAGACTACGCAGTGATCTGATTCAAGCATTGAAAATTCTAAAAGGTGTTGACAATGTCGACCCAGGGGACTTTTTCGACCTGAAAAAAGAAACAAGGACCAGGGGTCACAAATGGAGATTAGATAAAGGGGCATTCAGAACAGAAAATAGGAGACACTTTTTTACACAGAGAGAATTGTGGAAGTCTGGAACCAACTGCCCAGTATTATTGTTGAAGCTGACACCCTTGGATCCTTCAAGAAGCTGCTTGATGAGATTATGGGATCAATAAGCTACTAATAACCAAACAAGCAAGATGGGCTGAATGGCCTCCTCTTGTTTGTAAACTTTCTTATGTACACACCCATATTCAATATAGAGATAAAAACTTTTTTTTTGAACAATGAAAACAAAAATGCTGCTAATAACGCTAATAACAATAATAATCAGTAAACAGTAATTATCAAATAAAAATCAAACAACATCAAAACGTGTGCCATTATCGACTTGCTCTGTGCCATTTATTGAAATGTTCAATACAACAGAACCCAAGTTGCCTTTGCAACCACTGCACATTTTTCTTGCGTCTTTTCTTTTATTTTCATTTTCGTAGCAGACCCTGCACCTTTGTTGCAGTCTCTGCTTCCCATGTGTCAGAGGGATAGTCACATCTCTCTGACACAAGCGTGTATACAGCTACTTTGCGCAGACATTGTGATGGATCTGACTGATGCATTGCCTGTACCCAATGTTGTGTTTTCATAGTATTGTGTCACAGAACTGCCATTTCAAACCAAACAGTTTCCCGTTTGCAGCTGGCTTACCTGTAAAGTAGCTGCATGCTCTTCTGTTTGTACTGTTTGCACTGTGATGATGTCCATTACACGAGAGTAGATGTTAAAACTTCATGCTGATTTGAACTTGGCTCTCGCTAGATAAGCACCAACTAAGACGTAGCTTTACAGTAAACTAATGTGATCCATCTGTGTCTCCATCCATTTGCGCTTCTCCTTCTATATGATGATGTAGATATCCTTCTGTCTGGTGGTGATGGCTGAAGTGTTTTGCTGGCTCCAGGTATCAGCTTATTGCCTCCCTAGCGCATCAGAACACACAACGGCTGCGATGCTGGCTCCAGGGATCAACCACAGTGCGGTCTCCCCAGCGCATCAGCATGACAACCGTCTGGATTGAGCTAAGTAGGGTACATCTCTGGGGTCTTCAAGTGGGCACCTTCCATCCTCGGTGTTTCGTCGACTAGCCCACGACACCTCAAGAGGGCTCGACGGTGATTCTGGTGTCCCAGCATCACCCCCTTCCGTCCCCCACTCAACTCAGCCCAGCTTACTTACCCATACATCAGTGTTTCTTTCTTTCTATTGTGCTTAAGATCCCCAGCCAGGATCTTTCCGTCTCAACCACAGCCAGTTGCTGCTCCTCTCTGCTGCTTCAGATAAGTTCTTCACTGTGCGACGCAACTCTTGGCCACTGAATCCGACGTCTCTGAGAAACCGGGTTGTAGAGTGTGCCACAAATCCTCGACAACCCACCTCCACTGGGTAAACCCGGACTCTCCATCCTCACTGTTCCGCTTCAGTGGCTAGTTGAGCATACCGCAGTTTATTCCTCTCATACGCCTCATCTACAGCATCCTCCCATGGCACTGTTAACTCTACCAGGTGAACAAGGCATGCTGATCCAGACCACAAGACAATATCTGGTCGAAGGTTAGTGGTGGCAATTTCAGGTGGAAAAATAAGCCGTTGACCAATATCTGCCAGCATTTTCCAGTCTCTAGCAGCTTCCAGTTGTCCTGGTCGAGGATTGGTTTTAACACCTTTTCTTGGTGGTTGCTGTCCTGGGCGGAGGAATGTTGTCTTTTGTGTGTAATGTTTTGATGGAACAGGTGGCAACTTATTGGTCATGTTATGCTTGTCTTCCAATGCTAAGGCCAAACATCGCAGCACCTGGTCATGGCGCCAAGTAAACCGTCCTTGGCTAAGAGCCACCTTACATCCTGTCAAAATGTGCCTTAATTTTGCAGGTGATGAACACAAAGGATATGAGGGATCCTCTCCTACCCAGAGGTTTAGGTTCTGTGGTGATGGGAGAACATCATATGTTGACCTGATGAGGAAACTGATCCTGCTATGTTCCATTGACCATAGGTCTTGCCAGCCAATCTTGCGTTGTTCCACACTCTCCCATCTCATCCATTCTCCCTGCTTGGCCTGGGAAATGGCAGCTTCCTCCGTTGAGCTGGGGCTGTCTTGTGCCATGTAGGAGGAGCTAAACTGAGACCTAGACCCTCTCTTCCTTGCTGAACTTGCCCCATGATATCACCAATTCGAAGGGCAGCCTTTGCATCCTCCACAGCTTTCTTTGCCGCCCACTTTCTTCCAGTTTTCAACACAGGTGCTGCCTCCCTTACGCATTTGTCGCATGACACTACTAATGTCATTTCCAGTCTAACCTTGGCACACTTAAACTCCTCGGTTAGAGCGGAGACTGGTAGCTGCAGTATTCCTTTACCATAAAGTCCCACTCTGCTGAGGCAGCATGGAACTCCC
This sequence comes from Acipenser oxyrinchus oxyrinchus, assembly GCA_030684275.1. Taxonomy (NCBI): domain Eukaryota; kingdom Metazoa; phylum Chordata; class Actinopteri; order Acipenseriformes; family Acipenseridae; genus Acipenser; species Acipenser oxyrinchus. Next base: position 97,989,229 of record CM060248.1, on the reverse strand, counting down.
AACCATTTCCTGATGTATGAACTGATTAAAGCTTCCAGCTTCTCTACTGTTGTCAAAGAAACCTTGTACACAGTCAGTGGCCACAGCAACCTCGGCAGTAGACCAAACTGAAAGCACCAGAGTTTTAGTTTGCCTGGTAAAGCGCTGCTGTCTATGCTCTTCAACCCTTCCACAGCTTGTTGTCTAACTTCTCCCACACGAACTGTGTCCTTTAGATCCCCATCGTACCATCTCCCAAGACTCTTCACTGGCTTCTCAGACACTGTTGGTATTGCCTCACCATTAATGAAGAACGTTTTATCTACTACTTTACGTTTAATTATAGAGATGCTCTTGATTTAGTGGGCTTGAATTGCATTCATGTCCATTCAATGTTATTGGTTAATTTGCCCAATAACCGATTAGTGCAGGCTACTGTTGTAGTCATGGTTGTCATGTCATCCATGTATGCTCGAATTGGTGGTAGTCACATTCCAGAAGCCAAGCGCTCTCCTCCCACTACCCATTTTGATGCCCTCATGATTACTTCCATTGCCATGGTAAAAACCAGTGTAGAAATGGTGCATCCTGCCATTATTCCAACTTCTAGGCATTGCCATGTAGTGCTGAATTCTGAAGTTGAAAAACTAAATTGCAAATCTCCAAAGTAGGCTTTCACTAAATTTGTTATTGTCATCGGTACACTGAAAAAATCAAATGCTGCCCAAAGAAGTTCATGTGGCATTGATCCATATGCATTAGCCAAATCCAGGAATGTCACATGGAGCTCCTTCCTCTCCTTTTTAGCTGATTGAATTTGTTGCCAGATCACATTGATGTGTTCTAAGCATCCTGGGAAACCTGGAATGCCCGCTTTTTGTACTGAAGTGTCAAGGAAGCACTTCTTCAACAGTTTGTACTGTTCTTGGCTCCACATCCTCTTCATCATCATCGCTGAGTGATAGATAAGTGCATCACTGTCGCTGGTATCGAAATCCTCCGAACCAATTTCACTCCCGTTGCTCACTATAGAAAGACCACGTACGTTGCCATGTTTAGCTTTCGCTAAAAACTATATAAACTACAACTAAACAAGTAAAACTAATAATAAAACAAACAAAAAAAGAATTTAAAACACTATATATATACTTGTAAAAGTTGAATGGCTTCCCACAATATATCTCAGTCTTCTAAATGCCCACAGGTAGATTGGAATCTCTACATGACACACAATTGGATACAAATGTCACCTGACCCTCCCCCAACTTTCATTGCACATTCCACAGTACTAGCACTGACTTAGAGAATGAAACTTGAAACGCTAGACTGAGAAACAGATCATAGAATAGAATGGGAAACTTGACGTACGCAGGTACGGCATGGTACTGTAAGTGGGTCTTCATTTGACGACGCGGCGCGACGTCATGGTGTTGAAGTGGTTAACAGAGTATATATGAACAGTATAAAGCCTAACTAACGATATCAATATCGTGCCTCCACGTCGTCTGCTTTTACAAATCTGTCTTGTTTTCTGCCTGGATTCCTGCTGCTCTGTCAATTGCACTGTGATCAGCACCAAACTCAGCTGCAATTGACTTCTGACAGTTTATATTCTAACTCTTTTTTTTAAACTTTAAGCTAAAGTAAGCACGGTATAACCCCTCTTAGAAGTGGCAATAACTGCAAGTCAAGTTGTTTGTGGTCACGCGGTCAACTCCTCAACCAATGCAATTATCAGAACTAATTATTTATGCACATACAAAATCAACTGGCTTTCTTTCATGCAATTAAGCGAATTATACAATTATTAGATATGCATTTGAGCAGAGTGCAATACCATGTAAACAATGAGCTAATTTTTGATGCCCAGAAATGGCTATGTATTTAAATGGAGTATGCAGTTATGTGGAGTGCACTGATGTATATATCACATTAAGTGTTTAAGATTGTTCAAACTTTAGTTTATAGAATCTAAGCAATCTAGTTGAAGACAAATACCTTGATATTGCAATGAAATACCTCCAGTTTTCCAGTGTTTTCCATTTTCAGTTCACACACATCCTCTATTGGAGATATACAGCAGCAACCCGCACTGTAAAAAATGTCAAAATGTCAAAATGGTCCAATTCAAAATGTACTAAGTTCAACGTAATGTTTTTTGTTACAGTTAAATATACCAATTAATTTATACTTCTTTCTACGATAAAAACAACCCTTAATGTTTAACACTATTATTTTATCTATATTATATGCCGTTATACATCCTTATTAACAACATGTACAAAAGTGCATACGATACAACATTGGTTAGTTCTTGTGTTTTGTGTGTCCCACTGGCCAACCTATTGTCTGTAAGAAACAGCCGGAAAAGAAAATCTTTCCTGAATTCAATACACAGATTGAGAATAATGCCTCTTTTCCACTGTACAACTGAGCCGCGCCAGGGCTGTACCGAGCCCTTGTTGTGCGGTTAAGGGGAGCCTGGGTTGTTTTTCCACTGAAGAGCCGAGCCGTGCTACTGATGTTTTGTCTTTTTGAGTGTGTGATTTAAGTGTACTGTACCCGCGGTTTACGTCCATTTGCTTCAAATCGTCAGAAATTAGTACATAAACTTTCTCATTTCTGACGCACGACTCCAGATCTTCCTGAACACTTCTATCTGCCCACAGATAAACTAGAGCCTGCACTTCCTCAGCGTCTCAAGGCTGTACTTTTCTCCCATCACCCTTGCTGCCCACCATGTTGTTTATTGTTTGTCTTTCTGGAGTGTACTGACTGATGCAACGTAATGATGAAAATCCTTAACCCCGTCCCTGGCCCGGCTTGGCTTGAAGCCAGATTCAGAGGTCTTGTGAGGCTGGAGTTTCACGGTTTGGTTCTCGCTCTGCTCAACAAATAGCCAGTGGAGAACCACCTGTACCATACCGAGCCCTCACGGGTCGGATGTGCCAGTGGAGAAGGGGTATAAGAGAACACTGTAGAAACTGGGCAGATGAGCTGATTCGTGCATGTATTGTTTATCTGTATATGTTAGAAAGCTTATAGGCAAACATCCAACAACTAAGCTGTGTGTCAATGTACAAAAATAAATATGTTACTTAATACATTGGCCACTAACTATGATGTGATTCACAGTATCTACAGTATGTGTTATACAAGAGAAACTTACATTGCAACATCAAGTAAGTATAATCCAATTGTCTTAATTAACAGTATCTCTGTATCTCACAGATTTTGAGTTATTGTAGTCATGTCAGCCATGGAAGAGCATTTACTATATTTTAAACATACGGACCTGAAATACATTATCATCAGCTTGTTAAATACATTGTAAGCCACTAGGAGAGAGCATGAGTGGTTGATCTTTCTTTAAAACAGGAAACGGTATATTTATTTTTAAGTATAAATATGCCATTAAAAGTGTGTGTATCCTAAATAACAAATAACAAGCAGGCCTACAGTTAATTTGTAATTCTACAGAGGCTTTCAATTTATGATTTTTTGGTATCCACAGAGTATATTTGCAGGTGTTTCCTCTGCCAAACCTCATAATGTACAACTAATCAGTTGATTTAAGTATGCTGAAATTATTTGAATGGGCCATTAAGGGACATGAACAAAATGGTACGAAACAAAGAAAAATGTGTGCATGTGTTTGTTATAAGGACATCCAAATAAGTTAACAGAGTTGTTTATCAAATACAGATTCATAGGATTGATTTTTTTTGTTGTAATTATATGTTAATAAAAGTTTGAAAGAGGAAAATGCATAGATTTGTATAAAGAATATCAATATGTTAATAATGTTATGTGACAAAACTGTTTATATTTTAAATTAAACATGTAAGCAATCCAAGTGTATGAAAAAGATAACCATACAGCATGATGAAATTGAGGTGGTCTGTTGATTCATATAGTGTGTGCATGTTTTTGTGAATTTGTTTGAATACATTGGAAAAGAATGTTATTTTCTGTCATGAAGTTCTGACAGCCTGACAAGTTTATTTGAAGTGAAATGTTACCAAAAAACATATGAAGTCGCCTAAGAGTCTCTAGTATGTTTTTAATATCAATGTTTTTACACACCGAGGAAAGCCACAGGCTGCAACATGTTTTGCATTTACACCTTAGAAAAAGAAATTAAGGAATTGAAAGAAATCTGAATGAGTTATATTTATGATAACAGCATCGACTCCCGTAAAAAGTTAACTAATGCACCCCATTCAAGCAATTCAGCATTTTGTTTGCATGCTCAGCTGTCCCTAAATCTAGTACTTCCAAATCAAAACTGTGCAAAACAGTTCATGGCCTCTTAACTCCTGCTTGATTTCCAATAATTGGAAGTATACTATGACCCATGTTTGTCACAGATATCTGCTCTAGTGTGCTATTTACGTAATTGATTGTAAAATAACAACACAACATTATTATTGTGAGAAATAACTTAGGTGGACCTCAGACCAGGGCCATACCAAGGCGGGTGAAAGCACTGCGGCCACACAGGGTGCTAACCTGAGGGGGGCGCCGATTGGTTGACGAATAATAAATAAAATATCTTTAAAAATTCCAATAACAATTCAAAACAAAAATAACATGTCGAAAGAAATGAAAGCGCTTAATTATTCGTCAGCCAATCGGCGCCCCCGTCAAGTCAGGGGCTGACTCGCCCCCGCCTGCTCGATCAATCGCTTGCTCGCTATTCACAGAGGAAACAGTAAAAAAAAAAAAAAAAAGTATGTATCTATCTTACTTCAGCACAACCTCCCCCCGCTGCATTTGCAGCTAGCGCACTCGACAGGGATACGATAAAAAAAAAAAAAAAAAGATACTGTATGTATATATTTTAATTCAGCGCCAGCATCCTGCCCCCAACCCCCTGCTGCGACCCCTGAAAAATCTCCTGAATTGTATTTTCAAAACTTTGTAGGTATGCTAAACTGATATGAAAAAGAGAAATAATTTACGAACATCTATACTAACCATGCTTTAAATAAAACATATAAATCAACAAATGAATAAATTACAAACATACATTAACGTAGCCTAAAGTAAAAAAAAAAATGAAAAGTTACGTTACAGTACATTGCAAAATAATCCAAATAAACAACACTAGTCTGCATGAAATAAAACTGTTGGGAGTTTGCAAATTCCGTTTTCTCCTTCTTCGGTACAGAAAGAGCACACAATGCTCCTTTGCTTGGATGCCATAGAACAACAACAACAGCAGAATATGGCCACTAGATGTCATAAATCCTGCAGCATGAACCACATTTGACATTAACACCATATAACGGGAAATTTTGGCGAGGAATTTATTTTGGCTTTATTGGCAGTTTTGATTGGATCGCCAAATAATTCGTCCACCAATCAGAATGTGGTATACAGTGACTGATCCCACCCACTGACAGACTGGTATGCAGCACAGGTTAAAGAAGCACTGAACAAGGGAAAGAATGTCAAAGTGATGACATTTCCATCAATGGATTTAGAAAATCTGGAATTTAACATGCGATCAGAAACTCTGAGTGTAAACTGCACCTGCTACTCTGGAAAATTCCAGATTTTCTAAATCCATTGATGGAAATGTCATCACTTTGACATTCTTTCCCTTGTATTGCATTATAAAGTTTTGTGTTATTTTTTAAAAGGGAGTAATTTGTAACAGCCCAAATAGTGTATGCCAGAAAGTCTGTAAGAAAATGGTGCAAATTTGCTTTGGATTGTTATTGTTGATACGTTGTATATACGACTATTAAGACACCCACGTGCAGGTATCGCAAAGTCCCTAAACAATATGTTCAAATAAATTACTTCTGCACCGTATAAAACTGACCTAATGTTGCCAGTGCTTGCTAGTTTATTAACTAGTTTTAAATTTAAAGCATTTTCGCTTCGGCGTTATTGTTAAAGTTTTCACACGTAGCAATACTGTCCTACAATTCCGAAATTATACTGTGATCATTTCACTGTGTTATGTTAGTGGACCTGTGCCAGGGTGGACGAGTCGCCTGACGTCAGGCCAGAAGCAGGAAGGATAACTGACACCAGGGACTGCTCGCGCCATTTTATTTAACAAAAATAAATAAAATATTCAAACAAAAACACTGTGCTCACAGAGCGAAAATAAAACAGGTAAACAAAACAAAATCACTAACACAAAATATATAAAACACAGGTCAGGCTGGGCAGATTGCCTTCACTGTTCCTATGTTTAAGTTTAATTTTAGTTTCGTTTTTCTGGTTTTTTGGTTTTTGGTTTTTGGTTTTTGGTTTTTCTGTCTCGCTGCTCGCTCTCTTCTCTACACCCACCCCGAGTGCCGAGAGCTGCAGGCTTTTATATTCAGGTGACCATCTCCCGATTTGCAACAAAATTAACCACTTAATTAATTCGGGAGATGGCCACCTTCTGCACGAGTTTATTAATTATTCCTGGCAGAGGACGAGCACCAATCTCGCCTCTGCCAGAACACATTTTCAAAATAAACAAAACCGCACAGCTACGCCGTCATCAAATACAATAAACAATAACAAAACCCGCGGCACTTCACCGTCTTCTATACATAAATAATAATAATAATAATAAAATACAAAATAACACAGGGGCTGAGGGGGACCCCGTTCTAAAAATAAATAAACAAAACAATGTACAGGGCACCTCGCCCTGTTACAGGACCATAGAAGTTTTAAAACTGAGAGTTAGCAAATGCCTATCGTTAAAGTGTACTGCAGCTACTAATCCTTTCAAATTACTAGTATCTTATAATTAAGGGCCATATTAGAACGATAAATACTGTAACTCATTATTAGAAGGCCTTTGTTGTTCTCAAAGTTGCTGCAGTTACATTGTAGATGCTATAACGAGTTACTGTAAACGAGATACTGTTTTAGGAGACAAATTTCATTAAGTAAACATGTATTTGAATGTTTTTGAAATTAAAAGTAGAAATACAAAACTGGTGCTGGATTTATATCTCGCACAGGGCGCTATCAAGGATCGGTACAGCTCTGCCTCAGACTCCTTCAATTAACCTTCAGAATTGCTTCTCACTATCTTTCCAACTTCTTTGAATGTTTTACTTTTTTTGTGAAAAGTGCAAAAAATGTATGGTATTGTAAAAGTTTGAATAATTAGTGTTAGCAAGTCATTTTGACCAACAAAAATATATGGACTGTTCCTGAAATAAAAGCACAAAACTACCTGATTCTTCTCATTTGATACAGCACAGTTGTTCAGTTTCTTTAGTCATATTGAGTGTGAAAGCCTTACATAATCTAATGAGAAATGAAAGGTGATTTAATATGACTAGCAAATTATCAAAAAGCTAGGTACTGTATGTTACCTGTGAAAACATATTATTTATTTATTATCATTCCTGTTAGGGTGTGAAAAAGATAAAGCACATCTTAACAAGCTAAGTAAACATGATCTACCTATATGGACATTCATGAATGTGACAAAGTTTCATCCTGACACCTTATCTAACAAGGACCCATCTGTCATCATTATATGTGGACCTCAAGGCACTACACTTAAGGATACTGTTAAAAGTGTTATGTTCCACAAGCAATTAAGCGGGGCCAATTATCTTCTAAATTATTGAATAAATATTGGAAAACCAATCATTTAGTCAATGTGATCTGCGGATTGCATTACATTAATGATTGGAACAAAGACGGGAACCCCTGCAAAGTATTTATTCCTTTATTCTTAAATAAACCCTTTCCTTTTGCACATGTTAGCTTCTATATTCATTGCCAAATACTCTGTATTAGACACTATTGTGAAGCCTTGCAGCATGAAAAAGTCTCTTGATTATATGAGGTTTTCTTCATATGAAACATTATCATTGCTATTCTTGACAACCAATTGTATACCTTTCATATGCAGGTGGGGGAGGCATTGTACCTAAAGCTTTCAGGCAGTTGCAAAAACCATTTAAGCTCAATGGAATCTTAAGAAATTAAATCATGCCGTGAATGCAGTGTAGATTAAATGGGGGTCGACTGACTTTGCAAACCCTGGTATCTAATGTCTAATTGCTTAATGGCAAAATTAGCAATGAGATAATGAAACAACTGCTGAAAAAGGTATCCTTTTGAATAAAACAAAGACAGGAGGTATGAAATCAACCTCAAGGAAAATACTGTAATTGAGTTATAGGAAAAATAGACGAATAAGGATATGCAGACATTCATTACTGAAAATTTGAAAGGAATACAATAAAATTGCATAGTTTAACAACCAAAACAAACCGCCTTATCCACCAACCAGGAAATGGCTTGGCCCAATGGTCAGGCAGTATCCCCGCTGCCTAAAGCTTTGGAGTTTTGGTGTAACATGAATCATTGTCTACTCTGTCCAACACACTGTGCACTGATATCTGAGAGGTCTGTGTCCATCTTGTGAGTGCATTCAATCACACATCTTGTTATCTTTCAGTTTACAGAGATATTCTCAAACTAAACACAATTCATTATGACTTCACAAGTAACATAACAATTTGTGTTTTGCTGATGACTCCTTTAAAAAACACAATAATGGGGTTGTTGATGAGTAATCTAGGTTCTGTGAAAAAGTTGTCCTTCCAATCCCTGCTCATTTCTTTCTAAGTGAAATGGAAACTATTTTAACCTTGAGGAAACACAAACTCAAACAAAATCAGTTTGAGTGATGAACATGTTTAGATTAACTGCCAAGGTCACAGAATGGTTTTATGCACCTAATGATAATAACTTTGTGCTAATACACTCCATACATCAAACCATTTCAAGCGTTGTAAAAAATAAAATAAATAAATAAATAAATATAGTATGTATGAGAAATCCATGAATGGAAAAATACCAATAATACACTTTCGGGATGAAGAACAATCCAACTAAACATTTCATGATGGAGTACAGTTAATAAATATTTACACAGATTGTATGCTTCACAAAGCTTACATGGGAAACACCTCAAGCTGGTGGCTTTGATGTTATTCATCTTGTGTTGTGATATTTATAGAATACAGGTAAGCAGGATCATATTCTGAACAGAGATATTGCCTCACCCGAGTGTGAGGGCCAATTTAGAGACGTTGGTCTTATAATTGAGTTTGTTTTAGAAGACAATGCATTCTTGAAACAAAAATGTATAAAGAGGAAATCAGGAGGTTTCTAGCTTCTGCCAGCATGAAAAGTGAGAAAATAATAATGAAAATAATAATGAACACTGCAAAACAGCCAAGGACAGTCGGTCAAAGATCCATTCTCTGACTTGTCTCATGCAGATTTGTTCCAGTCCTTATCCAAGACGCATTTCAGTGTATGTATATCTTACCATTGAAGTTCTAACCGAATGTTATCTAAAATACTGAGCGGAAAATATTTTCATGAGTTAGAGAAGCTCCTGTGGCTGTATGCATATGTGACATTTCTGCTGAAAACATTACGTTACACCGGAATTAAGAGTTAAATGAGTCAGTGATGAGGAACTCTGGTTTTCTGTTTAATAATAAATGACATCATTTGCAATTATCATCTGATGTTTAGTTTCCATCCAGGAACTGAGAAAGAAAATAACAAGCACGGCATTCATGGTGCATTAAATAAAGCAGCGGAAGCCACAACGTAAATAGAACAGCTTGTGTGTCAAGCAGACGTTTCTTCTCATATTTGTTTAGGTCTGAGCTGACTTCCTCAGCTTGTTTTAAAATACATTCACACCTGAGGATTCATAAATGCACATTAGGATTACTGGTAATCAGGGTGCTATTTGACGGTGGCGGGGGGTGTAACCCAGGCTCTGCTCTTTCAATTTTCATCCCTGTCAGGAAAAATAGATTGTCTTTCTGCCTCACTGATTCTCAGCCTCTCTATAGACTATTTTCTAGCTGCCGCATATAATTGTGATTTCTTTGAACACTTTCGACCATACAGACAGACGGGAAACAGCAAATACACTCACGACAATGTTTTTTTTCAGCCAATAAAATATGAGTTTTTCGAGTTCTAGAAAGTTCTTGGAGAAACACAATCATTCCTCCTGAAAAAAATATACCAGCATTGAATTTTATAAAAACAATAAAGGTTTTTTAAAACAGTTGTAGGTCAGAAAATAAGTAATTTGTATTGGTGACACTATGTTAAAAATGTGTGTCTACACCTTTAAACTACAGGTTTGAATTAATGCACGTTTGCATTTTAACTGTTAGGGTTGCTGTATACTGATTGGGGCTTGACCTTTACATAGGGGATACAGGAAGTGCGAATGAGAGAGAAGCGTGAGTGAGACTGTAAGCAATCCTGAACAGCTGCACTATCCCTTTTGCTCTGTACACCTCCTCATACTGTGTGCTCTCCCAATAAAGCCTTTTGAACCCACTAATTGTGTATCGATAATTAATACAAAGCGTTGCACAATTTTCTCAAAGCCAAAGGAATTAGTTATCAGAAGCCGCCTCAGAAGAACAGATACCTGTTCTTTCTGTTGGGATTTGTTAGGTTTAGCGGTGGTTGTTTGGTAACGGAACATAAAATACCACAGAGCAGGTTGAACTATCTTGTACAAGTGACAGCAGTTTAAAATATATACTCTTGAGGTAAAAATACACTTCCTACGGAGTAAGCTATCAAGGAGGTAATGTGCAATTACTTGAGTTGAGTGCTGTTTTGAAAAACAGCACTCAGTAGTATTTGTTACTTTTTTAGATAGCTGAAATCGTGTCGTGTTTGGCTTGGCGTTGTCTTGCGAATGATCCCCTCGAGGTGCAGAAGATTCACTTTACCCAAAGCATTTTCATCACTTCATGTAAAAGTGAGACTCAATTATTCTCCAGGGAAATACATATAATTAAAAAAAAAAAGATTAAAACCCCTGTTATTGCTGTAATAAATATTTTGCAGACCTTTTTTTTTCTGTGTGAACGTGTCAATTATAGTTATCTAATGTAGTTTTTTACAGAAATTAATGTTTTAATAATCAGTTTTAATAAAAACATAATAGTACTCACTGCAAACGGATCCCTGATATTTGTATCCAGTTCGTTGGTTCCAAAGCAGGAACCGGGTACCCGATTTCAAAGGAACCGGTTCACATATCTCTATTGCTATCCACAGCATGCCGCAAGCAAAGAAGATATGTTGGCAATATTCCATAATAGTATGAATCTACATGTTGATTATACCAGTGACTGGGGTTTAATTATTTTTGTTTTATGAGTTATTTCTCTGTAATTCTCGGAACTAGTGCAATTAAATGTAATTAATAATTGATGTTAATTAAACGGCATTGTTAATCAGGGTTAATCGGGGTGATGACTAAGCTCAGCTGATCCTTAGGGGGCGTTGTTACGAAAAAGGTTGAGAAACACTGACCTATCTTGTTAAGGTCGCCATCTGCTGGTAAAACAAACAAAAAAAAGAAATTACAACTACATGAAAAGTAGCATGGCACAGAAAAGTTCTGCGACGTTGAGCACGTCGAGCATATCAGTAGTATGTGAGCGCCCGGGGACACTGAGTCAATGGGGCTGCAAGGTACATTTTAAGCATAGAAAGGGATCTACCCTCATCTAGCAAGTATAAGAGCGTCCTGGGCCACTCGTAGGCTAGGGTGTCAATGCCTGGTGGACTGCCTCTGTGTTGGAAGGAGAACCATAGGGGGCAGTGAGTCGCCTTTGCCATGGCAAAGAGGGTGGAGTCGCCATTCTGACAGGTGAGGACCTTCCCTCAAGAGGAGGTCCAGTGCCCAGTTCACCACTCCAGGAAGATGAATAGCCCGGAGGGATAGCAGGTTCCTTTTTGCCCAGGTCAATAGCTGAACGGCTATGTGGTGCAACCCCGGGGACCGTAGTCCTCCCTGGCGGTTGACATACGCTACTACAAACATGTTGTCCATGCGGACAAGGACACGTCTCTTCTGGAGCACTGGGAGGAAATGCTGGAGAGCGAGGTGAACCGCTCGCAGTTCCAGCGCATTTATGTGCAGGGATGTCAAGCGACCTGACAGGACCCGCGAACTCCTCTGCCTACCCAGACTGCACCCCAACCTGAGTTGGATGCGTCTGTCGTCACCACCTGACAGCTGTGGATCATTCCCATCCTTACGGCTTTGCGCAGGTGAGAGGGCTTCCCAGCATACGCGAGACACGGTCAGCCAACGGCATTAATTGGTTTTTGGCATCGTTGAGGGTGAGACCCAGTCTCGCCAGATGCTCAGTCACGAGCGCCATGTGGGCCACTGCTCCTTCCTGCGACTGGCAGCAGATCAACCAGTCGACTAGGTAGTTCAACACCCTGATCCCTTGCAGCCGCAAGGGGCCTAGGATGGCATCCATGCACCTTGAGAATGTGCGGGGGGCTAAGGAGAGGCTGAACTGCAGCACAGAAAACTAGAAGATGCTTCCCTGAAAGGTGAAGCAGGGATATTTCCTATGTGTGGGACGAATAGGGATGTGAAAATACGTGTCCTTTAAGTCCACAGTGGTAAACCAGTCACCTGGATGGACAGACTGGAAGATGTGGCAATGTGTGACCATCTGGAACCTCCTCTCCCTCAAGAACCCATTGAGGTGCCACAGATCGAGGATGGGGTGAAGGCCACCATCCTTTTTTGGCACTAGAAAGTATCTAAAGTAGAACCGGTGCATGGCATTGCAGCTGGTGTTGGAGAAGGTGTGAAAAACAAACACACACACACTCACACACAGCAGAAGCTGAAGGGTAGGGTATGATTATTATTTTTTTTATTTAGGCCGCACACACCAAATGGGCGGAGCCCGGCAGAGCCGGGTCCTGGTGGAGAAATACATCTCTCTTTTATTATTATTATTATTATTATTATTATTATTATTATTATTTATTTTTTTAGCTGCAGAAAGCAAAGGAAATACACAGACAGCAGATGCAGTAAGTTAGAAAAAAGCAATCTGCAGTTGGCAAGTGATATGGGCTGTTGAAAGAAAGTAAAGTTTTTAAATTTTCAAAGTTTCCAATTCCGGGGGAGTGGCAAGCCGACTTCCAGCAATAAATTGCAGTGGAAATAAGATTCACTCACGCAACTGGAGAGGTTAGTTTATACCTACCTTACCTACCTGATTGTGAGAAGCAAAAGAGAACGTGATCTCCGCGGAGTGGCTAATTATCCCTCGGTAAGTGGGGCCAAGGACATCACTCCCTCACCGGAGGGGCCTATCGGCAAGTCTGACATAAAATGCTCAGTAAATATCTGACCTGTGGGAGGCATATCTCAAAAGTATAGTTGTTGGTCGTCTTCAAATTGAAAGAGAACTAATCCACGTCTGGGAATTTACGGCCTGAATTTTAGTCCCGTGCGAATGAAGCTTATGTCTATTATTTAAATAATGAATTGTTTGAAGGACAAGGTTCTAAAACTCTATACACTATATGGTTTAAATAATCAGGTGACAACAGCACCAAACATTCCCTTAAATGATATGGAAAGACCTATGTTTTGAATATATTTTCTTAAAGTTTATTTAAAAGATTACAGACAAAAAAAGAATGGGGGCTCATTGATTTCTGAACGTGGGAGGTGAACACCTGTGCACCTTTTTAAGTTGTAAGTACTGTAGTAGTGAAAGAATGGAAACACATTGAATCGACATTCACAAGGCTCTTTTGTGTGGAATTCTTGTGTAATACAGGTTAAAGATCAAAATAATGGATTGCCAAATTCAGTTAAATGCAGGTATTTTTTTGTTACAGAATTCTGAATTCATGGAAAAACCATCCTATATTGTGACCAGCAATGCTACTTAACCATATTATATATGCCTATCTAAAAAATAAAAAAAAACTTATATACAGTTTTACTTGGGGTTTTATTGTGCACATTGCATATACTGTATATATATATATATATATATATATATATATATATATATATATATATATATATATATATATATATATAATCTCAATCATGTTGTAAACTTACTTTCTAATCACCCTGTATATGTTTTCTTGTATACTTTTGTGAGTTTTAAAAAATCCTTTTATACATCGGCCATCAATATTTTTTCTTTAAAAAATTCATAAAGGTAACTCCGAACACGTAACAGAATAATGTAGTTTTTATATATAATTGTAAATGTAACGATTAACATTTTTAATTTTATAGATGTAACATACTGACCTTGATTATACTTCCAATCTTAAGTTTTATGTTTCGCTAAACATATGGCATCAGTAAATTTATAACACTAAACTCTTACACATAATTACACATAAATAAGGCCCTGTGACACCATTTTGGAGAGGAATGGAACAGTAAACAGAATTTAGCTACTCTATCAAGAAAGAGCAATAACTGCTACTGCCTGCAACCAAGTTATTCCTCACTAGTATTATACTTTTAAAATAGTTTTATTTTCTGAAAAAAGTCTGTTTCAGTGTGCGTGTACATGTTTGAATAAACTACATTGCCTGCCCATACAGATTACTCCTGTTAGTCAGTGAACCCTTACATGTTCAGAATGCTCAGTTTAACACAAGGTGTTTAGAACTGGTTGTTCTTGATTTTTTCTCCCATGTTTTCCCTTATGAAAATGTAAGTTCATCGCAATGGCTTTCAGTAATTTCACTAATCTTTGGGGCAGACCAGGTGGAAACAAAGTTCTAAAGAAAGGGTGACTGTTTGAGTGGTAGATTGCTCAGAATCTCATGAATGACTGTTGCCATGTACAACTGACCTCTGATATAGGTACCAAAATGTATCTAAAGTGGCAACACTATAATTTCTAATGTACTGATTAGTTAATATTCTCCAATAAATAAAATAAATCTGTTTTTGTTTGAACAGGGAAGTGAAGGTGATTAAGGATTAATTGTATACTGTATACATTTTGAATTCTGCTATTCAGATCCCACAATGCACTCCATTCACACTTACAAAAACATTTCCATGTGTTGGTTCCTAATGAAGGCTGGTGCTGTGAGACACAAAACAAGAGCGGAGCTTTTTCACTATGCATTCCAAAATATAAAAAGGTAGTATTATTGAATTGAGTGATTTATTAGTGAATTAATTACAGTGGTACGTTGTGTATCCAGCCCTGATATATGATATAAAAACACATCTATATTAGGTGCCAGTATTGCAGGTTACAATGACATAACTATGAGCATTTAAAGTTTCAGTTCCACTGAAAGGGTGAGTGACACTTATGAAACATATTTCATCTTTCAGTGATTTAATAGTTATTAACACGTCCTTGTCTGGTAGTCAACTTCCTGCTGTAACAGAAGGGGCTGATTTTTAAATAAGATACACTGCATGAGTTATGTTAAAAACCAGTTCATAGTCAGGTAAAGTCTGATTAAGAGAACAATGATAATTGGAACACCATAAATAGCAAGGGCAATGTAAAACAGTGATTAAAATTACATTTGAAACTACTTGATCTTCAGTTGTGTGTTTGTATATCATTGTAAATATCACATATCATTATAAATATATCATTATTCTATATTCTTTTGTGATTGTGCTATACAGCAAAGTAAATAAGTTATGACATCTAAGACAAACCAAGATAATGACTATCTCATAGCACAGTTTAAACACAGTTTGAACATATCTCTGGAACATTTTCAGAGAGTATAACAGAAACTTCTGGGTTACAGTATGGATCTGACATGCTGGGTAACAGTATGGATCTGACATGCTGGGTAACAGCATGGATCTGACATGCTGGGTAACAGTATGGATCTGACATGCTGGGTTACAGTATATATCTGACACGCTGGGTTACAGTATGGATCTGACATGCTGGGTTACAGTATGGATCTGACATGCTGGGTAATAGTATATATCTGACATGCTGGGTTACAGTATATATCTGACATCCTGGGTTACAGTATATATCTGACATGCCGGGTTACAGTATGGATCTGACAATTTCTGATAATAATTAAAGGGTCATCTTTCAAATTTAACTAAAACCACTAAAGTTAAAAGGTGAAGTAGGATGGATTTTCTACAAGCCTCTCTATTGGTTTGTGTGAGGCCACAATATTCATTTGTGTGAACAGAAATCCACCACTTGTTAATTTATTTTATTCTAATCTCTATTTGTGTGTTATAAGGAAGAAATAAATGTTTGTTTTGCTTTATTTCAAATCATAAGGAGAAATGCTGTAATAAGTTTCAGGTATTGTTTTGTTTCCTGATCAGTTTGTCTTCTGAAATAATCTACTGTGGCTTTTAAGGAATGCATGCCTTGCACTTTTTTTTTAAAGACTGGATAAATTAAACCATGGATAGACCTCTTTAACTAACCTGTTATTAAATTCACAGACATGTTCTTTAATGCAGAATCATTTACCCCACATCTGTTTCTGTGCACTGACTGACTGACTGACAGGGTTCCTAAATGCTATGACATGGAATATGTGACATAATTTCTCTAACAAGAGTATACATAACAGGCAACTAAAAGGCTACATATGATTGGATCTCTGATGAAGTAGTCAGAGCTGTTATCTTTTTAACATATCCTACCCTTAATTTAGAAAATGTGTTATATACACAAACACACACTAGAGAAAGTCGGAGCATGGCACACATCTTTTAGAAATTGTCATCAATATATGTAACTCCTTGTGTTTTTCAGAAATGAATGTATCAGTTTTTTCTTAATCACCAGTATAAATGTTTATGACACTTCTTCAAGCCGTGCCATAATGGATCTCATTAAAGTGGATTTATGTTTCATAAACCTTACCTAGTAAATAATCTGAAATGGTCTGAAAAACACTCCTGAAGAACAGCCCTGTTCATATAGACCCATGGTCTGACAGAACCTACTGTAGTTGAAAGACTCCCTCTGCTGCCATTATTATGTAAACACAAGAAACACATTGAAGAATGGCACTAGTTTATTCAAGTTGCTTTGTTTGGATTTTCTTACTGAAAACCACAAACCACTAGCTTAGACTTCAGTTGTAAATACTGTATAAAGACTTCTTAGAAACACAATATATTACTTCAAATGTTATTAATACGGAATCGTTGAGCTAGTTAGATGTAAGATTTACGACGGTAACCAAATGTACTGTCAATGTTGTGCTTGGGTCTGAACTGAAATAATATTTACATGGAGAACTGGTTGCAAACTGAATTAGAAACCAACAAAAAATGGTATCTAATATTTCAAATACTTCCCAGTGCACCTGTATTATTGTAACTTTGTATGTGATTAGGGGCGCTGGAGCAGGGGCTCCTCCCCTATTCTGTCCCGCCAATAATATCTGCCAGCCTCCCTATTTAAAACCCCCAAGTCATGCCCTTGTTCTCACTTCCCGCCAGGATGGTTCTCATTTATCCTAACTCTCTCACGGTTGCTCATTCTCTACCCTCTAGGTTCCCCTTGGGGGAAGTAACGCTTGCTTCCCAGCCTTGGAGGCCGATTGGTTCGGTCTCACCTCCGCGAGGGCGGCTCTCCATGAGTCAAGGGGAAACCCTGTACTCCTTCAGAAGTCACAAAGCACTTCTGTCCTATTCTCAATTCCCGAGGTTCTTCCTCCATGCAGCCCTTGCTCCTGTCTCATGAATCTGAGCTTAAGGGAATGATATGCACACTTCATAAAGACATTATTATGGAAATTGGCCACAATTCATTTGAGTTGAATATCAATGGAAAAACAGCTTTCCGGTATCAATTACCATTGTTTTTAAGATTACTGCAAAACAATAATAACAATTATTTTGAATGATATTCTGAATCTGAGGGTATTGCGCTGGTCAAATGTTTTGAAATACCGGTACTTACTTTTTTGGGGTTGAACAAGAATATCCCATAGCTATTTTCAGAACTGGGCACATTACTGAAAAAAGTAATTTACTACTTGCTACTCGTTCGTTCAGAAAAAAAATAAAATAATGTCCTTACTTATTAATAAAAAAATGGCATGTTATATTACTCATTACATATTACTTGTTATATTTCTTTCTCTTGTCTTGTCCTGCGAAACAGTTGTTACTGTAATTCATTTATTAAATGTTTTACAATGTCTGTAGTAGAAATACATTTTATTTTTGGCATATAAACATATACTGTATATTTTCTGACTTTCAATAATTTTGCTTTATGAAGAGAAAGTCATACAAACGTTAGAATTCAATAAAACCACGAATAGCAAATCAACAATAACAACAACAAAAACAAAAAAGGGCTATAAAGGGGCTCCCGAGTGGCGCATCCAGTAAAGGCGTTCTGTGCGGAGTGCAGGATGTGCCCTATAGCCTGGAGATCGCGAGTTCGAATCCAGGCTATGTCACAGCCGACTGAGCTCTGCCCGGGTAGGGAGGGCTTAGGTAAGCAGGGGAATCCATGGCTCACCGCGCATCAGCGACCCCTGTGGCCGATAGGGCGCCAGTAGTTTTGCAGTGGAGCCGCCAGATCTGTGTTGTCCTCCGGCACTATAGGTCTGGTGGCATTGCTGTGGATCTGCCAAGCCGAAAAATGACGGCTTGGCTGGAGCACGTTTCGGTGGACGCATGTTCCAGCTGCCGTTTCCCGAGTCAGAGGGGGGGTTGCGAGCGGTGAGCCGAGGATACAGATAATAATAATTGGGCATACTAAATTGGGGAGAAAACCGGGGTAAAAAAATTGGCGACGACTAAATTTCAAAAAAAAAAAAGGTCTATAGAAAAACTAACTATATGGTGATAAAGGCAGTAAATGTAAAAATGATGGGGTGAAAAAAGTGGTACATACAGTCAAGTAAGCCTCCTCTCGATCTTGTCCTCAGGGATCATACAGTTTTTTTATCCAAATTTCAAGGACTTTTCAAGGACCTTCAAGGACCATTTTGACAATTTTCAAAGACCTAATGTAAGGTGTTTCCAATGATAATAACTAATAACCAACTGTAAAAAAATAATGCTTTTGCATTATTTTTATTTAACTGTATACAAAAATGCTCCTATTTCCACTCTATCATTCAGTCTTCTACTAAAAATCCCCCTAAACTTTTTTCTACCTTCTCCTCCCTCCTTAACCCCCCCCCCACTTCTATCTTGGCTGACGACTTTGCCTTCTTCTCCTCCAAAAGCACAGACATCCGCAAACTCTTCAATACCTCGCCTCCTTCCCCACCCACCCCCTGTCCTCTGCTCACTCACTCCCCACCACCCGCGCCCCTCTCGGACTGATCTTTGCTCCCAGCTCCAGAGCCATAAACCAACCAAGTGTGCTCTGGACCCCCTCCCCTCACCTTTTCCAGGCTGCTGCCCCTGCTGTACTCCCTTTCATTTCCTATCTTCTTAACACCTCTCTGCTCTCTGTCTCCCTGCTTCTGCTATCCGTCCACTCCAGCTCATCCAAAACTCTGCTGCTCGCCTTGTCTTTTCCCTTCCTCGTTTCTCCCACGCTACACCGCTCCTCCACTCTCTGCACTGGCTCCCTATCACCACTCACACCCAATTCAAAACTCTGGTACTTGCCTATTGCTTCCTTGACCTTTCTGCTCCCTCCTATCGTCAGACTCTTATTTCTCCCTACACCCCCCTCTCGCCCCATCCGCCACCAGCAGATTAGCTGTACCCCCCCTCCGCTCCCCTGTTTCCAGATCCCGCTCCTTCTCCACCCTTGCCCCTCAGTGATGGAACGACCTACCCATGGATATCAGGACTGCTCAGTCCCTGACCACCTTCCAGCACCTCTTCTAGACACACCTGTTCAGACAGCATCTGTAAACCTTACAACTCTCGACTATACTTGACTAATGGACCCAACTGCACCAGTACTTGCATCACCTTGTACTTGCACTGAACTGCTCCATATTTTGACGTATTCTACGACTCTTAATTATAACTGTTTTCTGTATCTTGTACTTGATTACTCTTAAAGGTATCTATATTCACATGTTTTGTAATTGCTATTATTTTAAATCGTTCTTATCCATTTATAGTACTTATTATGTGCTCTAAATGGATTTTACTCTTGTAAGCAAACATTTTTACTATAAGTTTAGTGCTCTTAGTCAAATTTGCTCTTAAATTTAATTATTTACTGTATCCTTTATTTTGCTCTTGTTTGAATTTGATCTTACTGTCTACTGATTTTACTGTACTTTATAACTGCTCTTATCTGTAATGTGATATTTTGCAATGTGATATTTTGTATTGTGATATTTTGTAACAACTGTAATTTGCCCTGGATAAGGGCGTCTGCTACGAAATAAATAATAATACAAAAATGTAAATTATACTCACTTTGAATGTAGATAAGCTCTGGACCAGTAAACTTTCTTATTCAAGAACAGTTTTGGTACCTATACCTGTTTCATTTAAAAGCAGTACACCAATTTGGGCAGCAGTGTGGAGTAGTGGTTAGAGCTCTGGACTCTTGACCGGAGGGTCGTGGGTTCAATCCCCAGTGGGGGGACACTGTGGCTGTGATTGCTCCAGTAAAAACCCAACTGTATAAATGGGTTATTGTATGTAAAAAATAATGTGATATCTTGTAATTGTAAGTCGCCCTGGATAAGGGCGTCTGCTAAGAAATAAATAATTTAGTGTTTTATTATTATTTTTTTTTTTTTAATTTTAATCAATGTCAGATGCAATTGTCCAAGAATTTTGTGTCTTAATAGACGTCTAACTTTGTTAGAAAGTGGGCGGCAAACGGAAGGACTAACTGCCAAGCAATGCGTGTAGTTTATTATAGGAAAGTATAAAACAAAAAGAAAATCAAGTATTGTTCTTTTGAAGGTAAGTATTCCGTAAGTAAGGCAGTACAAATTACTTGCCATATCAGAAGCACTGGTTTACTATATGTAAAAAAAAGACTTCATTCTGAAGCAAATGCAAAGACATTTTCTTGCTGAATAAAACAATTTCAACAGTATACATTTAACTGTATAAACTTAGATACAGGAAGGGCCATTACAAAACAGGTCTTGTTTTGATAATCTGACCACCCTTCCATTTGACTGCAGTGACTTCCTAATTATTCGCTTGTGTCCAGTGTGGATACGGCTTAGTGTTGCGTGCGCAACTCGTAATAGACCTCATCATTATACGCTACAGGAGTGAATGAAGAGCAGCAGAAAGGAATATCCACTAGAAACTGTCCTCAGGGCATCAGGTGATTCTAGGGTATTTGCCAACCACTCCTTCGTCACCTCTCCAACATCAACCCACCCTGACCCTAATCCAACCCCAACCCTAACCTTAAGCAACCTCAGCCCTAAAACCTAACCCTAATCCTAACCCTAAACCTAACCATTAAAAATCATCTGATGCCCTGAGGACAGTTTCTAGTGGATATTCCTTTGCGCTGGGAGTGAAGCACACACTCTTGCACAGTTCGGCTGCAGGAGGGTGACGTAGAGTTGCGCACGCAGCACTACCCTATGTGAGCTCCCTGCTAGAGGTACGCTGTGCGAGCCTTCGTTCTGCAGCGATATACTCCTGTGGCATCTTCTGTTGCAGACACACTACTGCTAATGTCAGCAATAGTAAACAGTGCAGTTCGGACAATGGGTCAAACCAATGTTCGTGTAGGGTGCATTTTATTGTGTTTTTTAATTTTTTTTTTTATCAATGTCAAGCTTCTGGCGTCTTCTGAATGACTTTCCGTTTTTTATTACGTTTATAGGCAAAACCATAACAAAATAATAGTGTGTATACACTGAGCAAAAAAAGTAGAGCGGCAAACTGTACACCGGACGCTTGCATCCACTGTGGGAAAAGCACCTAAGTTCTCTAAAAGGTCACAAAAAGTAAGTGCGTGTGAAAACATTTTTACAGTTTTCCACGATATATATATATATATATATATATATATATATATATATATATATATATATATATATATATATATATATATATATATATATATATATATATATATATATATATATATATTGTGAGACAGCAGGGAGGGGGTTAAATCCTCCCTGCAGAAAAACATGTGCGTAGGCACATTTTTGGTTTGTTTTGTTAATTGTTTTATTGTTAATTATCACCTGCACCTGGCTATTATTGAAAATTAGAGCCGGGTGCAGGGTATTTAAGGAGTGCAGTCAGTCTGCTCAGGGCTGCTGAAGAGTGTAGAAGCCCGACTGTGCTGGTGTGTGGGTACAGCCGTAATAAAAAGGAAAAGGTAGTGTAGAGCCTTTTGGTGTGTGTTGTTTTGTTTTGTGCAACAGGTAAACAGCTTAGCTGTCCTGTCTTTAGTTTAGGTTCCTGATTTGTGTATTAGTTATTGCTCAAAGAAGAGCTAGGTGTTTGTTTTGTGTATTTTTGCTTTTGAGCCAGAGGGGGTGGAGCCGCCATCCCGAGAGCCAGAGGGGGTGGAGCTGCCGTCCCGAAAGCCAGAGGGGGTTGAGCTGCCGTCCCGAGAGCCAGAGGGGGTGGAGCCGCTATCCCGAGAGCCAGAGGGGGTGGAGCTGCCGTCCCGAGAGCCAGAGGGGGTGGAGCTGCCGTCCCGAGAGCCAGTGGAGGTGGAGCCGTGGCCATCTCAGGAGCCTCTGACTACAGTCAAGGAGAAGGAGGTCCCTCAACCACCAACCGTGCAAGTGAGTCCAGCGCTGCCGAGGGAGGTTCCCGGTCCCGTCATCGTGGACACCTGGCCGGAATGCCCAGACCTCCCTGCACTGGACCTGGCTCCGAGGTCGCAGTACAGCCAGGCACAGTCGCTTGCCTGGTCCCTTGCTCCACTCCCCCTGGAATCCCAGACGTCGCTGCGCAAGAGGCAGACGTCGCTACGCAAGGGGCAGATGTCACTAGCGTTCCCCCTGCTGATTGCTCTGCTCCCCTTGCCTAGTGCTGCGCTCCACCTGGAATTCCAGAGGTCGCTGTGCAGGTCCACAGGCGCACGCCTCTGTCTGTCAGTCCTGGCTCCTGGTCACCGGTCTGCGCTGTGGTCGCCCTGGACAAGCCGTCTGGGTCCCTCCTCGCCGGTCCTGGGTCCCTCCCTGGAAACGCAAGAGGGACCAACCCACCCTCAAGCCCGCCCGTGGAAGAGGGCGAAAATTGACATCTGTGGACTTCAGGGTGGGTGGTCTTTTAAGGGTGGAGGGAGGTGGCCGTTGAATGGCCGGTGTCTTGAAAAGACAAGGGGGGGATGTGTGAGACAGCAGGGAGGGGGTTAAATCCTCCCTGCAGAAAAACATGTGCGTAGGCACATTTTTGGTTTGTTTTGTTAATTGTTTTGTTAATTGTTTTATTGATAATTATCACCTGCACCTGGCTATTATTGAAAATTAGAGCCAGGTGCAGGGTATTTAAGGAGTGCAGTCAGTCTGCTCAGGGCTGCTGAAGAGTGTAGAAGCCCGACTGTGCTGGTGTGTGGGTACAGCCTAATAAAAAGGAAAAGGTAGTGTAGAGCCTTTTGGTGTGTGTGTTGTTTTGTTTTGTGCAACAGGAGGTAAACAGCTTAGCTGTCCTGTCTTTAGTTTAGGTTCCTGATTTGTGTATTCTTTATTGCTCTTTATTGCTAGGTGTTTGCTTTGTGTATTTTTGTTTTTTGTGTTGTTTCATTAAAAATAGCGCATCCGCGCTCTTAAAAAAATCCATTTCTGTGCCTGGGTCAGTGTTTTTAAAGGGGCAACGAACCGTGGAGAGGTGCGATTCTTTCACATATGGTGGCAGCGAGTGTGGGCGCCCCTAGAGACCCAAAAATGGATTTTAGAGAACTGATTTAGAGGCTCAATAAAAACACCGCTGCTCAAGAAGAGCAGACGAAGGAGATGGAGAGGCTGAGACAGGAGAGGGGCAACGAACCGCGGAGAGGTGCGATTCTTTCACAATATATATATATATATATATATATATATATATATATATCCCCACCCGGACACATTTCCTGTGTTTTTGAAGTGTATCATCAAAATTGTAGAGATACACCTTTTTTGTTCCTAGTGCCTTTTCAATGATTGTCCGATAGAGATCGCGTCATTACTTATATAGTCTGGTGCATCGACCACTAATGTAAGCGTACAACAGGGAAAAGGTAACATGACAAACTTGTTTCTTTTTTGCGGAAAGTAACGGTAATATTATTACTCAGATTAAAAACCTGACGCGTTATATTACTTCATTATTGACAAAAGTAATATTATTACAGAAAGGTGTTACTTAAGTAGCTAGTTACCCCAACTCTGACTATTTTCTGCTTGGTTTTCTCAGATTAAAGGGAATCATGCTCTGACCTTTCAACTCAATAGCACAGAGACAGACCCTATTTTCTTCTGCTCTGCTTGTCACCTATTGTTCTTGCTGTTTACCTAGCTTATGTGACATCACTTCAGCAATTTTATATTTTATTTCTCAAAACTTTAAGATTAAAAACATCTGTGTTCAATCTACAGATCTTGATGAATTGTCTTCAAATGTTGCCTAATTTTGTGTTTCAATGTGGCATTAAAATTCAATTTTGAACAAAGGAAATCATGTCTGTATGTACAGTATGGTGCAAACTTATGTTGCTGCACTCCTCTCTGACAACATCTTGTTAGTAAATCTTTGAAACATTTAGTGCATGAAAAGCTCTACAGTATATCACATTTTATATAAGGATTATTATGCAATATAAGCTATTAAAATGATAAAATCATAAAAATGATGTAGCAAATTGGGCAAAAACACACAATATACACACATACACTCTATCGATGTTAGCCATTACAGGCTTATACAATGTTTTTTTTTTATATCTCTATGACTTCACAAGGGACACAATAGTATGCCTGTGCAGCCATCTCGTCCTTCAACACTATGAATGCACTGACCAACATCTCCACCACGGCAGTTGCCTGGTGTTCCTAGAATGGCAACAATGGCAGAAACCTCTACCTGAAAGCACAAATCCAGTTGAAAGCGGGTCTTGACGGATCGAGGCCAGACATGTGCAACGTATTTTGACAAGCAACAGTGGCCCAAATGACAGAACCCTTCAACACTGGACAAGGCACACCACATTCCACTCAACAATTGACATTTTTCATGGAGTCAATGCATGTCCTTTAAGGTGGGCAGCATAAAACAATAATTCTTGTAAGCTTGATAAATTTGTTCTTTTTAGCTAGATGATCAAACATTAGAAATAACCCCAGTTTCAATGTTAGCAAACCTGAAGCAGTGAAAAGCTCTCAGAAATTTCAGAAAGCTTGCCTGAATTTTCCTCACCATTTTTTATTATTTTATTATTTCTTTCCTATTTGTGAATACTTAGGAATGACAAAAGAAGAAGAAAGCCTATTGAATGATATTATATTATCTCAATTTTACATTATCCTGTTTAATGGGGAAGAAAGCTGGATTGAAACTAAGCACTGGTTGTTGAACATGAGTCAGAGTTCACTGATAGGTATGAGGTCAAATATAGATATTATGGCACTTATTTTTTTCTTGAAATATTTTGCGATGTATTTGAGGCAATTTCCAAATTATAATTTGTCTTGATATATGATTCACAACATTTGCCTTAATTCCCATCCTTAATGATGCTCTTACCCTTGCTTGCCAGGATTATTTTTTGTTCACTTCCTGTGGAAGACATAAAAATGATATCTTTTACATTTGCACTGACAGATAATCAACCAAAAGACAATTGCAGCAGTTATGTCCACATCATTACCAATAAGACCAGTATTGTAAGTTCAAATTGTTCAAGAAAAATAATACTTCTTGCTAGAAATCTCAACTGGACTATCAATGTGTCATTGTACTGTTGGGTCAAATCATGGCCATCTATCATTGAAAAAAGAAGAGCCAAATTTCTGCTAGAGTTCCAACATCTTTGAATTCTGTCTTAACAAACTAGCAACTAATAATGGGTGTCTATTTCAGCCCTTTAAGTAAAGGTCAATGTTTTCTGACAAGCGCTTATTAGAGATGATTTTTTAAACGTGGTTGAATGGAGTGATACAATTTTCAACCACCTGGCTCTCCAAATTGCGCCTATTCTCGTCAGCGAGAGCTCCGGCAAATCAAGTGTGGAAATCTAAGCTGACAGCTAACGTTTTATATTTTTTTGGTTTTACAATATTAAAGTAATTGATATAATTGTTTGAAACAAGTCCACTTTTCCTAATTCCCACATGTGTCCTTGACAACAGGTCATGGAAGGCCCTGGCAGCTGTTGTGATTCTTGTATGATCCCAGATGGCCTGAAGAAATAGTCCTCCCCAAGCAATTTGAGAACAATGGCCATTCTATAACCCATAGTAGTGCCTTTACCTGTTGTCTGCTCTAAAGCAAAAAAAAACATTCCCTCTCTCCCACTGGCATAAGGAAAAGAAAACACCTACCTGTTTCATTCTTTGAACATGAAACGGTCTAAAGCCTTTGAGTGATTTAGTGGTGTTAGGGAAGATAGTTTACCCTAACAGTATGAAAAGGATGTTAGGACCAAGCAGCTTTGCCAGAGAATGCATTCAGTAAAAACACTTCAATAAAGAGGTTGTTGAAATGTTTACAAAGAGTGGGCATGTGCAGCATATCTTTACCTAACACCAGAGTGTTGCCAATTGTGTTTCAGTCCCCTAATCATTCATCATGTGTTTTAACTTGCATGTGAAGGAAGACAAAGGGCCTATAAAACAGAGGGAAGATTAATTAAACTGGACTGGATAATACAGTAGGACTCAACACAATTTTAAAAGAATACTATTGGGAATATTATTGCATTGAATATAAATAAGTACAAAAGCAGTCAGCAGTTATTTAAACAGATGTTTAAATTAATATATGGATTTTTTGTTAACAGCCTTCTGTGCCATGGTTCACGATAGGACTAGAGTAGCCTTATTATTATCAGCACTCCAGTATGCATTTTTTAATGTGCAAGCCTTTACATTAAATGCACATTTTGTGCGTTATTTTTAAAATAACCGATTTGTAAATTTTATGTGTCATTTAAAAAACGAAATACTTTGCCATAGGTTAACTCGGAATGCTGTGCTCATGGTAATGACCTGAATAGTAATACAAAATAAATCTGAAAATCAATTACATAAAACTAGGAAACAGAAGACAAACACAATTACAAATGGTATGTGCAAATTACACACCTTGGACTGCTATAAAAAAAAAATTATAAAGTGTTTTAAAAAGCTTGCCACAGAAGATGCATATTTGTTTAAGATGTCTGGTGCTTAAATGGTCTTATAACCAAGGCATTAAAAGGTTTTCTTTCGTCTTAATTTATCGTAACAACTTTCTTGCAAGTCCCTTCTCATTCTTCTCTAGATCTTTTTAGTTTTCCAGATTTTATTTTGACTTTGACATCATGTAACCTCAAACCACATTGCAGATTCACTCCCTCTGCAACACCATGCCCCCTTTGCTGTTTATAGTGGTGTCAGGTATCTAGAGTGCTGTGTCAGTTTAAATGGGCCTCACACAATTCAAAGTAAAAAAATAACATGAATCTTTGTACTAACATTGATTAATTATTAACATATTTAAAAATATTATTGCTTCATTTGAATTCATTCCAAAGTGTAACATGGAAAAATTTAAAATCTGCACATCTGTCAACTTATCACACAACTTATTGATGTTTGTAGTTTTTCAACCTTGATTTGCGCTACTTTTTCAAAATGGTTTGAATATGTAAAGCTATAACAAGTTGCTTGAAGAGTTGCCAGAAAAGTTGGCTGGTGTAACATTGGGTTTTGTAACAACCATTCTGGGATAATCAGACTTTTGCTATGTTTAATACATTCTTTCTAAATAGAAACCTGTTGTTATATGTTGCAAATGTTAACAAATGCAATGAATGCATGCAGTTCACCTGGGCAATACGTTATGAATGTAATGCATGTTCCTGATTAAATAATAAAACAAACAAAAGATTTAAACAAACACAAAAGACACAAAACAAAAGGCGTGTTGGCCAAACGAATAGAAACAAACAAGTATCGTGCTGGTTTTTAGCCAGCACGTATAGCAATTGTTTACTCTGTTACTATTACCTCCTCTCCACACTCGTTCTCCACTCTGAACCCTTCCTCGAACAAAGAAAGCTGCAGGCTTTTATATTCTGGCCGAGGGGTTAACTAGCTATTAATTATCTTATTACCCCTCGGCCATAGTCTGCACGAGTTTAATAAGGATGTGTGACTGTCAGCTAGTTAAATAATCAGCAGCTGATCAGTCACGCACCCTCACGAGGTTTTAAAATAAAAAATACAAAACAATAACAAATAATGGCGGCGGCTTTACATCCACTCCGCAAACAATAATAATACTAATAATAATAAAACAGTGCATATATACAGTATATATATATATATATATATATATATATATATATATATATATATATATATATATATATATATATGGCATCATGTTCTTTTAGTGCCAGAATACTCTAGAACACAGTAAGCGGAAAACCCACCTGTGGCATGGCAGAAGCCAGCCCTACTGCTTTAAATATGGCAAGCCAAATTATCATTTAGAGAAATCTCAAACTGCATTTTATAACTTTCTGGAGATATCTTTAAATGGACAGGAAGTCCATTCAAAACACAGAGCATTTTCACAGAAAGTAATTTAGAGATATCTTGAAATGACTTCCTGTTCATTTTAAGATATCTCTAAATCATTTAGAGATATCTTGAAATAACTTCCTGTTCATTTGGAGATAACTCTAAATACTCAGGATGTCCATTCAACACATAGAGCATTTTCACAGGAAGTCATTTAGAGATATTTGAAATGACTTCCTGTTTATTTTAAGATATATCTAAATCACACTGGGAAGCTGTGTGGTTCAGTGGTTAAAGAAAAGGGCTTGTAATCATTAGGTCCCCGCTTCAAATCCCAGCTCAGCCACTGACTTGTTGTGTGACCCTGAGCAAGTCACTTAACCTCCTTGTGCTCCGTCTTTTAGGCAAGATGTTCTTGTGACTCTGCATCTGATGCACAGTTAACACACCATAGTCTCTGTAAGTCACCTTGGATAAGATATCTCCAAGTCATTTATCTTGAAATGATATCTTTAAATAACGTACTGTTCATTTAGAGATATCTCTAAATCAAGATATCTCTAAATAACTTCCTGTGAAAAAATTCTGTTTTGAATGGACCCTATCCATTTAGAGATATCTCTAAATGAACAGGAAGTTATTTAGAGATATCTCTAAATTATGTAGATATATCTCTAAATGAAGATATATCTCCTGATGCTATCGTGCCACACTACCATTTCTTTTTTTATAAAGAGTCCACAGACATGTGAATCCTCTTTCTTGCTCCACATAACGCTAAATGTAACCAAACAACTGTCTGAAACTTAGCTATTTTGCACATTGAGGGCTATTGTTAAGTGCAGAACTAAATGTCGATTTACCTTGTTGATTCCTTTCTTATACAACTCACAAACTGGTGTAAATATACAACAGTATAATTCTGACGATGAGGATGGGATATTTTTCATGTTACGAGAATGGGATATTTTTCGTGTTACGAGGATGGGAAATTTTTCATATTAGGAAGATGGGATATTTTTCGTGTTACGAAGATGGGAAATTTTTCATATTAGGAAGATGGGATATTTTTCGTGTTACGAGGATGGGAAATTTTTCATATTAGGAAGATGGGATGTTTTTCGTGTTACGAGGATGGGAAATTTTTCATATTAGGAAGATGGGATATTTTTCGTATTACGAGGATGGGAAATTTTTCATATTAGGAAGATGGGATATTTTTTCATATTAGGAAGATGGGATATTTTTTGTATTACGAGGATGGGATATTTTTTGTGTTAGGATGGGATACTTTTCGTTTAACGGGGATGGGATTATTTTTGTTTTACGGTGATGAGATTTTTTCATGTTAGGATGGGATATTTTTCGTGTTTCGAGGATGGGATATGTTTTCATGTTAGGAGGATTTTTCATGCTAGGTTTATATTGGAAAAATAGAGAGGATAGAAGTGTTGTTTGGTACATTCTTACTAAATAGAAACCTGCTGTTCTATGGCACAAATATTTACACAAGCAATGAATGCATGCAATTCAACTGTTGCACATAATGCATGCTCCTGATTGGTTGTAGGGATGTTTACCTGCACTATGCGGCGGTTATAAATAGGGTGCCTTGTTATTTTAGTGCCAGAATACTCCAGAACACAAAAACGTGGAGAACCCACCATTTGGAATGCTACTGTTAAGTTGCTGAAATAAATGTGGATTGCTGATTTCCTTTTTACTGTGCTGACTTTTCCTGTGCAACTCACAAACTGTTGATAAATACAACAGTTTTTTTTATTCAGAATGCTTATCTAGATAGCACCAGTCCCATGGTTTGCATTGCATACTGTAGATGACACATTTACATGCCACTGTATAGAGAGCACACAGCAGACAAGGCTACACGCTGTAAACAGAATGACAAGATGCTTGAGGAAGCTGAAAGCTGTTTAAAAACATATTTTAAATAAACAACGCAAAACTTCAGGTTGCAAACAGATTTAAAAAATAATGTAAAAAAAGAGTAATATTTGTACAAATGACAAAATCCGATGCAACAGCTACACCGCTTTCTGTGCATTTGGGAATTTATATTAAATTTAAACTTTCAAAGCACACACAATTAACTTTTTTATATTTTATGGCAATGCATTTCTAAAAGAAGAATTACACAATATCTTAAGCACTTAGATTATGATTATGGTTCTTGAGTTGTTTATTAGCTCTTCATGTGAACAAGCCCTTGATTTGGTCTGGACCTGGACTACTGGCACTGATACCCAGGATCTTAGGAATACAAGAAATGTCTGCAAAGCGTTATGTCTGAATGAATGGGGACAGCTTGTGAGCCTGGGGCCTTACAATGGTAATACAGAGCCATTACATTTTGTTTAAATGTTTTATACATGTGTTTTCTCTTTATGACTTGTGAAGCCATACATACTCTAAACATGTAGGTGGGGTGGACTATGTATGTCAAACACTTTTTACGCAGAACTTGGGGCACTGTTAGACTCACAGGGTAATGGTGTAACAAGGTGTCAGAAAATATTCCACACATAAACATAGCATGGCCAACTCAGCACGTGCGGTTTACACACTAGTTAAATGAAGTCCTTAAGACAACAATATTATTGCTTAGTTAGCCTGCAGGCTGAAAAAAGGAGCTACCCAGTGGAAAGAAACTTGAAAGGTAACATAATAGGGTGCACTTGCAGAAATATAACAGACTACATGCATGTTTCAAACTGCAATACCTTACAGTTTACTGTTCCCAGAGTCAGCAGGGTTTTTTTTTGTTTGTTTTGTTTGTTTGTTTTCATAAAGAGAGTCCACAGACAAGTGAATCCTGTTTCTCCTCCACATATCATTAAATGTAACCAAACTGAAACAAAGACTGAAACTAAACTATTTTGCACATGGTGGATCCCCACAGAGCCTTAAAAATAAGCACAAGTTGCTCGGATGACATTAGGGTCATTGTAACAGCTTTGAACAGCAGATATACTGTGTTTTTAAAGTTAGAGGTAAACCAAAAAAAATGTAAGTAGCAATCACATTTTCTTTTGGTTGGTAATTACTTAGGTGGCATATAGTTTAAAATGAAATTGGCAATTCAACTAGACAACACCATTTTGTTAACATGGTTATTTCCCTCAAAGATAAAAAATGTAGATTCTATAAAAAAAATAATAAACATATAAAAGAAAAGAAAATACTGATTGGGTGTGTTTTCAAGTTCACGTGGACATGTTCATAAACAGGTTTGTATTTAATGCCTTTTCAACAGTGTGAATAATTTCTTTCATATTAACATATATGTATCCTTTTAAAATGTAATTAAAAAATAAAAATACAATGTCCAAAATAAACATAATCTGTACACAACTGTGTTGATAAATATGTTAAGAGCATAAAAAAGTAAAGAGCATAAAACACTATAATAAATATACAAAAAATAAATCACCAAAAATGACATCTCAGTTAAAAATGACCGGTGGTGTCTTTTTTAATTTAGTAATTCAAATGTTTCTAAAATATCACATTTTCTTGTGTCAGTGCCTCAGAGTTAAATGAGGATTTTTTTTCCCACTTATCTACACACCATACTCCACACTGTTAAGGGGAAAAAAAATTTTATTGAGAAAAAATATATACAGTACTGTGCAAAAGTTTTAGGCAGGTGTGAAAAAATGCTGTAAAGTAAGAATGCTTTCAAAAACAGACATGTTAATAGATTATATTTATCAATTAACTAAATGCAAAGTGAGTGAACAGAAGAAAAATCTAAATCAAATCCATATTTGGTGTGACCACCCTTTGCCTTCAAAACAGCATCAATTCTTCTAGGTACACTTGCACACAGTTTTTGAAGGAACTCGGCAGGTAGGTTGGCCCAAACATCTTGGAGAACTAACCACAGTTCTTCTGTGGATTTAGGCAGCCTCAGTTGCTTCTCTCTCTTCATGTAATCCCAGACAGACTCGATGATGTTGAGATCAGGGCTCTGTGGGGCCATACCATCACTTCCAGGACTCCTTGTTCTTCTTTACGCTGAAGATAGTTCTTAATGACTTTCGCTGTATGTTTGGGGTCGTTGTCATGCTGCAGAATAAATTTGGGGCCAATCAGATGCCTCCCTGATGGTATTGCATGATGGATAAGTATCTGCCTGTACTTCTCAGCATTGTGGAGACCATTAATTCTGACCAAATCCCCAACTCCGTTTGCAGAAATGCAGCCCCAAACTTGCAAGGAACCTCCACCATGCTTCACTGTTGCCTGCAGACACTCATTCGTGTACACTCTCCAGCCCTTCGCGAACAAACTGCCTTCTGCTACAGCCAAATATTTCAAATTTTGACTCATCAGTCCAGAGCACCTGCTGCTATTTTTCTGCACCCCAGTTCCTGTGTTTTCGTGCATAGTTGAGTCGCTGGCCTTGTTTCCACGCCGGAGGTATGGCTTTTTGGCCGCAAGTCTTCCATGAAGGCCACTTCTGACCAGACTTCTCCGGACAGTAGATGGGTGTACCAGGGTCCCACTGTTTTCTGCCAGTTCTGAGCTGATGGCACTGCTGGACATCTTCCGATTGCAAAGGGAAGTAAGCATGATGTGTCTTTCATCTGCTGTAGTAAGTTTCCTAGGCCAACCACTGCGCTCACGGTCCTCAACGCTGCCCGTTTCTTTGTGCTTCTTCAAAAGAGCTTGGACAGCACATCTGGAAACCCCTGTCTGCCTTGAAATTTCTGCCTGGGAGAGACCTTGCTGATGCAGTATAACTACCTTGTGTCTTGTTGCTGTGCTCAGTCTTGCCGTGGTGTATTACTTTTGACAGTAAACTGTCTTCAGCAACCTCACCTTGTTAGCTGAGTTTGGCTGTTCCTCACCCAGTTTTATTCCTCCTACACAGCTGTTTCTGTTTCAGTTAATGATTGTGTTTCAACCTACATATTGAATTGATGATCATTAGCACCTGTTTGGTATAATTGTTTAATCATACACCTGACTATATGCCTACAAAATCCCTGACTTTGTGCAAGTGTACCTAGAAGAATTGATACTGTTTTGAAGGCAAAGGGTTGTCACACCAAATATGGATTTGATTTAGATTTTTCTTCTGTTCACTCACTTTGCATTTAGTTAATTGATAAATATAATCTATTAACATGTCTATTTTTGAAAGCATTCTTACTTTACAGCATTTTTTCACACCTGCCTAAAACTTTTGCACAGTACTGTATATTAAAAATACAAAACTGAAAGATTATAATTGGATAAGTCTCCACCCCCCTGAGTTAATACTTGGTGGAAGCACCTTTGGCAGCAATTACAGTGGTGAGTCTGTTGGGATAGGTCTCTACCAACTTTGCACACCTAGATTTGCAATATTTGACCATTCTTCTTTACAAAACTGTTCAAGCACTGTCAAGTTCCTTGGGGAGCATTGATGGACAGCAATCTTCAAGTCATGCCACAAATTTTCGATTGGATTTAGGTCAGGGCTCTGACTGGGCCATTCAAGGACATTTACCTTTTTGTTCCTTAGATACTCCAGTGTAGCTTTGGCTGTGTGCTTTGGGTCGTTGTCATGCTGAAAAGTGATCTTCTGTCCCAGATTCAGCTTTCTTGCAGAGGGCAGCAGGTTTTCCTCAAGGACTTCTCTGTACTTTGCTCCATTCATTTTCCCTTCTATCCTGACAAGTGCCCCAGTCCCTGCCAATGAGAAACATCCCCATAACATGATGCTGCCATCACCATGCTTCACAGTAGGGATGGTGTTCTTTGGGTGATGCGCTGTTTTGGGTTTGCGCCAAACATAACACTTTGCATTTAGGCCAAAAAGTTTCATTTTAGTTTCATCAGACCACAAAACTTTTTGCCACATGACTACAGAATCTCCTGAGTGTTTTTTTTGCATACTTCAAACGGGATTCAAGGTCTGCTTTCTTGAGTAAAGGCTTCCTTCTTGCCACCCTACCATACAGGCCAGATTTGTGGAGTGCTTGAGATATTGTTGTCACATGCACACTTTGACCAGTCTTGGCTATAAAAGCCTGTAGCTCTTGCAAAGTTGCCATTGGCCTCTTGGCAGCCTCTCTGATCAGTCTCTTTCTTGCTCAGTCATCCAGTTTGGAGGGACGGCCTGATCTAGGCAGTGTCTTGGTGGTGCCATACACCTTCCACTTCTTAATAATCTTCTTGACCGTGCTCCAAGGGATATTCAAGGACTTTTAAAATTTTTTATACCCATCCCCTGATCTGTGCCTTTCAACAACTTTGTCCCAGAGTTCTTTTGAAAGTGCCTTGGTGCTCATGGTTGAGTCTGGTTGCTTTGAAATGCAATACCCAGCAGAGGGAACCTACAGGAACTGCTGAATTTATCCTGAAATCATGTGAATCACTACAATTTAACACAGGTGGAGGCCACTTAAGTTGGTGTTTGATTATGAAGGCAATTGGTTACTTATTTAGGATTGCTATTACAAGGGGGGTGGACACTTATCCAACCAAGCTGTTTCAGTTTTTATTTTTAATTAATTTTCTACAAATTTCTAGAATATTTTTTTCACTTGGAAGTTGTGGGATAGGATGTGTAGATAAATGAAAAAAAAAACTATTTTAATGCATTATAATTCCAGGCTATAAGGCAACAAAAGGTGAACATTTTGAAAGGGGATGTAGACTTTCTATAGGCACTGTACATGTTTCTTCTTTTTAATCTAAGTTAAACAGAGATTGGGAATATTACATAACTCACATAATAAAATAAACAGGCAAGACATTCAATATTATAAAGATATTAAGTATTAACATGCACAGTCTGTAGAGGTGATATAAACCAAAAGTTGTTTCCAGGAATGAACTATCTGGGTACATTGTATTAACAAAAGCAATGTCATGTATCCAGATATTCAAAATGGCTTCTGCTTGGACAAGTACACTTTCTTATTTATGGGATTCAGTTTCCGGAGCTAATCACATCACAGTCATAACCGTATTACAATAGAAGATATACATATAAATATCATGTCACAAAATATGCCAGAACAGTGATGTTAAGACTGTTAGGAAACATGTGCTCATCATATTTAACTCTTCAACCCAAACCTTTACAAACTGTCACTGCAAATGACTATAATTAAGGCAGTGGTTGCCAATACTCCAAAGCACTTGTCAGAATGAGTCCTGATTAAACACTGTGACTTGAAGACAAGTGGAACATGTTTGTAAGGCTCTTAGACATAGATGGAAACATAGCTGGCAGTGGTTAAAAGAAACATCGTCATAATACAACATACTGCCAGAACTAACTTCTTTGATTTGCTAAGACTAGATGATGCTTATTTGATCATTTCATTATTGAATTTTGTCTAGGTGTCGAAGAGTTTCATTATGTCTATTCAAGGGCTATTAAGTACAATTATGGCTGCCATTTGGGAGTCCAAAATTTCTATTCATAACTGCAGTTTTTCCTAATTATTTGTAATCACAAAGCAACCATGAATCACTCACAGCGGAATATTATTGCATTATATCATCATGCTTGGGCAGAACAGTGTCTATGAAAACAATGTTTTCATGCTGTATAGCTGTGTCAGCACTGCCAAGATGCAAATGTCAGTACAACAAAGTACAGTGCTGTATGTAAATTACCAAGAAAACAAAAAGTGTTGTCTGCAATAAATACAGTGCATGTGTGAGTATTGGGACAATCCTCCAAATCATGAACTTACTGAACAGTGGGGTTTTAGCAACATGCTGACTTGCTTTGCAAGCTAATCCAAATATAGCACATAGCAATTAATCAATCAATCAATCAATCTTTATTTTATATAGCGTCTTTTATAGTGGACCTCCATCACAAAGCGCTTTACAAGATGCAGTAACAACAAGAAAATCAATAATACTTTAAATACAGAGAAATGCATAATACATGATATTAAAAAATGCATAATACATTAAATACAGTGGAAAGTGCATAATACATGAAATAGTACATTAAATACAGTGGAAAGTGCATAATACAGGATAGCAACATCATACGTGAATTAGTAGCAGCAACACAGGGGCTAATAGCAGATATCAGGCTTAAAGAGCATGGAAAGCAAGAGAGAACAGGTGAGTCTTGAGATTTGACGCGATCGACAGTGTGAGCATCACGCACCAAAGCTGGGATCAGGTTTTTTACATCTGGTAAGGATCCTGGCAGTGGCATTCTGGACTAGCTGCAGTCGGTTTATGGTGCGTGCAGGGAGACCACCATATAGAGAGTTGCAGTAGTCGAGTCGAGAGGAGATAAAGTATGTGAGATGTTTCATCAGCTGACTGGCTAAAGCCCTTTCAAGAGTTTTTGAGAGAAAATGGAGATTGGAGATCTGACGGAAATTAGATAAGTCAGCCGGGTCGAGGGAGGGTTTTTTGAGTACCGGTGTAACTCGGGCAAGCTTAAGGGCAGCAGGAACCGAGCCAGAGTCCAGGGGCAGGTTGAGAGTATGCATAATTGCGGGAGCAAGATCAGAAGCACAGAGACGGACAAGGTTAGTCGACCAGGGGTCCAGGGGGCATGTGGCAGTAGTTGATTTTAACAGTAAGCTGGAAACATCAGCAATGGAGAGAGGAGAGAAGGAGAGGGCAGGAGGGACAACCGGAGGAGCGTCAAGGTGGTCAAGTAGTAAACTGGGTTTGTGGTGGGAGAGCGTAGAATAGATGTTGTCGATTTTGTTCCAAAAGAAAGAGGAGAAATCATGACTGGTAAGAGAGGAGAATGGACGGAAGTTGGATCTATCCGTGGCTGGATGTAGGATTTGGTCAATGGTCTTAAAGAGAACATTGGGTTTACCGTGTCCCATAGTCATGATTTCAGAGAAGTATTTCACCCTGGCCGCGGCAAGCGCATGCCTGTAGCTCGTGAGATGGTCGGTCCAGATCTCTCTATGAACTGTTAGTCCAGATGACCTCCACTTGCGCTCAATTAATAAACTCATCA
The DNA here is from genome assembly GCA_030684275.1 of Acipenser oxyrinchus oxyrinchus. Taxonomy (NCBI): domain Eukaryota; kingdom Metazoa; phylum Chordata; class Actinopteri; order Acipenseriformes; family Acipenseridae; genus Acipenser; species Acipenser oxyrinchus. The sequence goes on along the minus strand of CM060248.1, from coordinate 97,951,827 downwards.
AATCCATGGGAAGTTAAGTACCTGGTGCACCATTTTAGTATTCAGTTGTTACAAAACAAAATAATCACATTATTTATAATATGTTTTAAGGAATTGTGGCAGGGCAAAAGCCCTAAATGTAAATTGTGTGTGTGGGGGGGGCAGGTATAAAGATAGTAACTCCTGAAAAAATGACATTGTGGGGACATCCCCACCTTGTAAAACATGTTCTTAAGAACTAAACCTGCCTTCAAAAAAAGGGATTAAAATCCTTCCTGCCATAATACATGTGAGAATGAGGCTGGAGCCTTAATTGAATGATTAATGGTTAATTATGCTCCAGCCACATGGTACTTAAGTAGGGGAAATGCTTTGTTTTGGGGTTGGTGTGTAGGTGAGTTTGGAACTGTGTGTAGAACTGTGTTTAGAAGGCTGTAGTTAAGGTGAATGCTCAGCCTACAGTTGCTTTTTGTATTGTTTTGTTTAAACCTTTTATTTAGACCCTTGTGCCTGTTTATTTGTCCCTGTATTTGTCTATTAAAAGTGTGGAACAGCACTTAAACTGCAGCTTTCTTGGTTGCATATCCATGCAGATGTTTACAGACAGCAGCACAGTCTGCATATCTATGCAGATGTTTACAGACAGCAGCACAGTCTGCATATCTATGCAGATGTTTACAGACAGCAGCACAGTCTGCATCTTTGTTGAGTTTTTAAAGCAACATAGGTTTAGCTACAACAATTTCATTGGCCGTGCCATTTTTGTCAACAACAGCTATCATCTGAAGAGGCTCTAGCATGACATCTTCAAGAAATGTACTAGAGTGGGGCACAAGGCAAGACAAAGACTTCATTAAATCCAGATTCTTCTGAGAAAATCTGTCTTAGTGGGCCCTTTTCTACCTTCTGACTCTGGGTATAAGCATATATTAGTAGTGGTAGATTATGCAACGTGATACCCAGAGGCAGTTCCATTGAGGTCCACTGGTGCCGCTGCAATAGCCACCGAGTTAGTACAGATTATGGCTAGAGTAGGGATCCCCAAAGAGATCTTGACTTATCATGGAACCAATTTTCTGTCTAACACATTACAGCAGGTATATAAAATATTAAAAATACTTCCCATCAGGACGTTTGTTTATCATCCACAGACGGACGGTTTGGTGGAACGCTTTAATCAGACCCCCTGAAGTTGATGCTGAGACGGTTTGTAACACAAGAGCAAAAACATTGGGCATCACTTCTTCCATACCTCCTTTTCGCAGTGAGAGAGGTGCCACAGAGTTTGACAGGGTTCTTCCCCTTCGAGCTCTTGTACGGCCGACAGCCTCGATCTGTTGAGAGAGGGGTGGGAAGAGCACAAAGGCTTGTCCAAAAATGTAGTGAAGCATGTGCTCCTACTAAGAGATCGCCTAGATTTTGTCAGTAATTTGGCCCAGGACAACGTCAAATCGGCTCAGCACCAACAGCAGCAGCATTACAACAAAAATGCACTAATTTGTACCTTTCAACCAGGAGACAAGGTAATGCTGCTACTTCCCTCATCGGAATCGAAATTGTTTGCTAAATGGCAGGGGCCATATGAAGTGATTCGGGCTATAGGGAAGGTAATTATGAAATTAGGCAGCCCGAACACCGAAATGAACGTGAAATTTATCATTTAAATTGGCAGGCAAGGGAGGTCTTGTTTATAGCCCCAGTCAATATAAAGGATGATTTAGGCCCCTGTTCAGAGACTCCAAGCACAAAAGTCATTTCGATGGGGGAACAGTTGGTTCCAGATCAGCAACGGAAGCTGCGTAAGCTTATTGAGGAGTTCAGCGATATTTTTTTCTGACTTGCCCAGCAGAACTAACTTGTTTGAATATGACATTATCTCTCCACCAGGTGTCACTGTGCGGGAGAGACCTTACCGCATCCCAGAAAGTCGATGAAGTGGCGTTCGCAAAGAGGTATGGGACATGCTTGAGCTTGGGGTGATTGAACCTTCCAGAAGCAAGTGGTGCAGTTCTATTGTCAAAGTGGCCAAGAAAGACGGCACCAACCGCTTCTGTGTAGATTTCAGGAAGGGAAACGCTATTGCCAAGTTCGATGCATACCCTATGCCTCGGGTCGACAAACTTTTAGATAGACTGGGAAAGGCTTCTCTCCACTCTGGACCTGACAAAGGGATACTGGCAGATCCCCTTAACCCGCAGTTCTAGAGAGAAAACCGCATTTTCAAAACCAGAAGGGCTGTTTCACTTTAAAACCATGCCATTTGGGCTACATGGTGCCCACTGCCTTTCAGAGACCAATGGACCAGGTTTTACGCCCACATCATGAATATGCAGCAGCGTATATTGATGACGTGGTTATTTACAGCTCGACCTGGCGAGAGCATTTGGCTAGGATTGCAGCCGCCCTTCAGTCTCTAAGGGTAGCCCAGCTGACAGCTAACTTGAGAAAGTGCGCGTTTGTCAAACAGAAACTCAATATTTGGGATTTTTAATGGGGAATGGAAGGGTGCGACCCGTGGTCACCAAAATCCAGGCTTTGGTTGGCGCAGCGATCCCCAAAACCAAGACTCAGGTGAGGTCACTACTAGGATTAGCCGGTTATTACCGCCGCTTTATCCCCGAGTATGCCACAGTGGTTAACCCTTTAGTTGACCTCACCAAGAAGAGTGCTCCAAATTTAATTAAATGGTCAGCTGATTGTCAGGGGGCGTTTGATACTATTAAGAGTACTTTGCCAGGCCCTCACTCTTATCACACCGGATTTCACCAAGATTCACCCTTCTCACTGATGCGTCGAATATGGGTTTGGTTGCTGTCTTGTCTCAAAAGGTAATTGGAGTAGAACACCCGGTAATGTATCTCAGCAAAAAGATGCTACCTCGGGAGTGTAACTACTCTGTAGTCGAAAAGGAGTGTTTGTCCATTAAATGGGCTACTCACTCTTTACGATACTACCTGCTGGGACACTCATTTGATCTTGTCACAGACCACGCCCCACTCAAGTGGTTAAGCACAATGAAGAACAGCAATGCCTGGATAACTCAGTGGTATTTGGCGTTGCAACCCTTCATGTACCACATGGTACACCATACGGGGAAAGATCATCAAAATGCAGATTATTTTTCCCGGGTGGGGGGAGTAATGGGAGAGATAGATTCAGCCAAGTGTTCCTTCGGCTCCACTCAGAGTGGTGGGATATGTGACAGAAATATAATGAGTTTTGGTTGTAAATCTCCCTCCCGACCTGTGAGGGCACTAAGCAGCTAAAGGGGAAGGCTTTGGACGGGCTGGCCTGACAGTTCTTTCCCCGGGCCGGGAAGTCGGTCAGTCTGGAAGAAGGCAAGACTCCATTGCAGGAACGTATTGACCCTTAAGGGAAATGATGTAGCAGCTGCAGACAGTAGAGACAGCTGCACTCGTTTACCAAGGGGTCATGCATGATAGCATATAGGGGACGGAGGATCGTAAATCTTTTCCTTCACTTGGTTCAGAAACGACAAGGAACTGGAAGGACTGGGAGAGTTTCTCACTTGTATTGTATTTCAAAGAAAAGAGTTTCTGAGTGTTTTGTTTGTTTTGTCACTGTTAGTAATTGTCTTTTGTTTTTGTGAAAAACACTAGACGGCTAACACGTCTATGGAGCTGTTGCCTTGGGCCAGCACTACCCGGAGCAACACAACACCACAATCACTGTTTAATTATTATCACCCACCACGAGCACTACTGCACGCACCCAGGACTGGTGACCATGTTAGTATATTGTGGGACAACCCTGTTGTTATTTACTCTGTGCACTATTATTATTATTATTATTATTATTATTATTATTATTATTATTATTATTATTATTATTATTATTAATTTCTTTGCAGACACCCTTATCCAGGGCTACTTACAGTCGTAAACAAAAATACATTTCAAGACTCACAGTACAAGTAGTAATACAATTAAGAGCAAGATAAAATACAATGACTTTGGTTCTAGCAAGTACAAGTATATGACAAAATACGATTCAATAACGGAGCAGATAACAGTGTCAGTGATAGTTACATCAGGATATAATTAAATACAAAATACTACAGATTAAATGACACTTGACAGATTACAGTACTCTAAAGTGCAGGATTAAATGCAGTAAAATAGGGAGCAGATAAGAGCAAATAAAGCGCATTTATGGAAGGGAGGGAAAAGAGGAGCTCTACAGGTGCTGTCTGAAGAGGTGAGTCTTGAGGAGGCTGTCGGAAGATTGTCAGTGACTGGGCAGTCCTGACATCTGTAGGAAGGTCATTCCACCACTGCGGGGAGCGTAGAGGAGGTAGAGCCAGTCTTCTAGTGCTGTAAGAGCGGAGAGGTCGCGTGGGGGTGTAGGGAGAGATGAGGGTTTGGAGGTAGCTGGGTGCAGTCTGGTCAAGGCATCTGTAGGCAAGCACAAGAGTCTTGAACTGGATGCGAGCGGTGATCGGGAGCCAGTGGAGTGAGCGGAGCAGTGGAATTGCGTGGGAGAAGCGGTGCAGAGAGAACACCAGGCGAGCAGCTGGATACAATTAAAAACTGTTCCAAACTGGATTATAACTCTTTGTGTTTCATTACTGCACTGCATCACCCCTGCACCTGCACGTACCACTTACCACTTTGCCACATGGTGGTATTTTTTTTTTTAAATTGTGGTTAGCAGTTTTATCATCAACCTTTTAATACACTGTCAAACTTATTATACACAGGTCTCACCCCACCACTCTGTATACTAAGACTGGAAAACATGAAAGATTATAGGAAAATTATCATTCACCATGTATAATAACATGCACACAGAGGAACTATCACCTGCTAAAGTTAAGAGGCTGTTTTCTGTAAACTGGAAAGTGCTAACTTAAAAATCTGGATAGTTAACGACCCAAGGAACAACTGTCCAAGATGTTATTATTATCAATACCGTTTAAGAAAAAAGCAAAAACAATTATGCTGTTTTGGACAGGGTTGAAACAGAAACCTTAAATCTCCTCTCAGGAGCAGGATTAGGAATCATGAGGAAACTAGTAAATGCTTTAATGCAGCTCAATAGCAATCCCAGTGTCCCAGTGCATATATTCAATTTAATAGACTAATAGCACTTTCAGAGACCTAAAAACAAAAGCCAGCTCAAACCACATGTTTTAGTTTAAACAAACAGCCGTGAGATTTTTAGAAGTGGGAAGTCACTGTTCATCAAGTCTAATTTCGATATAACGTTTCTACACTAAAACAGTCTTTTGCTGTAATTTGCATCATCTTCACGTATTCTTCCCATATCACCTCCTTCACATACAAACACTGTCTCTGACACCCTGGTGCTATTATGTAAACACCTTGCTAAAGTCTTAAATAAAACCTTGCTACGTAAAAGTGCCCGTGGCTCTTACTTGAAGGATTCTTTGTTGTAGTATTTTCAAAAGAGAAAAGTGTTACACCAGTTTAGCACACTAAATAATCAAATTACATATATATATATATATATATATATATATACAAAACTTGTAATGTAATGGCAGTGATCTATCGAGGTAAACGGCAGCTTTACACCGTGTTAATAAAGAGGGAAACAAGAAGCTTTTGAAAAAATTAACCGACAATTCCGTTGCACTTTGCACCATTTAAGTGGGCTTATGCAACATAAACATTTGAGTCGTTTAACGTATCAAGCTCAAGTAAGAATGACAAGCAGATCATTCACTTCTGGAGCTGCCTTGTGCTCAGCTAATGGAACACTCTATGCTTGTGGTTTCTGAAATATTATAAGTATATATTCCAGATTAAACTTTCTATTTTCCTCTAGTGGTGCTGCCTTTCAGTCCTCAATGACTTGGTTTTTACCTAAGAATTGGGTCCTATCAGCAAAATCAAAGGCGATTACACAGCTCACTAGTCATTTAGGATTTCTGTGGCTACATTAAGTATGTAACACATGCCACAGCCACTGAGACTCTGTTTATTCAGTGAAAGTGCTCTGTAATTTATTTAAAATAATCTATTTTAACAAATAAAGAGGTCATTGAGTACACGTTGCTGCAGGCAGGTATTTAAATATTCCCTCTTTAAGAAGCTATTTTGCTGGTCTGCTTTCAATGCCCTACAAAAGTGATTTGCCATTTGAAAAATAAGATTGCATCTCTGCTGTGTATTTTCTTTTGCACCACTAATCAGCTCAGTTTTCAGTCATACTGTTTAACCATTAAGAGCTATTGAAGTGTCTCGTTGTCACCCAGGCTGTTACTGTAGGTGGATTTTGACACTGAAATTGTAAAAATAGTTATACAATTCCTGACCAATAAAGACTGCTTTACCATTTTTGTTTTTAACTTGCAATCACTGCTGACAGGGGGAGACTATTTTTTTTTTTATAAAATGCCCATCACTAGAAAAGGAGATGTTGCCCTTATTTTTTTTAAATAGCGCAACATATTTACAGGAATATCTTTGGCTGTAAAGATATCTTTATGGGGTCTATTTGAATAAACTAGACAGTGGCAGATATTAATACTGCCACCCTAAAATGTATAAACCTGATGTATGAAACCTTATTGTATTTCACATATCTAAATCTAAAACACAAGCTGTATTAATAAAGAGTTAAAGAGTGCTTGTATTAAGATCCACCACTATTTAGATCATTAAAATAAACCTCTATGAATCAAATTATTTTTCTTTTTTTCTAACTTTGCCTTCAAGCTTAAAACTGAAATGTTACAATATTACATATTCAACTGCAAGTGAAAGAAAATAACTAAGATTTATACAGTATAAAATATGCTGGTTCAAGTCTTTTGTCTGGTGAACTGAGCAACGTCACCTCAGTGACAAAACAGCCAGTTTTGTAGACTTCAGTTCTTAACACTGTATACGGGGTTCAAAAGTCACTTAACCAGTAAATAGAGAATGCAGGCACAAAAAGCAAGCAAGACCATGTGGGCCCCCTGTGACACAACATGCCAGGTGATTAGTTACAGTAACTTGTAATATCTTATTTACTATTGGGTCATTGAGCATCTGTAAGATGGATACTAATAACATACTGTGGCAGGCTGGCTCGCAGTGGTGACGTCACGGACCAGGAAGTAACTGAATCACAAACAGTGGATGGGCGGGTGAAGCTGAATGCTATGGCATTCAGCGTATTTATTAATCAAATAAACAAAAACAAAAGATTCAAACAATGAACAAAACACAAAACAAAAAGGCACAAGGGCCAAACGAATAAACAAAGACTGTTTAGCAGTCGTTTTTAAATGTTGTTTCCTCGCTCTCGCTCGCTCGCTCTCTCCCCGTACTCTCCTCTGTACACTCAACCAATGCAGAACAGACAGCTGCAGGTTCTTATGCTCTGGCCGAGGGGTTAACTAGCTGTTAATTATCTTATTACCCCTCGGCCACAGTCTGCACGCGTTTGGTAAGGATGCATGACTGTCAGCTAGTTAAATAATCAGTAGCTGATCAGTCTTGCATCCTCACGAGGTTTTTAAATATAAATAATAATAAATACGCGGCGCTGTTATCCGCGCCGCAAACAATAATACAAATAATAATAATGGGGCGGGACACTCCGCCACACATACCTATACCTGGTAGTGAATTGCACAAAAAAGTACTTTATTTCTAAAGTACTCTCCTTCCATCAATATGCACTTGTCCATTGTTGTACAAGTGCCTGGATGCCTGCCATATGACTTGGTTTGATACACAATTTCACATGGCATACTGTAGGTTCCCCTTTCTGAGTATCAACCCTTTGTTTATCATGCGTTGGTGGTCTTTTATCATGGTTAACCCATGTTTATTTTTATCCTGTGTTTTGCCATGCTTTCACCATGCTTTTAATGTTGTGGCAAGAACAAATGTAACCCTATCTAGTCATTTAAGCACAGCACAGAACCCAGGACCAGAGGACACAGTTGGAAATTAAGTGGCGATAGACTTTGGCTATGGAACGGGTTATCTCTACCATCTTGCATATATAGGTATCTATTGAGACCTGACTTGACAGTTTTGAGATTAATCGAGCACTGATGAACAGAAAGGTCTCCTGTATGTCATTACGTTTCTAATGTTCTTATGTTATTAAGCAACAAGAGAGATGTGTACCACGTCTAGATTAAAATAAATAAACCAATACAAATCTTAAAAGGAGCTGTGTTACTTGGGAACTAAACTTGATTGTAATACAAAATATGTCTATGTTGTCAACATCAATAATTTTAATTCAGAGTAGTTCTTGGTATTTTACAATGTCTAAATTCAAACATACTGGTAGTTTCATCTGAACCCACTTTGAAATGACTTAACCACATTCTCTAACAGCTTATAAGTTCTTAATGGTTCTTTGTCAAAGTGTTTAGATAATTGCTTAGTGTATAAATATTACAGAGTGGGTGACATTTTGAATAAACAATCATTCTTTTATTTTATTGCTAAACTATTTTTTTCTAAAATAGTATTTTTTCCTTAAACATCTTTTCGGTTCTTAAACTTATTTTTAAATATGTATTTTATTTCGAGAACATTATGTTTGCATATGTTCAATTAATTTAAAAAAATGCTTCTTCTTGTATTAGGTTTCGTCTAAGTGGCTAATGTATCAAGCCTCTTACACCAAATGAAACTCACACGCAGCAAGGTATTTGCCTAACAACACAGGCTTTAAGCAAAACAGAATGAGCAGTGTGTGTTTCAAGGAAGATAGTCAACAGGGTAGAATCTTCCTGGCACTAAGAATGTTCTAACTGAGCCACACTGACCTGCTGCACCTCCCCTCCACTCCAAACCAATAAACTAAAAAGTTTGAAATGTCTTGGAACATTTTTTCCATGGGGCTGAAATAATTTCACTCTTGCAGACGTTTTACATTAGTCATTTAAGGTACATAAGAAAGGTTAAGATAACGCGCAAAGTGGAAAAAATTGGGCAGTTAACTTCAAGCTGATCCTAACCAGGTCTGTGAGCAATAGGTCGCCTGGGGCTTCCAAAACAACTGCTATACAGGAGAGGCTGCCTCTCGCACTCTCTCAGTGCCCAACTGGCAGCCATCTGTTGATAATTACTGTTCAGTCTCTGCTGAGAACTTGTGATATTTAATATTTCCTCACCACTTGAACAAATAAGCGATAATAACTGCAAGGTACTTGACCACAGGAGGAGAGAGATGTGTAGCATGAAAGAGACTGTGTGCACCTTGGATTATATAGTGCTGGTAAACTTTCCATAAAATTGGGCAAAATCCTAAGCACGAAAACCCAAACACAGAATAAACGCTATAAATCATAACTAAATAAGATATAAATAGTTACATTATACATTTCGAAGGTGTTGCAATGTAAATGTTTTTTTCAAGGCACCACCGTTCACCACTGCTACTATATGTTAGATGTGATGCACAAAACAGTCATTAATGGTTCACAAAGATACCTTTGTAACCTGCCTGTTCCACCCCTTTCACAAGCTCAGCCTTTCGAAAAGTTACATCAAGACATGGGATTAGGCCTTTTTAACTTACTATTTTATAATTACAAAAAAGGAAATATATATTTTTGGTTAAATAGCCTGTCAAATTAAGTATCATTATTACCTTTAAGGGCCACACACTTTAAGTAAATTTAACACACACAGGCACACATATAATTCAAATTAAGGGAATAAACTAAAAAGTCTCTACAGGTCCTTAACAGACTCATACTGTTACAAAATCTAAGGTCGTATTATTCAATTTGCCAGAAACTGGTATGCAGTTAGGACAGCTAATGTACGAATGATGTGATGACAGTACAGTTGAATGCTTTTTGTAGCTTTAGTGTATATTAGATAATTGTGCACTTAAAAAAAACACTGAGAAGTGAAGAATACACCAACATCATTGTGACATGAAGTAATCTGGGTAGAAAAAATGCTTTAGTTCTTTTCAACATGAACTGTTGTGTTATAATTTTTGGAAGAATTTTAAACCTGTGAGCAATACCCACAACATTTTTTTTTTTTAAAAAACACAATTCATAAGACTAATATGCAGTATTATGGAGCTGGATTACTTAAATCAGGATGCATCTGAATTGATATAAACAGTTAATGGAGGCTACATGCCTAATTTAAGGACTAGCAGATGAGGTGAACTGTGAAGATGGTTCAGTAATGAAGAAAATAGTTCTCCTGGGAGTAAGTATTGAGTAGTGAGGGACCACCAAGATGAAATCACATAAATGATATATTCTGAAGCCAAAAAAAAAAAAAGTGCATTCTACTGTAGGTTGTATGTTAAACTGTCAACCGTCCACGGCAAAAATAGATATGCAGTAGCTGTCCTTGAACAACTTTTGAAAATACTTTTTATATCCCTCAGATCCAGACATGTATGGCCATCTAATGTAGTGGAGTGACATGCTAGGCATTGGAAGGAAAAATAAAGTATTATTGTAGTCTGTTTGCAAAAAAAAAAAAAAAAAAAAACACTCCGGTTTTGTGAATATACTACTGAAATTTCTTGTGAAAAAGTTTGTATTGAAACAGAGTGGAAAACCAAACACAAGTCGAGACCCAGTTTGCCACAAAGGGCTTAAAGAGCAAAGAAAATAATAATTATGATGGATGTCAGAAAAATAAGTATCTAGGCAGGAGGAAACATCTAATTAGTTTGAAAGTCTAGCATGCTTCCCTCCTGAGATTCCAGGAAAAGGATCTGGAACGTCACTGGAAGTGCCACTGCTGCCAACCAGTGCACAGTGCATGGCAGTGTAGACCAAATAACATCTGCCTTTTTCAGTAGCTACATTTAATAACAGGTCACTGCAAACAATACAACAACAGCAGCGAAGCCCCTTCTGTGCACACCCCCTGGAAGACACTGGCTTATAAGAAGACTTATGAAATAATTTAATTCTTAGACTCTGCAAATGCAAGCGGCTTTCAACATAGTACTTCATTCATCGTTAGCAAGTGGGGGTTACCAAGGGAAGCCTACTTGTGTTAAATTACCTGAGCTGGAAGTGGCACCACTCCAGTATTGGCAAAAAATTAAAGGAATTATTTCCTGCTTCTAGTTTAAAAATAAATAATCAATAATATATTCACTATAATGGGAGGGGACGTTTTTGGTGTTATCAAAGCAAACAACTAAGCTAGTAGTGTGGACAATAATATACATACTGGTAGTTTTTGTTACCTTTGTTTTAAAAATATTCTATATATATATACTGTATATATATATATATAGAATATATATATATTTTAGCTCAAAGAGCCAGCTGCCCAATGTGTGTATATATATAGATTGATTGTATTGATAAATGTTAATGCTTGACTTAAAGCTTCATTTATACCCTGGCCCATGAATCATGAAATGTCTGCCACTGGTATTATAGTAGATTATTTAAAAGGAAAAGCTTTCAAGTTTACCTTAACTAGTTCTTATGTTGTATTAGATTTGCTTCCCTAATTTTGTATGCTCATTTTTTAACCCCAAAAGAAAGAAAAGTAAGGGGCAATATAAGCCGTTGCTCCTAACTGCAGTTGTAGGTGGGGGTAGGAACTAGGGTCAAGGAGAGACCGAGGTCTGAAAAAGAACCTTTTGACAGAGAGAAATGCACCCAACTGTGAGCTGGATCGGACATGTAATGTATAAATAAACTTTCAGTGAATGCCAAGTTTTGAACAGTAGAGTGGTTAAACTGAGGATTTTATTTCATATACAAATTTCCTTAAAGATATTGAGATATCAGGTATGAAATTAAGGTAGTAAAATCTAACGGAAATTTTAAAAAGTAATACAAGCTTAACATTATCTAAGAATATTGACTTGGTATTCACATAACTTTCACTGTAGAAAGTAGGCAGACTCTTACTAAAGAGAACATCTAACAGATTGCAATAAACTAATATGAGAAAAAAAACAACATTATTATTATTATTATTATTATTATTATTATTATTATTATTATTAATAATAATAATAATAATAATAATAATAATAATAATAATAATAATACCTCTATCCATTCAAAGTGTTTAGGTTACTAAAGTGTTATATTTTAAGTAAGGTACTGGATTGATGAATCAGGACATAGAGCTTCAGCTTCTGACACGCTAGTGTAGTCGTTAGAAACAGAAACGCAGACATATGGGTCTCATAACGTTTAAGATACGAGGTGTTGACAAGTAGAACTGCAGCTTGCAAAACCTGGTGCTCCCAAATTTGTTAAATCGAATAAGGGCATTTTGATATCATGCTTTTCTACTTAGTAACTTTCGTTATCCTTTTGTGGGCATTATAAAGCTGATGAAATATGTCAGTAGTAATCTGTTAAGGATTTTCCATGTACATTGTATATTACTTCCTGCTTTCATGATTTCAAGTTACCTTTTTATTTAATGTTTTAATTTATTTTTAATGGGAGTAAATTATGAACTAAATGTCCTTCTGTAAATATATAATAAACCGTCAAATAACATCTAAAAGTGCCTTTACAATTTGTGTCTTTATATTTGATCTCTGTTATGCTGGAGTCTGTGAGCTTCTCCATAAAGCTATAAGGTAGAATGCAATAATAGTATATAACAAGAGCAGATCATTCAGAAATGATAGAGCAAGATCATTTTCCACCTTATTTTTACATATTTTTCTTTTTATATAAGTCCATGGATAGAAACCCTTTTTTTTAAATGCTCTATTTATTTTTCTTGTTCATCTAGTATTATTATTATTTGTTTATTTAGCAGACGCCTTTATCCAAGGCGACTTACAGAGACTAGGGTGTGTGAACTATGCATCAGAGTCACTTACAACTACGTCTCACCCAAAAGACGGAACACAAGGAGGTTAAGTGACTTGCTCAGGGTCACACAATGAGTCAGTGGCTGAGGTGGGATTTGAAACGGGGACCTCCTGGTTACAAGCCCTTTTCTTTAACCACTGGACCACACAGCCTCCTATAGTGATATGCAACCTTTGCATTTATTTGGTGCTACCTGTCTATTAAACTGTAGCCACTTGGGACTCATAATTTATGTGAAACAACAACAAACACACAGGACGTTAAATAGATGTGTTGACAGATGTTTCAGGAACCCCTTACTCTTCTGGTACAAGAAACAATTGCTTCTCCCATGTTAACTGTAATGGACTGTTACTAATGACTTCTGCACATCTGTACTCGCAGACCATTAATTGACTGTTTTAGACCAGTATGTGTTTAACAGTAAAAAAAAAACAAAAAAACAAAAAGAAACAGTCATATAACTGTTAAACTAGTATTGATGGATTGTAATTGAAGTAATGAGCTAATTAAAAAGAGAACCACCCCACCCCAGATACTATAGAGCAAATGACATGTCTATAAAAACCTGGGGTGCCAATTCAGGACATTATCTTCATTATGAGCACGTCAACCAGGTGCTGAACCAGGTGCTGAACCAGGTGCTGAACCAGGTGCTGAACCAGGTGCTGAACCAGGTGCTGAACCAGGTGCTGAAGAAACCTTCCATGTGCTTGCAACAGGGCTGTTCTCTATTGTTTGGTCCTCTGGGCTGGTAGCAGCTCTGAGGGCTCAATGCCTGTGTGTCTCACTCCCAGTCATAATCATAGCCACTTCTGGATATCAACCTCCCCTATATGACCAGATTTCATTTCAGAAGATCTCCTCCCAGTCCACGGTTGATAGAAATCCTGAAACTGGGCCTCTTTACAGTCAGGCTCTCTAGCTTTGCTGCTTGTCATCACCTGACACTCAGGACACTCCTCTGGTGTTTTTTGTTTTTTTTTCCTAAATTACAACATTAAATTAGAAGGCCAAATTCCATGGACTAGATCTGTATCATCTTCAATCAGCAGTGTATCAGCTATTAATGTGGCTAGGAGGACATGCAGAAGACAAAAACACAACTCTTTGTCACAGTATAACAACACCAGGGTCATTTATCTAACCTGGTGAAAAACCTGAACACTCTTGCTCCAATACGTTTTTAAGAATAATAAAGTTTTGCGGTTATGGATCTTTGTGGCTCTCATCACTGGTTATACTCTTCACCTAGGTGCATTTATAATACTCGGGGTTCATATGGCGTTTGCTTTTGTTGTACGTGCTTTCAGATTTTATGAATGAAAGCAAAGGACTCAGCCTTAGTGTAGGTCTGGTCCAGAATAAAGAAGAAAAAACATTTTTATGCAATCTTTTTTTCATGTATAAACATTAATACACAAGCCAGTAATATCAATTGCTGATATTAAACTACTGTAGATGGCACCACAAACTGATTAATTACATGTTTGAAGCTTGGGGTAGTAATAGCCACATATTTTTACATGTGGTTAGCAGACTGTGCAAAGAATTGCTAGCAAATACTATTACCTTTAGTAAATTGAGAGCAAAAGTGGAGATTACTAATCCAGTAGGCGGCATGAAATGAATTTCAAATATTAATGACCTGAACTACCCGGTCTATATTCATAAGTTAATGCAGGGTCGTCCTTTGAAGATGTCACACTTTGGCAGCAACTCCCAAAAAACAGATGCAAACCTCCCTTTTATAGCACCGCAGACTTTACTAAACTAATTATATTTTTCCTCGGTTTAGATTGTATGGTGAATGTCTCAGTGAAGTTGACAGGATATTGTTTATTTCACATGCACATTTTCCTTCATATATCACTTGTGAGCATTATGGTTATGGCAGCTGAATTCTTAAGTCTGTTTCTAATCCTTTCCCTTAGCAAAGCCAGTTTTGTACAGCATGTGGATTCATTGTTTTAGGTTGTGTTCACACTGGGTCTGTTTAGATGGTTTGGTCCGCACTCTGTACGCTTTGGTATATTTGGTGTGAAGTGTGAACTGCAATGTCCGCTTGGGAACTGAACCGTACCTAGTCCACCTAAAGAGGTGCTTGGTCCGTTTGGCAAAATCACTGAGTCTGTTTCGCTTGCTAAACCTCAATGTGAAGAACTGCTGGACTCGGTCCTTTTGCACATAGGAAACAAACTATTCAAGTTAACCTTGCTAGGAAGTAAACATATCGCAGTTTAGTTCATATTCTGAGGAAACAAGTAGAACAAAAAACGTCTCAGGGAACTACATGAGGCTTACCAGACTTCCAAGGAAAATTGAGACTCAATTTTTTGTCCCAGTCGGAAAAAGTTACATTGTTATTCATCCTGGTTTTGCTATTTTTGTATTTTTTATTTTAATTTATATATTTTTTTAAGTACAAAACTGTATCTGCATGCTGAGCAAGTTAATAACAGAGTAATCTATTAGGTTGTGTGTTAGCGGTATTCAAAAATAAAATAAACAATCTTATGGATTATTTGTTTAATCTGATTATGTGTATACCATATGTTTAAACGGTAATAGCTGATTTATTTTTAAAATGTGGCTTTTTGTACATTTTTTATAACATGTTTTGACTAGCTGACAATATAAAAAAATAATGAGTTGTTATGATCTGCAATAAATTCACTCCATGTTTAATTTTTTTGTTAACAGCTTCAGAGTTGCTACGGCGTCAGTGAATTGAAGAAAAAAAAATGTTACAGTTTTTCACTGTGGAGATCTGGTAATCCTAAACTACATGGACACTGCAAGAAACTGAAGCGCTTACCGACATCAAAATCCAAGCCGAACTGGATAAAACTCACACAAATAATAAAATATATTCAGTCTTTTCTCAAATTACTTTGTTAATGCATACATTAGGAGAATAGTACAGAATTGTGTCAACTGTATTCTCCTACTGTAGGCATTCAAGAAATCTAAAACATGCTATATTAAAAACCAGAGCAATACATCAATAGCTGCCATCTTTCAATATGCCTTGCAGGATATTGTAAACATCTGGTTCACACAGCATATAAATGAGCCAAGTGCACTTGAACACGTGAACACAAACAAACTCGGTCCTGAACAAAATGGGAAAAGGACTGGATGTGATAAAAGGCACTTTAGAAATATTTTTAGACCTCTAAAATGTTTTTGAGAAATTTCACTTTGTAGTATAGCAAATACTCCATTTATATAAAATACCTCAGAACTCCCTGGCAAGGAAGCTAATGAAAAAAAAAAACACAGAAGTGAGTTTTTCATCTTCCACTAATAAATTATAAAATGCCATGAACCGTCTAGAAGTGACCTTCCCAGACCCTGTAGAAACAAACCTGTACCTGTATCATATTGTTTGAGAAGAGGAAAATGGTTATGGCTATATAGGGACACACAAGAGGAGCCACAGTGTCAAAGTAAAAGAACACCAAGGTTATATAAAAAGAAAACAAACCCTAAACTCAGCCTTCTATTTAGTAGAGAAAAAAAAAAAAAACATCCCAATCTTGGACAGTGCCAGGCTATTACGCAGGACTCAAACTACAGAGAAAGATTAATTAGACTAGCCTTGAAATTAGAAAAATGAGTCAATTCTTTATTTACATGATCTGATTTTTTTTGCTCCCATAATTTACCTTGACTGACTGAATTAGCAATAAGCTCTCTCTCCTGTAGCCAGTGTCTGCCTGCCATTGCCCTTTCCTGGATAACTATTAAAGCATGTAGCACTATGTGGTGCTAGGTCAGTTGACTCTGTTGCTGCAGCTTCCTGAATACTGTCTATCTATCTATCTATCTATCTATCTATCTATCTATCTATCTATCTATCTATCTATCTATCTATCTATCTATCTATACAGTGCCTTGCATAAGTATTCACCCCCCTTGGACTTTTCCACATTTTGTAGTGTTACAACCTGGAATTAAAATGGATTTAATTAGGAGTTTTTGTCACTGATCTACACAAAATAGTCCATAATGTCAAAGTGGGGAAAAAAATCTACATATTTTTCAAAATGATTTACAAATAAAAAACTGAAAAGTCTTGATTGTATAAGTATTCACCCCCTTTGCTGTGACACTCCTAAATGAGCTCTGGTGCAACCAATTGCCTTCAGAAGTCACATAATTAGTTGAATGGAGTCCACCTGTGTGCAATTAAAGTGTCACATGATCTCAGATTAAATACACCTGTTTCTGGAAGGCCCCAGAGTTTGTTAGAGAGCATATCTAAACAAACAGCATCATGAAGACCAATGAGCTATCAAAACAAGTCCGGGATAAAGTTCTGGAGAAGCACCAATCAGGGTTGGGTTATAAAAAAATATCCCAAACTTTGAACATCCCCCAGAACACCGTTAAATCCATTATTAAAAAATGGAAAGAATATGGCACAACCGCGACTCTGCCTAGAGAAGACCGTCCACCAAAACTCAGTGACCAGGTAAGGAGGGCATTAGTCAGAGAAGCAACCAAGAGGTCAATGGTAACTCTGAAGGAGCTGGAGAGATCCACAGCTGAGATGGGAGAAACCGTCCATGGGACAACTATAACCTGGACGCTCCACAAAGCTGGGCTTTATGGAAGAGTGGCGAGAAGAAAGCCATTGCTGAAAAAAACCCATATCAAATCCCATTTGGATTTTGCCAAAAGGCATGTGGGAGACACAGCAAACATGTGGAAAAAGGTTCTCTGGTCTAATGAGACCAAAATTGAACTTTTTGGCCTTAGCGCAAAACACTATGTGTGGCACAAAGCCAACACTGCTCATCACCCTAAGAACACCATCCCCACGGTGAAGCATGGTGGTGGCAGGATCATGTTATGGGGATGCTTTTCATTGGCAGGGACTGGGAAACTGGTCAGGATTGAGGGCAATATGGTTGGAGCCAAATACAGGGAAATTCTAGAGGAAAACCTGTTTCAGTCTGCAAGAGACCTGGGACTGGGCCGGAGGTTCACCTTCCAGCAGGACAATGACCTTAAACACACAGCCAAAGCTACACTGGCGTGGTTTAAAAACAAGAACCTGAATGTCTTAGAATGACCCAGTCAAAGCCCAGACCTCAATCTGATTGAGAATCTGTGGCAAGACTTGAAAATTGCTGTTCACCAACGGTCCCCATCCAACTTGACAGAGCTTGAGCAATTTTGCCAAGAAGAATGGGCAAAAATTGCAGGATCCAGATGTGCAAAGCTGGTAGAGACTTCCCCAAAAAGACTCACAGCTGTAATTGCTGCCAAAGGTGCTTCTACCAAGTATTGACTCAGGGGGGTGAATACTTATGTAACCAACAAATGTCTCTTTTTTTGTTTAATTAACTTTTGTGTCACAATAAAAAATATTTTGCACCTTCAAAGTGTTAAGTATGTTGTGTAAATCAAATGGTAAAAATCCCAATTAAATCCATTTTAATTACAGGTTGTAACACTACAAAATGTGGAAAAGTCCAAGGGGGGTGAATATATATATATATATATATATATATATATATATATAAGGCACTGTATATATATATATATATATATATATATATATATATATATATATATATATATATATATATATATATATATATATATATACAGTACTGTGCAAAAGTTTTAGGCAGGTGTGAAAAAATGCTGTAAAGTAAGAATGCTTTCAAAAATAGACATGTTAATAGATTATATTTGTCAATTAACTAAATGCAAAGTGAGTGAACAGAAGAAAAATCTAAATCAAATCCATATTTGGTGTGACAACCCTTTGCCTTCAAAACAGCATCAATTCTTCTAGGTACACTTGCACAAAGTCAGGGATTTTGTAGGCATATACTCAGGTGTATGATTAAACAATTATACCAAACAGGTGCTAATGATCATCAATTCAATATGTAGGTTGAAACACAATCATTACCTGAAACAGAAACAGCTGTGTAGGAGGAATAAAACTGGGTGAGGAACAGCCAAACTCAGCTAACAAGGTGAGGTTGCTGAAGACAGTTTACTGTCAAAAGTCATACACCATGGCAAGACTGAGCACAGCAACAAGACACAAGGTAGTTATACTGCATCAGCAAGGTCTCTCCCAGGCAGAAATTTCAAGGCAGACAGGGGTTTCCAGATGTGCTGTCCAAGCTCTTTGAAGAAGCACAAAGAAACGGGCAACGTTGAGGACCGTGAGCGCAGTGGTCGGCCAAGGAAACTTACTGCAGCAGATGAAAGACACATCATCCTTACTTCCCTTTGCAATCGGAAGATGTCCAGCAGTGCCATCAGCTCAGAACTGGCAGAAAACAGTGGGACCCTGGTACACCCATCTACTGTCCGGAGAAGTCTGGTCAGAAGTGGCCTTCATGGAAGACTTGCGGCCAAAAAGCCATACCTCCGACGTGGAAACAAGGCCAAGCGACTCAACTATGCACGAAAACACAGGAACTGGGGTGCAGAAAAATGGCAGCAGGTGCTCTGGACTGATGAGTCAAAATTTGAAATATTTGGCTGCAGCAGAAGGCAGTTTGTTCGCCGAAGGGCTGGAGAGCGCATACGAATGAGTGTCTGCAGGCAACAGTGAAGCATGGTGGAGGTTCCTTGCAAGTTTGGGGCTGCATTTCTGCAAATGGAGTTGGGGATTTGGTCAGAATTAATGGTCTCCTCAATGCTGAGAAGTACAGGCAGATTCTTATCCATCATGCAATACCATCAGGGAGGCATCTGATTGGCCCCAAATTTATTCTGCAGCATGACAACGACCCCAAACATACAGCAAAAGTCATTAAGAACTGTCTTCAGCTTAAAGAAGAACAAGGAGTCCTGGAAGTGTTGGTATGGCCCCAACAGAGCCCTGGTCTCAACATCATCGAGTCTGTCTGGGATTACATGAAGAGAGAGAAGCAACTGAGGCTGCCTAAATCCACAGAAGAACTGTGGTTAGTTCTCCAAGATGTTTGGGCCAACCTACCTGCCGAGTTCCTTCAAAAACTGTGTGCAAGTGTACCTAGAAGAATTGATGCTTGATGCTGTTTTGAAGGCAAAGGTTGGTCACACCAAATATGGATTTGATTTAGATTTTCTTCTGTTCACTCACTTTGCATTTAGTTAATTGATAAATGTAATCTATTAACATGTCTATTTTTGAAAGCATTCTTACTTTACAGCATTTTTTCACACCTGCCTAAAACTTTTGCACAGTACTGTATATATATATATATATATATATATATATATATATATATATATATATATAATCAAAGTACATGGTTTAGTACAAGTTTTGACTTAAAACGTGATTATTAATGTTTTAATTTGCTATTATTATAATCTCTGGATAGAACACTGGATATATTCACAACAAATTAATTAATTATTCTTTTGAATTACAGCAAATAAATTTTGAAACTAAAACTTTTCTTGGCTGTTGCTGGTTCTACGCCGTCACTATTTTATACTCTGTTTACATCCAAGTTTGAGGCTGCATGGTAAGTCTGGGTTAGCCATCAGAAATATCGGCTTGCATGGGATACCTTCTGTGACAGGAAATGCTGTAACCAGTGCTCCTCTGGAATGAGCATGGAAAACATGCTGTGACATGGATTGAAGACCACCCTACAGCTACATTTCTGAACTGAGTACATCTGGAAAAAGCTGACCTAAGATGAGATACAAACCATCATTGATTCCATGCTTAGATCTCATTTGTCACTATAGGACAGAGACAGAGTTTATATGTAGTTCTATTATACTGTATTATTAAAGCAAAAGATGACTCATACATTGTATCAAAATACATTATCTCCTTTACAACCAATTGTACAAAATACATGATCTCCTTTACAATTCAAAATAATACTTTATTTACTTTGTTTTCGGTGTTTCACTTCTTTTTCCTAACCCCTCTCTTGTAAGTTCTATGGAACTATTTGGCATAATATGCTCTCAGTTGCAACTTTTTATTCCACTTGACCAAGTAGTAACAATGTACCCCTCCACATGGGTGGCACCTGGTCTAAAAATACCCGCTTCAAACGAATGAAGCGCATGACTTTCCAATCCAAAGATGTCTATGCTAACCACTACACCATACGCCTATTTAGAGAAGATGTGTAGGCAAGGACAGTTTGCATGTGTGGTCAGTGAGCAATACTTTTTTTCCTCCTGATTCATCAATCCTGCCTCATGATTCCAGTCAAAGAAGAAAATCATGTAGTTGTTTATTATGTAAAGCAACATGTCATGTTATTTACAGGAATACCTTTACATTATACAGTGTTGTTGTCGTTTCTGGTAACTCTGAAACAGTATGAGCCAATGAGACTCCTTGCATTGGGTAACCCTGTAATCTTACCCAGCTCTACAGACCAGAGATCCAATGTGCACAGCAGTTGAGGTTAGCCAAATTAAAATAAACAAATGAAGATAGATAGAAAGACAGACAGACAGACAGACACACAGACAGATAGATAGATAGATACATATTGTATGTAACAATGTAATCGGCTTCTGCTTGATAGGTGTGGTGCTTCTTAGCAAAAACTTTTCCTCTTTGGTTGTCATCTGGATAATAAATCTGGAGGAGTTATTTGTTAATATAATCAGATTCATACATTTTGTAGACAGACATTAAGATTAACAAGCAGGTCATTATACAATGATTTAATTTGTACTGTAGATTGCATTGTGGCTATGCAGGGGTATTCATTGGTGACGGGACATATGAGAATTTGTGTGTTTGCATTGGGCTGAAACCATGTTTAGTCAGGTGTAGCTATTATCCTTGCATACTTCACTGAGTCTCCTAGAATGCCCTTCTAGCTTGATTGAACCTTGATCACTGCACTGGAATCATATTTTCCTGTAATTCCCCAGAGTTTAGCAATACACTATGAAGGGAATGCTTTTAGTAATATATATATATATATATATATATATATATATATATATATATATATATATATATATATATATATATATATATATGGCTATGCTTTTTTTATCCCTGGCTCTGCACTTTAAATTTTCATACCCGGCTGGGAAAATAGATTATGCACTTAAAATGTCTAATGTCTAGGGGAGTCAGCGAATAAGACTCAACAGAACACACATTTTTAGAACGTCAATGCGTAGACATCATTGTCATTGCTATGCTCAAACTGCTCTTTTTTCGAGTTCTTGAAATTGTTTAAAGAAACACCATCTTTCCTGCTGAATCTTTTTAAAAAATCAGTAATGTTAGAAAATCATGAAGAGAATCAACCACAAAAATTGATAGCAGCTTTTAACCACTATAGGTCAGAAAATAAGTAATTTGTATTGGTGACACTATGTTAAAAATGTGTGTCTACACCTTTAAACTACAGGTTTGAATTAATGCACGTTTGCATTTTAACTGTTAGGGTTGCTGTATACTGATTGGGGCTTGACCTTTACATAGGGGATACAGGAAGTGCGAATGAGAGAGAAGCGTGAGTGAGACTGTAAGCAATCCTCAACAGCTGCACTATCCCTTTTGCTCTGTACACCTCCTCATACTGTGTGCTCTCCCAATAAAGCCTTTTGAACCCACTAATTGTGTATTGATAATTAATATGAAGCGTTACACAATCTTCTTAAAGCCAAAGGAATTAGTTATCAGAAGCCGCCTCAGAAGAACATTTACCCATGGTTTCTGTTGAGATAGAGCAAGTTCAGCAACTGTTTGGTAACGGAACATTAATATCACAAAGCGTGTTGAACTGTCTCGTAGTACTGCATGCAAGTCAGGGCAGTTAAAGACATGCACATTCCCATGCTCAGCTATTCTTGAGGTAAAAATACACTTCCTACAGAAAAATCGAGAAAAATAATAATCATTTAAAAAGATTTATACGACAATAACTGCATTTGCATGGTGGCAGATGTTGGCAAATAAGCAAGGTATCGATATAAAGCCTTTACTATAGGCTTTCCTAATGTTTTACACCCTGTGTAAAACATAATGGTTTGTTTTAAAGTAGTTTTCAAAACAAGTCTTTATAATATATTTTTCTTATTTTAAAGAATAACACAATTGTTCCATTGTTTTAGTACTTATTAACCATTGTAAGCTTCAGCTTTTTTTTGTTTTTTTTGTTTTCTTGTTACCATACAGACAATTTAAGCACACTGCTAAAACGTTAAGTTCAGAACGTTTATCCTTCTTGGGTTTATTTATCACTTAAAGCGCGAACCTGGCCCACAGGATATGGCCTTTAAGTGAAACAGGAAGAGAAAAGGTGGATACTTTGAACTCCAAATGTAAATCAAACCAGTTTTATGAGCTGGCCACCCGGAAAGATGAAGTGCAGTTGTTGTTACAAAAAACAACGAGGAGTTCACATGTCATAACACTGACACCTACTACATCACAGTGTGAGCAAACCCCAAACAGGACCCTGGCTCAGCTTATCCTGCCCTATATTCAAACCTCAACAGTGCTTATGTCCCAAAATGCACCCTCAAACATTAAACACAAAGGGTCATGGTGGTCCTGTCAGCTTTGTGTCTTTGTAAAATAACCAGCAACCTAAAGAATTTTCAGGAAGTGATTTTTTTAAATCCCGAAACAATAAACTGCCTCTTTACAGTGTCAGAAAAAATATACTTAACACTAGGCCCTCACATTGTTAAAATAAAGTAATTATAAAATCAGTGTTTGTATTCCATTGCAAAATCCAGTCTCTTTTTCATATTTGTAGGGATGGTATTAGTTTTAGCAGAAGCTTTTTCTGATTGGTTTCTGTGAACAGGCAGGCTGGTGATGATGTCAGGCCAGGAAGTAATGATAACAGTACTGTGAGTAAATGCGCTGTTGCGCTGGTTTATTGAAAATAATAAATGAGCAAAATAAAAGGTTTAACAAAACAGAACAAACACTGAACAAACAAAACAAAATGAACACTCAACCAAACAAGTATCGTGCTGGTGTTGAACCAGCACAAGTAGCAATTGTTTTCATTTTTTATTTCTCGCCTCTCTGTTCCGTACGTCCTCGCTGTACACCCAACCCCGAGTGAGTGATTTGTGCATCTATATATACAGCTGTGCCGGGATTCATACAGCAAATCCACGGGATCAGCAGCAAATGACCCCCAGGCGGTGACCACCAGGTGTCCCCGGGCTCCTCCAGCTGAGGCAATCCTGACAGTGAAACTGCTGTGGGTGGAGGTGGTCTCCTCACCTCTCCTCCGTTCTCTGTAGCCGGCTGTTCCCTTCTCTTGGGCTCCGGCCCCAGAATTTCCGGCAAATGCTGCTGCTGGATATAACAAATCCTCGGGTGATGACGAACAAGCATCCCCAGGCGATGGCGAACAAGCATCCCTGTTCGATGGTGAACAAGCCTCCCCAGGCGATGGAGAACAAGCCTCACCAGGCGGTGACAAACAAGCCTCCCGAGGCGACAGCAAACTGGCCTCCCCAGGCGACGCCAAGAAGGCCTCCCCTGGTGACGGTGAGCGGGCCTTCCCAAGGTAATGGTGAACTGGCCTCTCCAGGCAACGGCAAACTAGCCTCCCAAGGCGATGGCGAACTGGCCCCCCGGGCATTGCAGGCTCGGCAGCCCTAAGTGGTGGAGGCTCGGCAGCCCTAGGCGATGCAGGCTCGGCAGCCCTAGGTGATGCAAGCTCGGCAGCCCAAGGCGTTGCAGGCTCGGCAGCCCTAGGTGATGCAGGCTCGGCAGCCCTAGGTGATGCAGGCTCGGCAGCCCTAGGCGTTGCAGGCTCGGCAGCCCTAGGTGATGCAGGCTCGGCAGCCCTAGGTGATGCAAGCTCGGCAGCCCAAGGCGTTGCAGGCTCGGCAGCCCTAGGTGATGCAAGCTCGGCAGCCCTAGGCGTTGCAGGCTCGGCAGCCCTAGGTGATGCAGGCTCGGCAGCCCTAGGTGATGCAGGCTCGGCAGCCCTAGGCGTTGCAGGCTCGGCAGCCCTAGGTGATGCAGGCTCGGCAGCCCTAGGTGATGCAAGCTCGGCAGCCCAAGGCGTTGCAGGCTCGGCAGCCCTAGGTGATGCAAGCTCGGCAGCCCTAGGCGTTGCAGGCTCGGCAGCCCTAGGTGATGCAAGCTCGGCAGCCCTAGGTGATGCAGGCTCGGCAGCCCTAGGTGATGCAAGCTCGGAAGCCCAAGGCGTTGCAGGCTCGGCAGCCCTAGGAGGTGCAGGTTTTGCAGTCCTAGGCAATGGCAGGAGCAACAGTTAGTCTCCTTCTTGCGGTGGAGTTGGGAACAACAGGCAGTCTCCCTCCAGCGGTGAAGGTGGGAGCAGCAGGAAGGCTCCCTCTAGCAGTGGAGGCAGGAACAAGTGGTAGTCTCCCTCTTGCGGTGGAGGTGGGAGCTACAGGTAGTCTCCTTCTATCTCTGGAGACTGGTGCGGCTGTCCTTTGGTCGCTGGAGACTGGTGAGGCTCTCCGTCTCACGCTGGAGACAGCGGGGCTTCTCCCTCTCGCACTGGAAACAGCGGAGCTTCCTGACTTCACTCTGGGAACCGCTGCTCCTCTCCTTCTTTCTTCTCTGCGCTGGTCCCAGGGCCTTCAGATGAAGGCCATTCCTCTACAGTCTCCACCTCACCCCGCTTGAAGGCCTTCATAAAGAGAGGGTCTTCATAGGGGCACACGCCCGGGAGGTGCCCATACTCCAGACAGGAGAGGCACCACGGAGCCCCTATGGCTTCCAGCTGCTGCTGATGGTCATGCTTCATCCATTCTCCCCTCTTCATTTTCTCCATTTTTTTTCCAAAGAAACAAACAAAACAAAAAAATCCAGAACAAAAAATGTGTACCCACAGTACTGCTCCAGGCCTGAGTCTTGGAGGCACTGTTGACCCGGTTCTGACACCACGTGTGAACAGGCTGGCTAGTGGTGATGTCAGGCCAGGAAGTAATGACAACAGTACTGTGAGTAAATGCGCTGTTGCACCAGTTTATTGAAAATAATAAATGAACAAAATAAAAGGGTTAACAAAACAGAACAAACACTGAACAAACAAAAAAAAAAACACTCAACCAAACAAGTAGCAATTGTTTTCTTACTGACTGAAACACTGTGACCCTCTTGCACCTGTGCAATTATTCCAAGATACCTTTTGAAGTGATTGGAAATATATATTCCACATTAACACTAGAGATGCCAAGGGTTGACTTTCCTTAAGAGTGAGATTTACAGCCCCAAAGAGTGAGACTCAAGGTCAAAGAGTGAGACTTTCCAGGTGTGGTGTTAGGTCATTGCTTTTTAATCCAACCAGCACTTAATAGTTTGTTTTAAAATGTACACTGCTTAATATTGCATATGAAACAATTAAATGTCCTAATTTATCTAAAGTATAGGGTATGTGAGAGTTATATATGCAATGCAAACCAGTGGATTTTAATAAAAACAATTATTTGCTGGTTGGAACCAAAACCTGGATGAGTGGAGATCCCTGAGGACCAGAGTTAATAACCCCTGGTTTAGGCACACAGTCAGTGGAAAGAACAAGAGAAACATTCAAAAATAAATAGTTTTTATATAAACCTAACTCAAAAGAAAACTGCTTTATCAATACAACAATATGTTTATTTTGCATATCACCTTGTCATAGTGATCATCCTTTTGAAAATCACTTTACGGTTCAAATATTATTTGGTTTGTAACATATTGCTCCAAATGGAAACAGTCTGTCCTTTTTAATGCGCTGTATTCATGCACTTGAGTGTTGAACAACCCATTTCTATTCCCAGACCAATAAAAGCAGTTCAAATGTAGGCAGAATGTACTCTATTAATTGACCTTTTATATGGATGGTACTTTAAGTTGTGTTTCTGCCCTCTTTGTTTTCAACACCGTTTAACAACCAGTGATGATTTAATACAGTTGCTGGCTAATCTAATTGAGTACCAGAGCCACTTACAGGAAGCTAAGTGTTTACTTGAGCTTATGATATAAGAGCTGAGGGATTTTTTTTTTTACCACTCATAGAAATAATAATAGAGTTTATTTACATCTTCACTTCAATGCAGAGGGTCTGGTATGTTTTTAGCAGAGGGAGAAATATTTATGAGGAAAGTAATGGAATCTGGGATAGAATGTGTTCTGTGTCGGCCAATTAGCCAAATATCTAACATACGGTTTGTATGGCAAGCATCGTAAATAACTTAAAACACTGTTCAGACTGACCTTCACTAAAAATGAATACACCAACAAAATGCACTTCAATATTTAAATAAAAATAAGCAAGAGATAGAAACTTGAAAGCCACAGTGTGATACTCTGTACACTGCCTCACAAATACACTTTAGGTCTATTCTTTAGAAGGCTTTAAACGGTTAAAATCTGTTCGCTCTACATGCAGATTGTTGTTTTAGTAAAAGCAGTGCTAGTTTCTTAGGGTCATTCTATAAGCCAGCTTAGTATTTATTTATTTATTTTACTAATCTTACAATGAAACACAAAAGATTCACTAATCGGTGTAGTTTGTATCGCAGAACAAGTTTATTTGGCCCCCGCCATTGGACAGCACTGCACCTGGTTTTAGACTCTCAGCTCTCTTCATCAACTCCTTTTGTTGGGAGTAACTTTTTATGATTTTGATGGCATTAACAAACTCATTTCACTTGCATTTGTATCTGCCAGCTCTGCCATCAATAGGGCTGCAATCCAGCAGACATATTGAGATCTATGTTTAGTGCAGTCCTTGGGTTGTAGGTGTAAGTAATGAGATGCAACACTGGTCTGATCCTATGAGTTTTTTGTTATTTTGGGTTGAGTGAGTATCTAGCGCACAAGGAACAGTTAGAGGCTACTGTTCTGACCCGGAGCAGACTATCTTTATTCTGTGTTCAGGAATGTTTCTTAAAACAAAGCACGTAAATACTTCCCATATTAAAATGGACACAAGCGCCTTCATTTGAACTCTCATTTGATAACATTCTCCTTTTTACTGTTCAGAATATTTTGTCCTATAGTATTTGCTTTGCAATTTACCACAGTATTGCTAAGTGCTATAAGAATGCATTGTGTCATTAAGCTGTGAAGCACCTGCTTCCAGAGACCAATGAACCCTGACACATATTGCTCTCAGCAGATATCTTTCAAGGAACACTTAGGACTTAAATGCACTATTAATGCCTCACTGCATGGTCTACAGATACCTTTGTGTGCTTCCAACAGAGCAGATCCTTCTTTGAATATGCCTTTGTGCTAGCTACATTTTAAATTGATATTCTGAAAGGAACATGCCTACTGTATACTTTATCTTTATAAAACAACATACTTTTGTTTTATTTCCCTATCGATGACACTTAGCTTTCAAAATTCCTGGGGAATATAAAATAACAAACTATAGTACAATAAGGGTAATGTTGTTTGTCTCCCTTCTATGCCTACATTTTAATAAGGTGTACATTTAAGCATTTAATGCATCCAACGTATACTTAAAACATCTGAATAAAATTTAAATTGAGGGACAAAAAAGTTTCAGAATATTGTCTGGCCACACCCACTTTTCTCCCCTTGTTGTGAAAACTGCAACATTTGACTATTATTAGGTAACATCTAAATAAGTCTTAAACGGTAGAAAAAAAAGGAAACCTAATTTTATTCTACCATTGTATAGGTCTTAACAGTAAACTTAATATCAACAGAAGGGGGGAAAGATGTTTATATTACTTCATATTAGCTGGGTAGAGTCTGAAAAGTATTATCATAGGTCCTGAAAAAAAAGTAAACTGTAGTTAATCAGCTATAGTTGAGGGGATTTCCTACAATGTTGTATTTTGTATTCGTTTCACCACCAAGGTAAAATGCCACTCTGGTCATTCTTTTGGATTTGAGTTACTGCTGGAAATTGCAAAGTCTAACAGGCTGCCCTGTAATTTCAATTCATAAAACTGTTTCCGCACAGAGCATTCAAGGTATATATAGTTTACAGATAGATGACTTACAACAAAAGGCAGTGAAGCAGACTATAAGCAGTTTGCTATACATATTCTGTATATGAGGTGTGGTTCAGTTTTAAGAAGACCACATTTCACACAACATTTCGAGTCTGTTCTATATGGTCTTTGTTTACACTGTTGCCCTTAAATTACATACAGTATGGTATATAGTATGTAAAAAAATCACTTTACTATTGGGGTCTATTCAATTGATCAAAATGGCAGGGATCCCAAAAAAAAAAAAAACAGGCACAAATACATTAACACAGACACACACATGCAGTTTTCAAAAACTTGGTACACAGAGGGCTTGTATTTTAACTGGGCTTTATTTAAATGTGTTGTTAAGATAAATGTAATAGATGTGTATTGGGTAGTACGTACATACTCAATGAGATTAATACATCAAGACAATGACTATGGCAGGGAAAAAGCCCTACTTGTGTAAATAATGTGTGAGGGAATGTAAGGTTGGCAGGGATGGGGTTAATTCCATCCCTGCCAACAATCACAGGTGTGGCCACTGTACTGTAACTGTAACTGTGCTTTGTTTACAATTTTGTAGTGATGGCTAATGCTCAGCCTACAATGGTTTAATATTTTGTTTGAAACTTTATTTTGGCTCTTACAGACTATTCTTAAGAAATATATATATATATATATATATATATATATATATATATATATATATATATATATATATATATATATATATATATATTAGTATTATGACCAAAACATTCTAAATGTAATTGGAATCCAATTCCTCTATTCCCATACCATAGACATGATAACATGCAATTGGAGCTGAGACTGATTTCTTCAATGGAATGACACTAAAGCCACAACCTATCCATGTTTGTCCCAATGTCAAAGGACATTACAAAATAAGCACTTTATATGTCAATGTTAAAATGCTGAAGTTTGCATTTCATACACTGTGCATGTTAGTGAATGTGCTTCTGTACGCTAATGCTGTATATTGAACAGATTATTGCATTGGTTTTTATTTAAAGTTCTATTAATTCCTAAATGTTATTTGAAAGAGAATTAAAGAATAGTTGTATGTCATGATTGTTATTTAAAGAAATATAACATGCAATAAAACATGCCTTTACGGTTACCTGAACTAAGACAGAAGCACCTTTAATAGGCAGCCACCTTTCTTAAAGAGCTTTGTGGCAGAGGATTTGCACATGGGTTTGTGTGTGTGTGTGTGTGTGTGTGTGTGTGTTTGGTGGCTTCATGGCGGCCATCTTGGCTCGGGTATAGAGGAGCAGCCTGGGGCCAAGATGGCCACCTTTGCACAGCCACCGTGTAAATCAGTGATTTGGTTAATTGGTTAATTGTTCGATTGATTGATTGATTGATTGAAGAGTGTGGAATGTGCCCAGGTGGTGATTGGATGATTAATTGTCAATCAACCCCTGGCCACATGCTATAAAAAAAGGCTAGCAAGGACTCCATGTGTGGTGAGAGAACTGTGTTGTAAAAAACATGTAACTTGAGTTTTGCAGAAGCTAAGACTAGCTCTGCTTGCCTGTTTATTTAGTTATTTTTGTAAAAAGTGAATATCCCAGTATATTAGGTAGGACTCCGTGGGAGTTAGGTTTTGTTTTGTTTATTTTCTTAAAAGGCCAGTGGGTTAACTTTGTGAATTCTAATAAAAGTGTGGCACTGGCGTTTCAGCCTTACAAAAAGACTTTGGACATTATTTGTATCAGCACTGTTGTTGACCCACAAACTGTGTGCGTAGGTAAATAATTCTTGATTTATCTATTTCAATATGCAGAGGGTCCAAACAGTTGTCTGAAACGTCCTCTTAAAAATCTAATAACAGTAATGTGTTACATAGGATTTTATGTCACATTAAAATATCCATTTATGAAAAATATTTTTCTTGATTTATAAAGAGCTGTTTATTCATATACTGACAGTGTTTAGAATTAGCAGTAGCCAGTATGTCTAGATATATATTTATGTTGGACTGTTTAGTTTGGCTTCACCTCTGTGATCATTTATAACAGTTTTCATGTAAATCTGCCTTAGGGCAGGTCAGAAAGGTCTCCTATTTTAACCATATGAGAAAAGGTTGATTACCAGTCTGCATTTTTACATGCATACAACTGTGAATATTAGAGGTATACAGCCCAACATTTAAATAAAAAAATACTCTTACCTAATTCCATGAAATCATAATAAACTCGCAGAGACCTTGAAGTTTTAATTGTTACTTTCCCCCCCAAGCCCAAACTTTTTTTGACTATTATACAGCCTATGGACCACTAAACCTGAACCTATTGTAAATCTGTATAATTGTAAAGCAACATTTAATTTGCTATAATAATGTATCTACACTGCACAGTAAATACATTATCCTTTAAATACTATGCTATTTTTATATACCTTCAGAAAGAACACTCCAATACACATTTTTATATTATAATCAACTGTTATTGTACTTTCATATTTTAAACCAAATATGTCAATTGCACACATTGGCCTGCACCAGTTTCACATGAATTAAAAAATGAAGGTCAAAAACACATTAAAAGCCTGATTTTCAAACCCTGGTAACTTATTTAGAGTAAATCGCTGATAAGAAATTAAAATTAAAAAAGCTCTGTAACTGAAGAAAAAAACAATGGTATCATTTGATAAATATAAGTTGAAATACAAAAGCAAAGCAAAGATATACTTTTGAAACTGATAAAAGTGAGTAACTGGACTCAAAATCCACTTGCCAAGTACCTACACTGTTTGATGGCCTCTCTCAAAGTCTTTTTATGTGTCACAGAACCGCAAAATTACCATCTGTTACAGTTTAAAAACAATGTTAATATTACTGTATTACAGTTGCTGTTGGTTTTGTTATTCAGTAATCCTTAAAGTTGCTACATAGATAGAAGCAGCACTAATAAAATATAATACCTGGAGTAGTTGCATTTACTTTAAACATTGACATGTGTTTATAAAAACAACTTTAAAACTAAAAGCTTTCCAGTTTTGTAAAAATGGCCAGCGCTTTGGTTCTAGAGTTCAAAATGATGCATTCATTTCAAACATGTTTCATGATTTGGTAATTGCAAAGATTGGCAAAAACACAACTTAAAAACAAATATAACTTGTGTGTTTTGTAACCATATGTTTTATTATATGCTCAGTAAATAACATACATATTTCTTAATATATCTTACTCATCACTATACTGTTTCCTGCTGTATAACTGCATTATTTACTAAACAGCTTTAAAAGGCCAATATTTCGTTATTTTTAGGTCTTCTATGGACATGTGTTTATCCTGCTCGCTATTAGCTGAACCCACACCTATTTTCTGCAGAAATTAAAGGCAAGGGTCGTACTGCAAAGTGCTTAATTGTTACTTTCTGACTGCCTGTCAGTTTAGCATGCAGATCCCAATGTCTTTCATTAGACTGACAAGTCCTTTCCTGTCTTTAGCAGCCTTACGTTCCCTTCCCCCAAAGTGGAGCAACTAAACTGCTTAAACAAAACAAGCACGTTGCTTTTTAACAAGTAAAACATGTGTGATCCTGCTGTCAATCAATTATCATGTTGCTGGAGCTCTTTTTTTCCGTGCAGCACACAAGAGATGGTTTTTGAATGACAACAATTCTCTTGCTTAGGTGGTTTTGTACTCTTGGATATTTGGTGTGTTTCATAAAGTCACCAGCATTGTTTACTTCTTCTGTTTCTGAATAAGCCTGAGCAAGGTGGAATTTCTGTGATGAGGCCAGTATCAAAAAGACCCGTAGGGGTGTGCACCAGTATGTTTTGCCCCTGAACCAATTAGTTTGTTTAGGATTTCACCTTACTCAGATTTGTTCAGAAAATTCAGAAAAGTCCCAAAGGTAAAATATGTTGCTCACTTTATTAATCACAGTAAATATATATCGAGAGATGTACAGTAACTGATGATTAGAAACTCATATCATGAAATAATAAACAGATACAAAAGACAATAACATGATTGTGTTATAAAATAGGACATTTTTCAATCGATAATTAATTATATATGGCCACTGTTTTTTTCGAAAGAAAATTAAATACAGTAGCCTGCAACCTTGCTATAATGAAGCATTATGTTTGTTATATCGAGGGGTTTGTTGTAGCGAAAGGACCATCAAAATGAAGGATAAACTGTTGGAGTAAGTTAATGAGATGAGATTGTGAATACAAGTAGAATTATATGTACCTGTTCGTTTCATGTATGCAGTAATCTGTCTTTGCTTTATTCTATTCGTTAAATAATTAAAAACGCAATACAAAAAGCAAAAATCCCAAAATGAAGTTTAACTTTTATTCAATCTGTCATGAAATCTTAATCCATCATGCAAGAATCCCAAACTGAGTTTTTATTCCAGATCAACCCGACATGAAAAGTTCATCAGATCCTCAAGTATTGTTGTTGTTGTTGTTTCTTCTTTAATCAATTTTGCTTTGCCAGATGGTTGCTGAACAAGCTAAAAACAGAATGCTTTTTGACAACCTATATTCAGATATACCTGTGTTACTCCTTTTTTTCAAACGATCAATATAGTTTTCAGCTTTGTTGCAACATAAAATAATTTTCATTTCGGAGGCACAGCGCACGCTTTTTTTTTTTTTAAGACAAAAGAGTTGACTTCACTGCGGAGGTGGCATCCTGTGCGTACAGACCGATCGTACAGATCTTTTTTTAAATTTTATTTTTATTTGGGGTCCGGGGGCCAGGTTCGTTATAATGAAGGGTGTTAGCGAGGGTGTACTTTATTGAGAAAAACCACAAGAAAAGAGGAAAAAATAAAAAATAATAATAATTTGATTAAAGTTTTTACATATTCTAGTTTCTTTTTAGACTTTAACTATATATATATATATATATTATTTGGAATTGTTGCATAGTTGTGGTTATCTCTGGTTGCTGTCAATGATTCACATTTCAATGATTCAATGACTCCCCTGTGACCATAGCTGCAATTTGACCATTTGTGAAATATGTAAAATATGTCTGGGCATGCAAGAGGAGTTTTTAATATCTTGTAATTATCATTTATTTATCTTCAACATATTTTTACAGCATTCCTAAACACACATGAATGTTTGTCTTCTATTTTTGTCGGGGAAATTCTGTTACGAATTAACGACTAAAAATAGTCCTTTGCAGGTGCAAAGCTTTGATGGTTTGCACATGTCGCAAAAATAAGGACATAAACATGTCATGATACATAACATACCAGGACTTAATGGTGCATTCATTTTCCATTTTGTTGTATAGCAATGCACATTTATGGTTTCAAGATTCAACAGAGAACAGTCAGTGAATATACATGAGGCTCTTTTCAGTGTTTACAGTACACGACTGTAAACAGAACAGTGTAATCCAATGATAATATTCTGTTATGTTTTCTGAAATCGGTCTTTATTTTTTTTAATCAGTATTACTTGTGTGCATTTAACCACACTGCAAGGCATGGGCTTCATCCAGGAGAGGTGTAGGCAATGCTCTATGGGCTTCCTCAACCAATGCACCCCAACCCTGAACTGAACAACAGTCTCTACCATTCAGTCCTGAGGGCAAGGTACAAAGAAAATGAAGGGCCTTCAACAAAAAAAAAACAGACTCCTATTTGAACTAATCTTGCACTACCTAATGTAACCTTAGACAAGGTAGTCCAGGATAGAATGATTATCAGGCTCTGTCAAACGATCGGAATATCATAATATTATCAGTAATGTTACAAAAAGTATTTATGAAAAACAAGTAGTGAACCAGGAGAGTTTTGCACAGAGATTTGTGGACCTGTAACTTGGACCTGAAATAAAAGCTATTTTGTGGTTGTATGATATTGATATGCAAAATGTTGCTTAGTAAGTCACTTGGCCATAAGAATAAAAAGACTTCAGTTACACTAGGATGTATGCTTTATTTTTTATGACTCCATTGAAAATGCAGGTATAAAAAACACACCCATTTTATTATTATTCGGCGAGAAGATGGCGATATCCCTCTACCTTCATTGACTCACCTCAGTCATCTCAGGGAGGGACAGCCTTTTTGACAGTTACTTGGGCGTATTGTAAAATGTATAGTGGGATCATATGTATGTATTTGTATCATATTCCATTACTTCGTCTCACATGCTGGGTTCAGTGACAGCAGTGTATCAGACAACATGCATAACAAAACATTCATGATTTAATATCATTGTGTGTATAATTGCACAATTCTCACACCAATAATACAACAACAACATCAGCACACAGTAAAAGCAATAGGCCCACTGTAAGTCGAGGCAAGCCTGTGAAAATGTCTTTTCTACAATAGTTCATAGTCCAGTGTTGCTTTTGGACAATGAGTTGTTGTTTTTTTTGTGCACAGTGATATTCATTTATAATTTGTGTTTTTTAAGTAACAAATTCACACTTATTTTTTCATTTTGGAGTTTAAAAATAAAGAGAACATAAAACAACCGATTAAGTAATGATTAAGGTCGGTGCTGTGTGAATGCAAGTGGTACTGAATACAAATGAAGGAACTGCATAATATTTAAAAGTGGTAAAAATCTGATTGAAATCAAAGAAAACAGTAGCAGGCCATTTCTCCCATCAGGCCCATTGAGTCTGAGTGCAGGGTCACTGAATGTTTCATTATATCTGGTGGTAATGTTTCTTTCCTAACAGAGCTCCAAAGTAAGCTAACAGTCTAAGCAGGGCTGAAATACACAACCCCCATGTGACTGAAAGCAGTAAAACATTCTCCACTTGTGGTTTTCTTCAAATGGGACTGCGTGGATTATGTGTTTGAACACACTGAAACTCTTTATTAATCAAGCACTTCATTTCCAATGGCAGCATAAAGTTTCAATTTGTGTCAAGCATGCTTCTAAATTCAGTTCTTACATAATTTAAACACAATACGTATTTTTAGAATGAAAATAAGCAAAGTCCTGCCGAGCCTTTTTTTCCAAACATACATTTACTGTTGAACAACGGTATTGTTTTGTCAGAAGATGATGATATTTCCCTGAAGAGGATACTGGAAATGCATTATTTTGTTTATGTTACCACAGAAACATACCTTCAGAAACCCAGATTATTCTAGTAAATACAATAACAGGGCCAAGTGGTACATCTAAACTCTGAATACCAGAGTCCTCAGGATACATGCCCTAAGAAACTAGCATATATCATGCATATGTAAGTGGAAAGAGAGTAAATGCAAAAATTACAACACAGGGTATGGAGTTGTGAGAAAGACACAAAAACTGCAAACTGTTTATTTATTTATGAGGATAAGCCCCAGTAATCCCATCGGCCTCAAGACAAGCCAGAACAAAAGTCAAGTGGGCAATTTAACTATAATAGTGTCTCGATGCATATAAAATTACAAAGAAGATCCTGCACGAAAGGCATTAATACCCTGTCATGTGCAATGTACAGCCACACAAGAACCTTATGTGATTGTCCTATAAATACAAAAGTAGGCCTTAGTGGGTTAAATTACATTCTTATTGCGCAACGTGTTCTGAATAAAAACTAGATTTTATGTTATACATTTGTCTTTATAAAATTTAATTTAAGAGCTGAAGATCAGCAATATACTTACTATAGATGCAAACAAAACAAACATCTTTATGTCTAAAATTATAGTTTTACTTATGAAAACATTTTAAAAGATTTTTATATAGTATATATAGTTATATATTAAGTACTGTAAGACAGTGTTATACTGTACATTTGTAAAGATACCTACCTGTTTATACTACTATTTGTTTGGAAAATATACTTATCTACGTGCTTTTCAGTTAGATTTTTCAAGCCTGTTCAACTTAATATAATTCATTTATATCATTTATAATTCATTTATATCAGTCATTTAGGGGAGGGGATATTTAAATACACGTGTCCTACTTACTAAGTAGGAAAAGAACGACTCTGAATATCGTGAGAGCTTCATACGTCGCCATGAAGATAAAATCATTTAACAAGAGAAATGAATTCACGTGTTGGCGCGCACATTCTGGATTGTGCCTCGCATTAGCTACTTGTTTGTCTGGTTACCTTTCCAACACACACACAACATTATATAAAATATA
Organism: Acipenser oxyrinchus oxyrinchus; assembly: GCA_030684275.1. Taxonomy (NCBI): domain Eukaryota; kingdom Metazoa; phylum Chordata; class Actinopteri; order Acipenseriformes; family Acipenseridae; genus Acipenser; species Acipenser oxyrinchus. The sequence continues at coordinate 97,915,035 of CM060248.1, read as the reverse complement.
ATTTCTACTAAGTACAAGTTTTACTACATAGAATTTATATTTGTGTGTATGTGTTTGTAAACATCTAAGTTAAATTTCATTCACACTAGAACCGCCTTTTACAATGCTTTTTTTTAATATAACCTACAATATTCTATTTTATTTTATATATACAAGCCTGTTGTTATCTCTACTGGACCTAGCAGCTATAAATTCCTTCATTTTGTCCAAGAAATGCACTGGGGAAAATATTAGTAGGAGAGATTTAATCTTGAAGGTAGCCACAGCGCTTCAGCAGAAACATTTAGATCAGAAAACTGCAAAGCTGCAGGCTGCAGCAGCTCAACCTGGATTCTGTGCTGTGAGTGACACACACGCAAGATAAATCATGTTACTTTCGTTTTAGATTAAAAACTACTTTTGTTTTTACAGTGTTGTACGTGCATAAACCTGTTTGCACACTAGTTTCTTTTGAAATTTGTATTTTATTATAGTTTTTCATTTTTTGAAGTAGTGCATTATATGTGGTAAGTTAGAAAATAAACCCTTTTGTTTAATTGTTCATTTAAATACAGCATTTCGGCTGTGCAGATGTTTGATACGATGTGCTTGAATAAAACTTTTGAGTTGTATCCGATAGTTTGTCTTTCATTTTAATATTGATGATGAGTAAAATGTACCGTGATAATGACTATCGTCAGCGGTTGTAGGTATGAGTATAACCGCGGCGGTTCCAGTGTTAAAGTAGTCCATAAATGTACATTTTGTGTGTGTGTGTGTGTGTGTGTGTGTGTGTGTGTGTGTGTGTGTGTGTGTGTGTGTGTTTTGTACAGCCTTCTGCTGGAGATTAGGTGCGATTAAGTCAGAAGAATGGGATCTTGACTGCTGAAATCTCGTGAGACATAAGCACGATTCCTGCTCCGGTTTACATGGGTTTTTACAGCTATTTTTATTGTGAGAAAGTGATTGACTCTGCCCTTAAAGTCGCGCTGCCAAAAGGACGTCCTTTTGATATATCACGATGTATTCGAGTGACAACATCACACAGTCATGACTGTAGAGTCGATTTTCATGTGCATGTAAACCCAGCCAATGTTTTTTGTTCGTTGGTTTCTTTAATCAACACCTGTACTTTTCTTTTTAAGTACTATTAAGTACTATATATCACATTTTCTTTCTGTTTGTAAGTGTAAAAAGTGTACTCCTATTTTACTGCAAGGAGAAATCCCCTTAATGTTATAAAACTGATGTTAAAAAAATACACTTGTACAAACAGAACAGAAATGTGGGCCTTTGAGACCACTGAGAAGGGTATTCTTCCTGTTATGATTTTCTGGTAAGTCTCACAAAGGCACTTCTCAGTGGCACACCTCAGAGCATCTTTAGCATTCCTGCTGTGCTTGTCCAGGTGCTCTGCTTGAATCAGTCGACGAGACCTGCTCGGGTCAGTAATGGACCGATGGCTCTGGGGCTACAATAGAAAGTAGGTTATTCAAGTGTTTCACTCATCGGGTTGATGCTGTGTGGAATGCAGTCCTAAAAGGTTAAGGCTGAGGAATGACAAGATTTGTTTTTCCTGTCCTACATACCAAAGAAAGAAAAGGAAAACTGGATCACACTTAAAACAGGTGTTCATGCAAGGAACACAATCACTAGATGACAAGACCTCTTTTTTGTTTGTTTACCATTGCCATGTCAACTGATAGGAACATGTTTTTTGTATTTTTTTGTGTGGTATTCTTAACATTTGTGTGCTGGTTTTTCGCCTGGTTTTATTTTTCAATCATTAGAGTAAATTTTGTTTACACAAATGTGTTACTGAATAACTGGGGACCCGATATTCAAAAACGTTTCAGTAAGACATTTTATTCAGGGATTGTAAGGAGAGATTTTCCATTGCATAATTATGATTATTATTATTATTATTATAAAAATGTATCCTGGGTATATAACTGAAATGTCATATCCTGTTTCCCATGTGGTGTAAAATCATAAAGGAAAGAATGGATCACATTAAATCTTTCTCATCTCCTCTCAGATATATCTCATTGGTTGTTGTACACCAACCAGTAAAGGGTACTTGATCTGTGGTGCATGTGAAGTGTGGTAATGCAGAAGGTTGAATAAGGACATTCACCATCTCTGCATCTGATCAGAAAAAGGAATGTCATACAGCAGACCCACAACCCCCTCTGCTGGCATTTAACTGAAGGGAACTTAACAGCATGCATTAGTATTCAACAAAAAATTAAACAGCTTACCTTAAGTCATGTATCTTTAACAAAGCCCTGGTGACCCATTTTATATCAAGCTTCAAATTAAATGTATTTACTGATGTTGAAACCTGTGTTGACAGGTTGGGATACTGTAACATTATTTGATTAAATGTTGTAGTTATCTTAAGAGTTGTTTAATTATTGCTTAGTTAAGGACATATTCTCAAAACTATGTTCTCCAGAAAGGCATACTCACAATTTCTTCCTCTAATTCTTCTTCTTCTTCTTCTTCTAAAAAAAACATTATCAATTAAATTAGACACAACTTTTGACTATTTACAAGCCTTAAAATGTAACACCTGCATTGTCTCTTTCTGGTCTGGTAACTTCATAGGTTGCTTTTTCCCTTTCTGATGGCCTTATACTCTCTCTCTCTCTCTCTCTCTCTCTCTCTCTCTCTCTCTCTCTCTCTCTCTCTCTCTCTCTCTGAAGTCTTAACTGCAGGACATTTTAAACATAAAGTTATTTATCAGTGACAATGTGGTGTCCAGTTTGCATCTGGGATTGTGTTCAATAGCATTGAAAAGTTAGAAGAAGTGTATTTAGGACTAATGAATATGGTTTGTTGATACCACCTTAAATCATATGGTTGGCTACTAACAGTCATTTCTACTTGAGAGAACTTGACAGTTATGAATAAAGACAGTGGATCTCCAGCAGTGACCAGTTTAACCTCTGAGCAACCAGTCAGCTGTACTGGCCACCCTGGGACTGCTTGATGGAGTCCAGATGTTGTTGACAGCACAAGCTGGGAGCAACAGAACAAAACACCCACCATGCTGTGTCACAAATAATGTATTTTTTTATGAAGTGCTTTGACTGTGAATTCAGGAGCTGCTCTTATGTTCTAGTTGCATGCCATAGACATATGTTATATTGGCAAGATCAGCCAAAGTGTCATTATATTAGTAAGCACCAGAATCATATAGTGCACAAAAGAAAAATAAAGTTGATCCAAAATAGCAGATGACTAGAAGGCCCTTACTAATCTAGCCTATGTAAAATATCTCTATGGAAGTCAACAAGAACTGGAACTCCTGAAATCAGAAACCCAGAATCTGAGTAACTGCAATAAAAATCATTCAAAATGATTACAAACATACAAATAAAACATGTCTAAAACCATCATGGGTTCATCATCCCAGCTGACACTGCAGTAAGACTGTAGCCTAGCAACCTGAGCAGCTACTGTCTGTAAAATAGGTTTGGAGAACCCTTGATTGAGAGTAATGAAGAGGTGCATACAGGACCAGACTAAGCTTTGGGATAGATAGGAGTTGCCAGAAGCCATTCAAAATTACAAAAAAGTACTGAAAGTTATTCCAAGAGATCCGGGAAGACAGAAACCAGCACAACAAGGTCCAATACATTTTACAGGTATTGTTATAACTTATATAGACGTGATGTTTTTGAGTTGTATTATGTCACATTGACAAATAAAAAGGTCTGTTCACTAACTTTTCAAAACATAACTTAAAAATGTTTTGATAACACAAATGATGATGTAATTTCCTTACCCTTGTCAGTTTGAGTCTTATAAATGATGACGTGAAATACCAGCACATCTCGTGCAATGCAGCTGGTGAAGTCAGGGACATGTCTACAAAGAATGCGTGTAGCATGGAGGGAGACTGGTCACCAACTGGTGAACACACTTCCAATGCAAACACCCTAATCGCTGAACAAAGGAACCAGGCCTAGAGCTTTTTACCTCATCTCACCAACAGGGGACACAATCCTTATCAACACTGCCTGTTACATTGGATACTGCAATTTCTGGTGCCCTGTGATGAGTCATTAATCCAAACAATTGGCATTAATAAAACTAACCAATTTAATTTGAATGTATTACATGCATGGACAGAATGTATTTATTGGTACACTGATCTACTTATTGATCATGAGTTTATTTCAATGTGTACAATTCGGTTCAATTTTGTCCACCCCAAGAAATTCCATGTACCAATATTGAATTTGATGAGATTTCCTAAAGGTGCTTGCCAGAACTGGTTAATAGTGTTGTCAGTCAGATAAAGGTAATGGTGGTATTATTATTTACTCTGAGAGATTTCATTGACCCCTGCATCCTGTGCAGGAGTGGACATTCTTTCGTTCCCTAATAAGCAGCCATGTGTTTTATGTCTGACAGATTCTTGTTTGTTATCCTAGACTGCATGCTATTTCTTTGATTTAAAATAAATAAATAAATACATTATATATATATATATATATATATATATATATATATATATATATATATATATATATATATATATATATATATATATATATATATACAGTACACTACCGTTCAAAAGTTTGGGGTCACTTAGAAATTTCCTTGTTTTCCATGAAAACATACATGAAATGAGTTTGAATAGGAAATATAGCAAAATGAACAGGAAATATAGTCATTGACAAGGTTAGAAATAATGATTTTTAATTGAAATAATAATTGCGTCCTTCAAACTTTGCTTTCGTCAAAGAATCCTCCATTTGCAGCAATTACAGCCTTGCAGACCTTTGGCATTCTAGTTGTCAATTTGTTGAGGTAATCTGAAAAGATTTCTCCCCATGCTTCCTGAAGCACCTCCCACAAGTTGGATTGGCTTGATGGGCACTTCTTACGTACCATACGGTCAAGCTGCTCCCACAACAGCTCAATAGGGTTGAGATCCGGTGACTGTGCTGGCCACTCCATTATAGACAGAATACCAGCTGACTGCTTCTTCCCTAAATAGTTCTTGCATAGTTTGGAGCTGTGCTTTGGGTCATTGTCCTGTTGTAGGAGGAAATTGGCTCCAATCAAGCGCCGTCCACAGGGTATGGCATGGCGTTGCAAAATGGAGTGATAGCTTTCCTTCTTCAAGATCCTTTACCCTGTACAAATCTCCCACTTTACCACCACCAAAGCACCCCCAGACCATCACATTGCCTCCACCATGCTTGACAGATGGCGTCAAGCACTCCTCCAGCATCTTTTCATTTGGTCTGCGTCTCACGAATGTTCTTCTTTGTGATCCAAACACCTCAAACTTAGATTCGTCTGTCCATAACACTTTTTTCCAATCTTCCTCTGTCCAGTGTCTGTGTTCTTTTGCCCATCTTAATCTTTTCTTTTTATTGGCTAGTCTGAGATATGGCTTTTTCTTTGCAACTCTGCCTAGAAGGCCAGCATCCCGGAGTCGCCTCTTCACTGTTGACGTTGAGACTGGTGTTTTGCGGGTACTATTTAATGAAGCTGCCAGTTGAGGACCTGTGAGGCGTCTGTTTCTCAAACTAGACACTCTAATGTATTTGTCCTCTTGCTCAGTTGTGCACCGGGGCCTTTTTTGTGTTTTGTTTTGTATATATATATATATCTTTATTTCCTTTATTATTTAATAAAGTGCTGAGCGCCATAGCGTCTCAGTTTCACCGCCATTCCTTGTTTTCGTTTCTGTTCTGGTCTGACGTCACACCTGCAAAGATACCCTTTCACAGTTGGTGTTAGCAGTGGGATGACAGCACCACCAAGCGTCAGGCCAGAAATACTGCAGGTTTTTTTTCAAAAGGAGTGTTTTTTTTGTTTTTGTTTGGAAAAAAAAGAATAATAAAATAGAGCACATATATATAGGGGCGGAACACATATATATATAGGCAAGTAATGCTTTACTAACCTGTCATATATAACTTGACTTTCAGCAAGCTAGAACAGTACATTATCTTACCATAATGCACTATTTTGTCACAGACTTAATATATTTTTTATGAAGTGTGCGCTAAAAGGTGGTACAACCCAAAGGGTGGTTCCTGGACGTTTTGGCTTGATAAACAGTATACCATACCATTCACTTTGTCATATGTTAGGTACAACATGACTCCTCATAGATGCTACAAAAACACAAACAGGTCTCTTCCCTAAATCCCTGACTTGTCTTACAAATGCAGGCACACATTTTTCAAAATGTTCTAATTGCACGTAACTTTTTTATTTAAAATACACTCAATAGTTTATATAAACTGTTCTCTGCCATTACAAGGAATAGGCTTAAACACTCAATGTGCAGACTTTGTTTCCCCTGTAAAATCTAAAGGTAATATTATGCTGATCTACTGTTACCTTTGGGCTATTATCACTTAAATGCATAAAAATATACCAGTACAGTGTTGCCAGATATTGAATTTTTGCTTCTTTCGTGGGCCCCCTTTCACAATGAGGAATCAATATAATTGCCCAGAACTAAAGCCCTAATTTATAAACTTTAAATTGTTGTATCTTACCTTTATATTTCTGGAAGAAAACGTTAACAGTGGGATAGTACAATCATGTACCCGAAAATGGAAGTTAAAACTGGATTGTTTTCTTAACATGTTTATATGGGGTTATGCCTACTGTATCTGCAATCTTTTTCATAACGGCACACACAGACTAATGATGATATCTCACCTGCAATCCCCCAAAGCAAACCTGTATGATGTCGCCTTTTGCAATAGTAACTATTTTGTGCATTCCTTAAAAGACAACAAGCGATACAGTGGTAAAAAAACCACCTTTATAAACCTGTTGTTCAGGATTTGATTTCAATCTTGTTCTGAGATAGGATTCGAAGTACACATGAGGTAGGCTATAGCCTACAAACATTGCTGCTTTACAGACTAGGCAGAATGCTCTGTGTTAAAAGCAAAATACTTCAAAGAAGACATCACTAAGTGAGTGGGAGATCTGCCTTACAGACAAGAACGGGTTGTGTTAAATATACAGTACATACAAACATCACCCAATTGAACTGAATCATTATAATAAAACACTCCAAAAATTGTAAATCCTCCTAAAAATGCAGGTAAACCGAAAATGTGATCTTATTACAAAGGTATGCCATCTGTTAACGTTTTACCGTTGTAAAGAGAGTCTATGTCACTGTTTATGGCAACTCATATATTATTACTATGTTATGCACAAACAAGATTTTTTATAGAAATTGAAAGAACGATTTTCTATGTCCCAAGACATTCTTTTAACTGATATTTTGTGCCCCTTGGTGGGTGTTCTTGTGCAAGTAACTGGTGGGCCTCAGCTTAGCTTTAGCTTTTAGCAGTAAAAGCTTAAACAGCTTTACACTGATATTGCTTAGAGTTTCAGTGTTTAAAAGAACACATCTTACACACAGTGTGTTTTCCAACCAGCTGTCCCAAAAAAAACACTGCTCTTAAATTGAGCAGAATATTACTTCTCCAAATGGCTCTAAGCGGCTTCATTTTCATGTGACCAAAAAATGAGTTCCATTGATCCAGAACATTAGGCCTCTAGTCAGGAAGTTCTTAGTGCAGCTTTAACACATATAAGGGCAGTTAGCAAAACAAAGATTTATGATCTGTCTCTGTCACAAGAGAATGATCAAGGCACCATATTGTACCCTTCCTAATAAATGCATGTGATTTGTTATAATAAATTTTAACAAAAAAGAAATGACAGAATGACATGCATATGGGCAGCCCAGTTCTCATTGGGGTAGTGTGTTCAGTGTACAGTAGTACACCCATCAGCCTGGGAGTGCAGTGGCATGTTAAAATTGGGAGGTCCTTCTTTGTGCTTTGTTGTACGATGTATTGTTGTCACTAGACAGAGCATTGCTTGAGTTGGAATCCTGTCCTTCAGTGTCAGTAGTGGTGGTGGGTTGGAGGCTATAAATACAGTGAATGGCCAGAACCAAGCAGACCAAGTGTCTTTTTTAAAGATGCCTTTAAAAAAATATCTTTAAATAAAATTTGTACATTCTATTACAATCAGTCATACAGGGCAGTAGTCGCCAATTAGTTTCTAATTTAGTAGTCGCCAATTAGTTTTTTTTGTTGTTTTCTCCCCAATTTAATAGTGTCCAATTATTTTTTGTTTAGTTCAGCTCACCGCTACCACCCCCGCGCTGACTCAGGAGCAGCGAAGACAAGCACACGCTGTCCTCCGAAGCGTGTGCCGTCAGCTGACCGCTTTTTCACACTGCAGACTCACCATGCAGCCACCCAGAGCTACAGCGTGTCGGAGGACAACACAGCTCTAGGTAGCTTACAGGCAAGCCCGCAGGCGCCCGGCCAGACCACAGGGGTCACTGGTGCACGGTGAGCCGAGAACACCCTGACCAACCTAACCCTCCCTTACCCTGGTCGGCGCTCGGCACTCAGCCAATTGTGTGCCGCCCCCTGGGAGCTCCCGTCCTCGGTCGGCAAAGGAATAGCCTGGACTCGAACCAACGACGTCCAGACTATAGGGCACATCCTGCACTCTATACGCAAGTGCTTTTACTGGATGCACCACTCGGGAGCCCCTGAGAGAGATCCATTTCATTACACTATTTAAGCTTCTTGTCTGCTCATTTTAATAATTGATAGCATTGCCTTTCCGTTATCGTCCCAGGTGATAGGATTGCTTTGTCAAGTACAACCCCAATAAATCAGGAACAAGGTATGTTTTCATAATGTCTTTCAGGCAACCATATAAAAGAATGTAACTTTTTTAAAAACCTTTTTTATGCACTAATGCTCCCACAGTAGTGTTGAAATCACTGTAAATGACTTACATTACAGAAATTATTTATACCCTTTGAATTTGCATAGAATTGCATTTTTTTTGTTTTATTTTGTTATCTGTTCAATACCCCCATGATATTTATTCTTAATAATCATTTATCACTGCTTTCTGCACTCCTGACATTTGGTATACAGTATTTAATTATTCACCAGGATGTTATTATTTTACCAAGGTGGAATTTCTATAATGAGGTCAGTAGAGTAATAACTTTAATGAGGGCAAAATGATTAGCAGATTACCACATTACCCTCGGATTTTGTTAAAGATCTGTAATGTAAAACCTGTGACAACCCTTTATGAACTTACCAGTGAACACCCAACGTGTAGCCCTAGTGGTCATTTTTTATACGGGCCTCATTACAGAAACTCCATTGTGTTCAGGCTTGGAGGGACAGTCCCACTGATACATTGATTAATTGTTAAGCATCATTCATTCGTATATTATCTTATCATCACCATAAGTAATTTTTGTTGCTTCACGTTTTTAAAACACTTACACCATTACCATATGTATTGTATATAATCTATTTTGTTATATGTATCATACATCATAAAACAATGGTGATACAGGGTTAAAAAGAATAGCTACACATTGTATATGATCCTAATTTAAAGCCAACCCTCTTATAAAATAGGCAGCAATTGCATCCAGTCATCATATTTTTTTTCTCCCGTTTGCATTTCATAGGAAAATATAAATCAGCTGATGGCAATATGTTGACATTTTTCTTCCTCCCTGACCCTGAGAGTTTGCTACCCCTGGACGTTTTGGGTGCGACAAGTAAACGAGTGTCAATAAAAAGAAATACTGCTTGCAATGTTGGCAGGGTGAGGTAGCACTCAACAGTCAACAATATTAATCATTGGAGACATAAAACTTCCTAATGTGCTTTACCAATGCTTTTATTTATTCAAAATGATGTATTTCATTATTTCTGGAGGTTTGAGAGGGAATTTCATACAATAACAATTCTACATTCATACTTATCAGTCATACATCTAAAGTAAATACAAGCCCCCTAAATCCAGTTAGTAAGGATCATAGAAGTTTGACCATTATCAGCAGTTTCACTTTGTTTTAATAACACTCACTGAAACTCATGTTTTATACTGTGTAGATGTGAGTGTCACAAATGACCAAAGTTGTAATTGTTTTATTCACTGGTGGTTTTATTGTATACTGTTTTAGTTGGACTAGTATTGTATTTTTTACACTGTGTGTTTTAACCAAACGGAGACCCCAATAAGGGGTTACATTTATGTGTTTTATGTACCCAAAGGGAGACCCCAATAAGGAGTGTTATGTATGTGTTTGTATCCTTATTTTACCACGGGCACGGTTATGGTCGCAAGTGATCGGGACCTTAATTTTAGTCAGGTGCAAGTCATCAGTACTGCTTGATTAGTTCTCCTAAAATAACTGGAACCTAAAGAACAAAGAGGGAGAACACAGGGGGAACACATTGGAACCGGACTGCGGCCATTTTGGACACTGAAGGAAGAGAAGCACCACTGGAGCCTAAAAACCGGCACAACTAAATGCAGTGAAGACTACGGCACAGAAAAGAAAGTTAAGTACTCTTTGCATTGTTGAGACTAAGAGTATATGTGTTGTTTATGTAAGCACCCTGTTTGATGGATGCTAGTGTTCTAGTTATTGTTAACTGTCACATGACTGCAGTACATAGGGACTGTGACTGGAATAAGTATACTGTTGGACTGGAAGATATCTTTATTGTATTATGAGTGCTGACATGTTGCAGTTTTGTCTTTCTTCAGGGCTTGCCTTTTCTCTCCTTCCATTCCAGAAGAGACGGACTGCTGTATTACCTGCAGACACCCTGATAAGCGAGGCTGTCATTTCCTAGAATTAAGTATCAGTGGCTGGGTCAGAAGACTAATGCTTTTGTAGGGAGGGGTCGAATGTGGGGTGTGTGAATGAACCCCGCTCAGAGAGTGAGACAGGGAGGGGAGAGCGAGTCTTAAGGACAGATTGTTTTCATTGTTTTTCCAGGATCGACGTCATGGAGGGAGGAAACACCCCCTGGAGGCAGGCTTGGGATCTGGATGCAAACTATTGGCAAGGAGCCAGCTGGACTATCGTGGACAAATTAAAGTGCCTGCATTATGGTGAAGATCACTTTGGAGAAGATTGCCTTTTGTCCTTTGAGGAACGAAACACTTGGTGGCCATTGAAGGTCAGGTGATACTATAATGGTATTGTGGACATAATTAATCTACCTTCTAAACAGTGTGGCACATTTTGAAATCCTCCAGTGGGACTGAACTATACTGTTTACTTACCAGCATACTTACTGTGTGGATATTCAATTACAGCATCGCTGGGAAAACCATTGTTATTTTAGGGGTATAAGTGTTCGTATTGACATTTCTTTGTGAAAAAACTGTTTTTTGTTGATTTTTGTTTGACATAATAAAGAACAACCATTTTACTTACCTGTCTGTGTTGTTCCTGTGCGCTCCTGGGGGTCCGGTGGTCAGTCTGAGTTCTAAAGCAACCTGGGGGTTATAGAAGAGGTTATTATAAAAAGATATACTTGCATGTAAAGTCACGCAAACATAACCCCTGACATGAGGAAATAATTTTGTAGCGTCAAGGGTATTGTAGCCATTCATGCACAGACAGGTGTCTCGGTTCTCGAGAGCACGGTTTATTGTAACACAAAATTATGAGAAACACTGTGGGCCGTGGCTTACACCAAAATAATAAAATACTAGCTGAACACACAATTCATCTCATCTCTCTCTCGTTCAGTCACTCCCTCACTCTGTCTGGCCACGTTCTTTATTTTGTCTTCTCATAACTCGCTCTCCAACTCTCCTCACGCTCAGGCATGCACTCCTAATTATTCCTTTGCATTAAAACCCGCCTCCTCTATCTGTCTTCACCAATCCCAGGCTTGCCATTTGGACCCCAATCTCCCGTCAGCATTCTGGGGGTGCAAATGCATGTCCAGGATTGGTGAGACCAGACAGACTAGCAACCAACACTTCCCCTCCTTGCTAGCTAGTGGCGTGGCAGAGTAAAACATGATGGGATGTAACACAGCGACATAAAACATGCAAGACAAACAAACGGGCAGACAACAAGTCCTGCAACAATGTAAATCGCCGGGTCGTTACAATATGCAAAGAAAATATGTGCTGAAAATTTCTAAGGTACAAACAGAAATCATCCCTATTATTTATAACTGAATTCAGTTCTCATTATTTGTGTGGTGTTCTCAATGCAATCATTTGGTCATTCAATTCCATAATCTGAAGCAGAATTGGTTGAGTTACCCTTTTCTCTATCAAAAACCCAGGTAATTAACATTAAGTAACTTACAAAGAGGCTAAAATACAGGAACGCAACCAGAGGAAATGTTTATTAAGCAGAAGTCCATATAAAAAAAATGATTATAGTCCCATCCAATAACACTATAGTATACGACAATACATGCTTAGTATATTATAGAAATACTAAAGTAAAAATGATGAATTAAATGACAAATGTTTTGACTAAAAGTCATTTTCAAAATGGAACACTATTGAGTTTTATAGTTTTATTGCATGGGTGATATAGTGTATTGTAGAATATTATGTTTTTGGATGTATTTTCCAGCTAAGATATCATCTGCAACACTGTCTCAAGGGTTAAAACCTTCCCACTCTGAGTGTGTTTAGGCAAAAGCCACAGGCTGATGAGCTTGCAAGATATACTGTACATGGTCCAAATTAATCTACAGAGGGGCTCTCGTACAGAAGTGCTATTGAGCCAAAGTGTCTCAACAACCTCAACATGTTTGAACTTCCAGTAGTCAGCCCTTGCCAGACTGTGATGTATCACTGCTTGGACAGCAGGGTCGTTGATGGGCTTTCTTAGCTAACCGTGAAGTGCTCTGGTGAGGTCCACTGCTTGTTTTGCAGTTTGCTGGAGCCTCCAGAATTAAACAAGAAAATACTGCCACAGATATAACACAGGCCCTCTGACCTACTCCATTTTATTAGATTTCATTCTTATAACAAAAATATGAGTAATGTCTCTGCCTCCTGCACATCATAAATGCCATATCATTTTTATATTATTCTTCATATCCTTTTTCTCCAAGAAAGACATCTTTAATTTGTTTGGATTCCACAGAATGAGAGGGATATTATATCTATATTTAACTAGAAACTGTTTCTTCTTTGACAAGTTGGCCAAGTTAATTTTGTTTTTACAGGTGTTTGTACTTGGAACAGGGTTATCCACAAGTCTTGAAGGCTCTACCGCATTGGTACATCAAGAGCTGAGTATGCTGTGGGTCCAAAAGCTGTTAACAGTAGGTAGGGAATGAAAGAGAAATTAATCATGTTATGCTTTATTTACACTCTGTAACAAGGAATAGGACAGACGGATGTCAGTTTTCCCTAGTTGCAGGGTGTCTCAATGCAGAGAAAGAAATGTCCTACTTCAGGAATATAGGCATTTTATCCAAATGTGCAATCCAGCTTTAAAACTAATAACTTTAGAAATTAAATTAACTGGATTTAGAGTTCTACAGAGTTTTCAACCTTTTTTTCAGCTCAAGCACCCCATTACAATTTTCGCTCTACTGAATAGTACCACAGTTGCAATAAAAGGGAGAATAATCTGATTAACACACCCCCTGCCCCCACATTTATTTAATAAATAATTTATGTCACAACAGTTTGGGTGACAGAATACCAAACAGTAGGTACAATTCTTAAAACCTTTAATTACATGTATTTGGATGCACAGAATTAAAAGTATTTACAAATCTGTTTGGAAACACTGGTATCCACTTTGTATTCGGCAAAGTTAGTATAAATAATACAAAATAGTCTGCAGTGTAAATGTTTATCACATTACCATTACTTTCCACATCAGCATGTCTGTGTGCCATTTAAAAAGTTTACAATATCAAAAACATCAACCAAGATAAAAGTATAATAATGAACAATGATAAACTTTTTTTATTAAAGCCAACATAAAAATTATCCAAAGGGATTCGGTAGAACTTTCTGTCGCTTTGTACGTTCTGTAGTGTTTTTTCCTTTGGTTTTCTTTTGCAAGTAAGAAATATATCCATTTCATCACACTGAAAACAAATTCAACCCGCCGCTATTGCTGTTACTAAAATACAGCCGCGTCTAATAAATAAAACAAAAACCGTCAAAGTGTATTATGAGAATTAGGATTATTATTTATGTTTCCTGGAGCATTTATACTGTGCTTCTAAAAAATGCAGAAAGGTTGTGCTTCCCTGATTAGGAGGCTTGGTGGCCCAGTGGTTAAAGAAAGTGGCTTGTTACCAGGAGGTTCACCCCAAAGTTTTTGTAAGTCCCTTTGGATGAAAGTGTCTGCTAAATGACTAAATAATATTAATAATAATTAGTATTCAATTATACAACAAGTTGAAAACAGCAAAGTTAATGAGCAGCACAGAGTGCAGTTCACGTTGAGCTGCTAAACAAAAACATTACATTCATGCACAGTGGTTTAGAATTCAAGATCATTATTTTCTTTCACTTTCATTTTTATTTGTTCATTTCTGAGTTCAAGACCCTGGGCACTTATTTGGAAAAATCCCATCACATACTGTATACAAAGTAAGGTTATTCCTCAATCATATTTAGTGACAAGACTACACTGTAAACCCTCCAATAACCAGGATTTACTACAACCATGACTACTATGGCTACTATGACTTCTGCTACTAATCTGGTTAATTATCAATTAAGTACATTTACCAACTATACCAGTTCAGAGTACCCTAAAATGAAAAATGTAAGCACAGGGTTTTTATATTGATGGAAGCAGATCAGCCACAATGGGGCAAAACACCCAAGATATACGACTGTACATTTTCTTAAACAAGAGAGCAATAAAAGTTTTCCTCTCATACTTTTAAAGCAGTAAGCATGCTGATAGATAGGAAAAGTCCCAGACCAACTCTAACAGAGCACCTTTTTATCTATTTCAAATAAAAGAGGCAGTTGAAAAACTTCTGAAATGTCATCTTCATCTGATTTAGGGGATGTGAACATGGGTATGCGTGACCATTGTAGAAAACAATTAAAAAATGTAACAGCAGAGACACCCTTAAGTAGGGTGCTTTTGAATACAAGTTCTCAGACCTCCAAATCCACATGCAACAAATGAAGGGCCAAGTTGAAAACAAAGTTTACTGAAGCCACTTTCTTCTGACTCGTGGGAGAAAATTCTGAGAGGATCAAAGGTTCCCTGATTGTACACTTGTGCAATTTAATAGGCAGGGAAGACATTGTTCAAAAATACAGCTTTTTAATAGGATGTCTTCAAATAAAAAGCCATCATGCAACAATGCTTGAAAAGTTTATGTTCGATTTTTAGAGAATGCCTTTAACCTTAATAATATGCGTATGTTAATAATTCATATCTTTGAGCGATGTAGAGAGGCTACTGGTGCAGGCAAAACCCTCTCCAGGGATATTATGACCTGTGCTGGAATTGGGTGTCTAACTTTTAAAGGCGCTACAAATTGCAATTGTTCTAATCTAGCCTTTGCTATGGTTACTATACACCTCTGCGACTGAGGAAAAAGCTTGAGCCCTGGACATCTTCACAGCAAAGCAATTTCTCTAACATCAGAACTGACATTTTCCTATAATAGCTGGAGCAGATTCCATAAACCAAAATGAAGCCAAGTAAAATACATTGTGTGCACTGTTTAGTTTTCATGTGAGGTCATGAATATATTTATTTTCTTAGTTTCAACTATTTGGAAATCTATGCTAAATAACTGATATACTGTATATATATATATATATATATATATATATATATATACAGTACTGTGCAAAAGTTTTAGGCAGGTGTGAAAAAATGCTGTAAAGTAAGAATGCTTTCAAAAATAGACATGTTAATAGATTATATTGATCAATTAACTAAATGCAAAGTGAGTGAACAGAAGAAAAATCTAAATCAAATCCATATTTGGTGTGACAACCCTTTGCCTTCAAAACAGCATCAATTCTTCTAGGTACACTTGCACAAAGTCAGGGATTTTGTAGGCATATAGTCAGGTGTATGATTAAACAATTATACCAAACAGGTGCTAATGATCATCAATTCAATATGTAGGTTGAAACACAATCATTAACTGAAACAGAAACAGCTGTGTAGGAGGAATAAAACTGGGTGAGGAACAGCCAAACTCAGCTAACAAGGTGAGGTTGCTGAAGACAGTTTACTGTCAAAAGTCATACACCATGGCAAGACTGAGCACAGCAACAAGACACAAGGTAGTTATACTGCATCAGCAAGGTTTCTCCCAGGCAGAAATTTCAAGGCAGACAGGGGTTTCCAGATGTGCTGTCCAAGCTCTTTTGAAGAAGCACAAAGAAACGGGCAACGTTGAGGACCGTAGTCACAGTGGTCGGCCAAGGAAACTTACTGCAGCAGATGAAAGACACATCATGCTTACTTCCCTTCACAATCAGAAGATGTCCAGCAGTGCCATCAGCTCAGAACTGGCAGAAAACAGTGGGACCCTGGTACACCCATCTACTGTCCGGAGAAGTCTGGTCAGAAGTGGCCTTCATGGAAGACTTGCGGCCAAAAAGCCATACCTCCGACGTGGAAACAAGGCCAGCGACTCAACTATGCACGAAAACACAGGAACTGGGGTGCAGAAAAATGGCAGCAGGTGCTCTGGACTGATGAGTCAAAATTTGAAATATTTGGCTGAAGCAGAAGGCAGTTTGTTCGCGAAGGGCTGGAGAGCGTACACGAATGAGTGTCTGCAGGCAACAGTGAAGCATGGTGGAGGTTCCTTGCAAGTTTGGGGCTGCATTTCTGCAAATGGAGTTGGGGATTTGGTCAGAATTAATGGTCTCCTCAATGCTGAGAAGTACAGTCAGATACTTATCCATCATGCAATACCATCAGGGAGGCATCTGATTGGCCCCAAATTTATTCTGCAGCATGACAACGACCCCAAACATACAGCGAAAGTCATTAAGAACTATCTTCAGCGTAAAGAAGAACAAGGAGTCCTGGAAGTGATGGTATGGCCCCACAGAGCCATGATCTCAACATCATTGAGTCTGTCTGGGATTACATGAAGAGAGAGAAGCAACTGAGGCGTGCCTAAATCCACAGAAGAACTGTGGTTAGTTCTCCAAGATGTTTGGGCCAACCTACCTGCCGAGTTCCTTCAAAAACTGTGTGCAAGTGTACCTAGAAGAATTGATGCTTGATGCTGTTTTGAAGGCAAAGGGTGGTCACACCAAATATGGATTTGATTTAGATTTTTCTTCTGTTCACTCACTTTGCATTTAGTTAATTGATAAATATAATCTATTAACATGTCTATTTTTGAAAGCATTCTTACTTTACAGCATTTTTTCACACCTGCCTAAAACTTTTGCACAGTACTGTATATATTTACATTTTACACAATAAAAATAATGAGACATGGTTCCAGTTTTCATTTGCAGACATTTTGCAGAAATGCTGGCTGTGTAATGGTTAAACTACACAATTACACCAGCACATAGCTATTAGCAAAATAATGTTATTATTTGGTTTAAAAATAAAAATAACAAAATCTTTAGACTAGCCCTCGAGGGCCATTCCACTTCAGGTTTTAGAGTTTATCAGTAAAATTTGTAAATTAGAGCTGCTTTAAAGCTTTGGAAGTTATTAAAATAACGGGCCTTCAAAGATCCAAATCAAAGCCTTGATGAGCGTGAGTGAACCAATTGTTCAATTTATCAGCTATTTGAATGGAGAACAGATTTGTATTACATGAGAGTAACTGCTATTTACTTCATGCTAATATTGGACTTGGCTTTTGACAAGATAAAATAAGGTCATAGTGGTGGGGACCAACTAAGACATAGCTTCGTTGTAATACATGAGTGCTTTTCGTCCAGGTAATGTGGATTTCCTATTGGCCCTGTGTTGGAGGCTGAAGTGTAATGCTGGCTCCAAGGATCATCCTATTTGCGGCCTCCCCGGCGCATCAGCATGGCAACCGTCTGGAATGGGCTGGGTGGGGCATTTCACAGGGTTATCAGGTGGGCTGGAATGGACTGGGTGGGGCACTTCGCAGGGTTATCAGGTGGTCTAGAATGGACTGGGTGGGGCACTTCGCAGGGTTATCAGGTGGTCTAGAATGGACTGGGTGGGGCGCTTCGCAGGGTCATCAGGTGGGCCTCTTTCCTCCTCAACCAGACCCAGTTGCTACTGCTGTCTGCCTCCTCGGATAGAGCCTTCACTATACATCACAATTCCTGTCCACTGTATCCAATATCTTTGAGAAGCCGGATCTTGGAGTGCGTGAAGAATCCTGACAACCCACCTCTAGTGGATAAACCCGGACTCTCCACCCCTGCTGTTCCACCTCAGCAGGTAACTCAGCATACCGGAGTTTCTTCCTCTCGTATACCTCATGCACTGAATCCTCCCACGGCACTGCTAGCTCCACCAGGAGAAGAAGGCATGCTGAGACTGAAACACAGGACAATGTCAGGTCGAAAGCTAATTATCTTAATCTTGGGTGGAAATAGTCTGCTCGGATAGTTTGAGAAAAGGTAAGCAATATAAATTGTTGTCCCTAATAAAAATTTAACAGAAAATTTACAATCACAATGGTCCACTATGTTCTTTTTTTTCAAACATTCTATATCTTTGTTACATGTGATAGTAGCTATTATTGTGGAATACCACAGTCAAGGCTAAAGGTTGAAGATAATATTTTTTTAAATGCCTTTTGATATCAAAATACTTAACTGCCCCTATTTACCCCCTGCCTAGTTGCTATGTTGGTGAGAAAACTCTTTACTCTGCAGTTAATTGTGAGGAAATGAGGTTTAGTGCCATACCTGATACTGCAGTTTTGGTTATTATTAGTTCTGCATTATTAAAATGGTAGAATATTGTGATACAGGGCTATACACTGTAGTTATAATTAAACAATTTTATTTAAAATAGAGTATTACATTGAATGTAGTACAAATTTAGCTATACAGTTTTTTTGTTGAATAAAATATGTTTTAACTGACTTTCTAAATGCTTAGGCTTGCTTTTTGTCATCTTGGACGTCCATTGTAAACCATCTATTGGTATGTTTTCTTCAGAGCTTATTCCAGGAGCACAAAAATAAACAGAGTCCATGTGCTAGGTGGCTTAGCAAATGGCAGCAGGTTCATCAAGCCTGACCTGTAAAGTTTCAGTTACCCTGTTAACTGTACAGTGGTGCTTTACTAGGCCTCAACCCAGCTTCCAAAGAGAAGGGGAAAGTGGCTTATGTTTGTACAGCTGAAAACAAGATGAAGAACCACAGGCCTCCCTCTCACACTCCATTAGACCCTAAACTCTATGGAGTACTGCACTCAACACATAAACAGTTTGTGGAAAACTTTTGAAATGTGTGAAAGAATGGGTGACGTTTTGAACTAGAACAATAAATGTCTATACACAGCTGCACAATCGTTACAAATTACTTTGCAATGATACAGGCTGAAATACATTTCTATCCATGCTCTGGCTTAGCTTTGTAAAGGTAGGGTTTCCTTACTGAAGGACAGCAGTAAAATGTTCTTCTGGAATGAAAAAGAACAAAGTTATTATTATATATGTGTTTTATGTAATAGTTTATATAAGCAGTGTTCATTAATGATCACCCATACATCAATAAGGAATGTTGCTGGATGCTTGAGTAATAGAGACTACTTTGAATCCTATATTGCTGCAATTGAACAACACTGCCAATGACAAACTGCAGTGCCATACATTAGCTATGATGTTAACAAAACATCGGGAGGACGAATGGAGATATGAACCATGTATAATGAAACAAATATGAAGTTAAACTTGTTTAACTTGTTTTACATTGATGACTCCTTTTTTGTTTTACCAATAAACGGTGTTGGACACGTTACTGAAAAAAGTAATTTATTACTCGTTTCTTCAGAAAAAAATTATATAATGTCCTTACTTGTTACTTAATAAAAAAAAAGTGGCGCGTTATCTTTCCTTTTCTTGTCTTGTCCTGCGAAACAGTTGTGATTATTGTTTACTATTGAACTGTATGTCTGGTCATTCATTAATTAAATGTGTCACACAGGTTTTATAAATGTTTGTAGTATAACAAACAAACAACTCTTAATAAGTAAATTGTAATCATTACAATACATGCGACTTTGCGCAAGTCATAGGGAGTGAAAATTAAAGAAAAAAAAACAAGTTAAAATCAATTACTTAACGTAATAGATACACATGTATTTTTTTTTTTTTTGAATGCATGCAATTTGAATTCTTCAAAGCACACATTCAGTCAAACTATTTTAAACATTTTGCTTATAAATCTAAATAGTCCTTGTTGTATTGCATCAAAAGGAGCTTAGGTTACTGAAGAAGCAGCTGTTTATGTACCTGTCAGGATATCTATTATGCCTCTATTTAGATCTGTACTCAAGACAGTTAATCCTGATTGTGCGCATGCAGGCAATGAAAAGTTGTATGCAGGATTTCCATGTGTTCAAGGAAAATAGCGGTTACATCTTTAGGGACTGCCATAAGCCGAGCTGTTGGTGTTTCCGGTTTGACGGCGTATCATTTTGACTGTACATACAACAAAGAGCAGTTCACGTTAGCGGTTTTACAACTGAACTGAAATGTACTTTGACTTTTAAAAAAAGAAAAGACCACCTATCTTGGTGTATAACAGTGAAAAGGTAACGAGATAACCGCTTTTATTTTTTGCCGAAAGTAACTGTAATATTATTACTCCCATTAAAAATGGAACGCGTTATATTACCTCGTTATTGACAAAAGCAATTAGTGTTAGAATAGAATCAACAGGGGATGAAGGGGGCAGAGAGGGAAACTACACAACTATATTACATACAAAACTACAAATTCACAAGTATCGAAAGAAATGTGTTCGAGGTAATCCGTATTTTTGTGACAGCTTGTGACAGTCTGGCTCGCAGTGGTGAGATTGATGACGTCACGGACCAGGAAGTAACTGAATCAAAACAATGGATGGGCGGGTGAAGCTGAATGCTATGGCACTCAGCGTTTTAATAAACAAATAAACAAAACAAAAGATTTAAACAAAACACAAACCAAAGGGCACGAGGGCCAAACGAATAAACAGACAAACAAGTAAGTGGCGTGCTGGCTAAACCAGCACGTTTTAGCAATTGTTTTATATTGTTTTATGTTGTCTATGCGCTCTCTCTCCGCTCTCCCGTACTCTCTACTCCAAAACTCCACACCGCAGCACAGACAGCTGTCGGTTCTTATACTCTGGCCGAGGGGTTAACTAGCTGTTAATTATCTTATTACCCCTCGGCCACAGTCTGCACGCGTTTGGTAAGGATGCATGACTGTCAGCTAGTTAAATAATCAGTAGCTAATCAGTCATGCATCCTCACGGGGTTTTTAAATATACATATAAAAGACGCGGTGCTTTTACCCGCGCCACAAACAAAAATACAAATAATAATACATAGGGGCGGGACACTCCGCCACACAGCTGTTCAAAATTGTCATCAATATATAAGTCTTTAAGATTCAAAATGTCATTATTGCGCCAAATACAGTAAGCGGTCTTGCACTGAAGGGGAAAATAGGTGATCTGCGTCTATGGGGGCAAAAATCGAGAAAGACTGTAACCCGAAGTGCTGTCTAAACTGTGCCCAGATGGTGTTCAGAGTGGAGAACGGGAGAGAGGAGGAGAAAGAATAATAACAATTGCTACTCATGCTGAAACAGTTCAGCTTGATACTTGTTTGAGGTTCCTTGAACACTGTTTTGTCTGTCTATTTATTTTGGAAAATGTGCTGTTTGTTTTGTGTATAAGTGTTTTGTTTTGTTTAAACCTTTTATTTATAATAAACCGGCACAACAGACGCTTATTCACCACTCCTGTCTGTGTCCCGCATTTCCTGGCCTGACGTAACCACCAGCCAGCCTGTTCACAGGCACATAAAAGAACAGATAGGGAGAAGGCTTTACAAGAGCTTACCAGTAATAGAGGAGATTTGGAAGAGCCAATCCCACGGTAGCCTTTAGTCTCACAAGGATTCTCTGCAAATATGGGGCATCTTATTATTCCAAATAGTGAAGAGATTGAACGGTTAAAGATATGGAAATTATTTTGGAATAAAAATAGAAATACATTGGAAGAGGTATAAAAACATTGGAAGAAAAATAGGTAAGGATGACCAACGGTTGAAGTCTTTTTTAGTACATTCTAAAAGGGGGTTAAAACTAGTGTCACAAAGTGACTAACACAAGTATGTGGGGTAAATGGCATTTGGGTTTAAATTGTATGTACTTAAATTGATCACGTATTAAGTAATCAATTTGTTATCACTGTTTAGAGGCGGTTTAAATGCTGGGGAAACAGCAACTAGAACGGGCCCTAATTCATCAAAACTAAAATACTCACAGCTGCAGTGGATTGACTGCTTAACTTTATTATTTGTTTATTTAGCAGACGCCTTTATCCAAGGTAACTTACAGAGACTAGAGTGAGTGAACTATGCATCAGCTGCAGAGTCACTTACAATTACGTCTCACCCGAAAGACGGAGCACAAGGAGGTTAAGTGACTTGCTCAGGATCACACAATGAGTCAGTGGCTGAGGTGGGATTTGAACCGGGGACCTCCTGGTTACAAGCCCATTTCTTTAACCATTGGTCCACACAGCCTCCGTGTTCCCATTAACACAAATTGACCAGGTTATACAGACTCTAAGAACCAGAGGTATGGGAGCATGGAGCTCGGAAGGAAGACCGAAAAGGACGCACCTGGATTCAGGAATCAGGAAGAAGCTGCAAGCTACAAGTTGGACAGCACAGCACGAGAGCGAGAGCAAGAGGAACAAACAATGCTATGTTGTTTTGCCCTGCCCCCCCCCCATCCTTCTTCCGTTAACTACAAAGTGCCTGGAGAATGAAGGTACAGTTGGAGGGAGAGAGCGAGAAGGGACACAGACAGAGGAGACCAGCGTCACTCAGGCTGACCCCCACAAGGCTAATCCCACTCCCCGCACAGTTAAGTACAGTGTTTCTGGGTCCAGTCTAAGTAAGCGGATTACAGAGACCGGCCCGCACCCTTGACTATCTAGCATTGTATGCGAGCTGGAAGAAATTGGGGGTTGAGAGGGAAGTTGTTGGGGAGCTGGAGCCGAAGGAAGGGGTGACTGAAGCTGGGTGACCGAGGCCTGTCCCTTTTCTCCTTTCTTCCCTTCACCAGGTGGGGTTGCCACAATGTTTTCGACAGTGGGGAGTCGGTCCGTGGTTGTCACGGGAACTGGACTAAGAAGAGGACGTTTGGTGCGAGACTTTATATAGTGGCGATGCCACTTACGTGACTAAAATAACTTTGTGTTTGTCTGTCCGTCGCAAAAAATACTACTTCTGTTTGGGGGTAGGGGGACAACTGGTGCATGGGTGATGTGAATTCAGTTTTTTAGCGAGTTTTAGAAAAGTTTAACCGTTCTTGTTTTACTTTTTGTGTGATGAATTTTGCTGTGTTAAATTGTTCGTTTACTATAGTTTTTATAATGATTTGCTGTGTGGTTGCTTTAGCGTGCTGTGTTATTAAAATTTGCATTTCACAGGAAAGAAAAGCAAGGAGTTTGTCATTGGGGCCTGTAACATTAGCACCAAAAAGATTATTATATGAATGAGTCACAGTTATCCCAAGGTAGGTAAACTTATCCTAACACCTTTCTAACTTGTACAGTCCACACACAAAACACGCTTCTCCATTTTCCTTGAGCATTTACCGCACACTGCCTTTCCACAACCGGCAAAGACATCCAAAGTTTTGTTGTCGTTGCATTTTGCAACCTGGCTCTGGCTTGCGTGTGGGTGCAGCAGCTGCAGCACTGCCAGAAGGGGCATCTGTCTTTGCCCTTTTCTGATCATTATGTGCTTCCCGAAGCTCCATGGCTAACTGCAAGATGAAGTCCCTCCTGTTGCAGTTTTTCCCGTTACATTCTTTGTACAAAACATAAACATTGATGGCTGCCAGGTCCAAAATGTTATAAAATACAGCCACAGGCCACCGATGAGATCAGCCTTTGACTGAATACTGTCGTGCCATCTTGTCCAGCACATCCACACCAAACTTTGTGCCATTGTAGTATTCCGCTACATTTTTTTTTGCCATCGGTTCCAATCGCCACTGTTTTGTGCATAGAGCTGAGAATGAACCTGTGCTATACATGGGGGGTACCTATGACTCAGAGAGGTGTGTTTTTCAAGCACACTAAGAATGCAGTCAGGTAGACGCCACTTGATCACGGGACTGATTGTATTGAAAAGGACAGGTGATTGTATTGAAAAGGACAGGCAGGATTATAGGTTATATTTGAGAAATAAATATGTATTGAAATAACCGGTTAAAATGACCGGTTTTGGCGCTTCTAGGTAAACGTGCTTCCGAATATGCATCTCAAATGGCGTCAGTATATCTAATACATATATTTAGAAAAAGTCACAAATGGACATGTGCTTTACATTCCGGAAAGCAGAAATTTTAAAACCCCAAACTGTCAAATTGATCGGCTTGGCGCTTCTAGTGTTAATTAGAGCAGGGGAGTCCAACCTGTAGCAGTTTGATGTTGTTTGCAAGAGCCCACTATAAAGTATAGTTTGGCACTGACAATTTATTCACTGATCTTAAAATGTGCATCACCTAAGAGTCAGCTCTGCAAAAAACAACAACAAAAAATGTCAGCTCAGCGTGCACCTGCAAATGTATGTGAGTCACACCCTTCAGTGCATGTTCGTCCAGTCCTGCTATGTGAGTCACATCCTTCAGTGGATGTTCGTCCGGTCCTGCTATGTGAGTCACATCCTTCAGTGGATGTTCATCCGGTCCCGCTATGTGAGTGACATCCTTCAGTGGATGTTCGTCCGGTCCTGCTATGTGAGTCACATCCTTCAGTGGATGCTCGTCCGGTCCTGCTATGTGAGTCACACCCTTCAGTGCATGTTCGTCCAGTCCCGCTATGTGAGTCACATCCTTCAGTGGATGTTCGTCCGGTCCTGCTATGTGAGTCACATCCTTCAGTGGATGCTCGTCCGGTCCTGCTATGTGAGTCACATCCTTCAGTGGATGTTCGTCCGGTCCTGCTATGTGAGTCACATCCTTCAGTGGATGTTCGTCCGGTCCTGCTATGTGAGTCACATCCTTCAGTGGATGTTCGTCCGGTCCTGCTATGTGAGTCACATCCTTCAGTGGATGTTCGTCCGGTCCTGCTATGTGAGTCACATCCTTCAGTGGATGTTCGTCCGGTCCTGCTATGTGAGTCACATCCTTCAGTGGATGTTCGTCCGGTCCTGCTATGTGAGTCACATCCTTCAGTGGATGTTCGTCTGGTCCTGCTATGTGAGTCACATCCTTCAGTGGATGTTCGTCCAGTTGTGTAAGAAGAACGTTCATCAAGTATGTAGATTAGAATAAAGGTCCTTTCACACCAAGTGCATCGTAACAAGTAACATTCATTGTTTAGAATACTATACATCTTATGGAGACTCACACAGTGAAATAGTGTCCGGCTGGTGTAGAGAAGGCAGTCTTCTCTTTGGCTTGAGGAGTGAGTGGTACCTGCCAGTACCCTTTCGTGAGGTCTAGCATGGTCCTATACCATGCTTTCCCCATCCTGTCGATAAGCTCATCAACACGGGGCATAGGGTAGGCGTCAAATTTTGATATGCTGTTTACCTTTCGAAAGTCATTGCAGAACCTTATTGTGTCATCAGGTTTCGGCACCAGCACGATACAACTGGAGCAGTCACTATTTGACTCTTCGATCACTCCTAATTCCCACATCTTTGTAAACTAGACTTATCACCTCCCGTCTAGCCTCAGGAATCCGGTAGGGTTTTAGATTCACCCTTTCCCCCGGGTGATGTCATGCTTCACTACATTAGTTCTGCCTGGCAACTCTGAAAATACAGCATGGTTTCGGCTAACAATATCTCGAACCTCCTGTTGTTGCCAGCCTGACAAATCTTCCGCCACTTTTACTGTAGCGCTTTTACATAGTGGTTTGGGACCCCCCTTGGGTGGAAACATTTCTTCCGTCATTATATCCAACAGACCTCTGGGCTGTCGGCCGTACACTAATTCAAAAGGAGAGAAGCCTGTGGAGGCTTGTGGGACCTCTCTGATGGCAAACATCAGATAGGGCAACAACAGATCCCAGTCCTTTCCATCACAGGCTATCACCTTATGCAACATTACTTTGAGTGTTTTATTAAAGCGTTCCACTAGACCATTGGTCTGCGGGTGGTAAACTGATGCAGGTGACTAATCCTCTACACCCCACACCCCACACAATTCTTGGGTGACCCTACACATAAAAGGGGTGCATTACTCAGTTAAAATCTCTTTCGGGATACCAACCAAACTGAACATGTGCACCAGCTCTCTAGCTATACTTTTAGATGTGGTATTACGAAGAGGTATGGCCTCTGGATATCACATGGCATAATCCATAATCACCAAAAATGTGTTGGTGTCCCCTCACCGACTTACCGAGAGGACCCACCAGATCCATACCTATTCTCTCAAAGGGGACCTCTATAATAGGTAGGGACACAAGAGGACTACGATAGGCTTTGATTGGAGCTGTGCGCTGACACTCCGGGCAGCCCGTGCAGTGATGGGTTACATCAGCATACACTCCAGGCCAATAGAACCTTTTCAATATTCGCTCCCTAGTTTTGTCCACGCCCAAATGGCCCCGAATAAGTGACCATGATCTAAATCTAATACAGCCCGTTGGTGTGGTTGAGGCACTAAAAGCTGCTCTACAATATCTTCTCCCTGTTTCTCTATATGATATAATAGATTCTATTTGATAGCAAAGTGGGGGTATGTTAGTGGTGAAGTGTCATCTACCGGCTTCCCATACAACACTTTTATATTCTCCCTAGCGTGTTTTAATGTTAAGTCTTGCACCTGGGCACTCCCAAAATTCCCAGGATTTATGCCCATCTCCTGTATTTCCGTGTTCTCTGCAGCAGATCTACTGTCAGTGGAGGGTCCCTCTACTTGACTACCTTCATCTCCTACTAACCCAGTGTGTGGGGGAAAAACTTTCCTTTCTGTGAGGCATGTGGCGCTCATGAACTTTAGCTCTACTATTCATGGCCTTAATTTGACATTTTTCCCATTTTGTTTTCTTTACTTTACTGTTAAAATAACCCTCGGATTCAGAAAAAGGAAATAAATCAGTGGTCTTGTTACTTTGAGGCTTCGCAAGGCCTATAATTTTAGTCTTGGGTATGCACAATTTACCCTGTTTGTCCCACAGCTCTGAAAAGCTGGGAAAGTCCCATCCCAGTATCACATGACAGGGCAGGGTGAGCACCACGCCAACTCGATGTTCCACAGATCCAGCATCTGTCTGGAAATGAACTGTGGCTACTGGATACTGGCGGGTGTCACCATGGATACACGTAAGATTGATATCGTAGGACTTATCCAATTTCAAGGTTTCCACTAAAGGAGCTGATACCAAAGTCACCATGCTGCTGGAATCAAGTAATGCCTCTGTTTTATTTCCCTCTACTTGTACTGGACACAGATATTGACCTCTCTTTCTTATGTCAGTAACTAAAGACAGTATAGTACACACATTAAACTGGTCATATACTTCAGTCTCTGCTGCATTGCATTGCATAGGCTCCTCCTCATTTGGGCAATTTGCGCCCCCCTTTCCCCAGGAACAGTCTTACCATTTCTGGAGCTGAAGTGGGTTTCCGGGATTGGGGAACGTCATGAACGATCCTCCTTCTGGTTGAGGTCAGGAGCTGTATTCCAAACTAGTTCTATGGCGGCAATGTGGCGTTCCACAAGTGTAACCAAGGCCCTTTAAATGCAAACAAGAAAAAAAAACTGTGTACAAAATTCAAACAAAAAAAACTAGCTCTCTTTGAGCTCTACCTTAACTTTGCATTTTCCCCAGTGCATCAGCATCATCCTCCTCCGTCCCCCACTCAGCTCAGCCCAGCCTACTTACCCGTACATCAGCGTTTATTTCTTCTATTCTATTGTACTTGAGATCCCCAACCAGAATATTTCCGTCTCAACCACAGCCAGTTACTGCTCATCCTATCTCTCTCTCTCTCTCTCTCTCTCTCTCTCTCTCTCTCTCATATATATATATATATATATATATATATATATATATATATATATATATATATATGCAAATATATAAATGTGAATAACAATATATAAACATCAGCATGGCGAATAATTGTTTTTATTACCGAGTTTAAAATGAAACACAATATATTTTTCTTCAATAATAAAAATGAGACGTTTAAATTGTGAATGTTTGCTTCTGAGTAGCCTAGCAGCACTGCCCCTGAAAGGTCACAACACACAGGAAGGCACATACAGTGTCAGAAAGATCAGAAAAAAAGACTGGAAAACTGATAAACATGATAAGACACCACTCGAAACAGCAGATTAACCAAATGCATGTACACTAAATAGTCATAACATATTCCCATTTTTACTTTATTTTGTCTACAAAAAACACCAAACTTATATTATTTAGTTTTCATGAGCTAGTATTTATATTACAGTTATGTATCTGTTGTCGTGTTTATATAGCTCTTTAATGTTTTGTCACTGTTTCTGGCTGTGTTGTGCTGAGTGGTGGGGGGGTGGCTGTTTGCCGGTTATGTAAGTGAGTGTGGGTGGTGTACTGCTGTTGACTGGCATTTTGCCTGCACAATAAACACTCAGTAAAAGAGCTATTTGCCTGACCCTCACACACAGAGTCAGCCAATACGTTGAGTTCACAATTGGCAGCATAAAAATGGCAGCATAAAAAGGGGGTATGGGGCTATTATTTGTTTTAGCTGGGTGCTTTGTGAAAAACAAATAAAATATAAAAACCTTCATAAACTTTCATCACCGAGAGTTGAAAATGTGTTGAAAGTGCCTGAGATGGCTGCATAGTACTCATGCTGTTCTTAGTGTCCACCAGGTCACGCTGTTTCCCTCCTACCTACCTTGCTGTGTGTGTTATTTTACGTCCTAAATATGGCTAAAAATAGGTATGGTAAAGTTAAGGTAGAGCTCAAAGAGAGCCTCACGGTGAAATATATTGTTGTGGCTCGCGTCTTAGTCTGAAATTTAAAAGTGGCCAATAAAAGGACACCCTTGAATTAGAGTATCATCCTTGGAAGAGTCAGAAGTATAAAGAGACGAGTACATTTTTTAAACCGATTGTTGATCTCCTGTTGATCGACAGTAGAAGTGCCTGATTGAGTATGAATTTCAATGATAGTGTGGGAAGCTGCGGACTGACGGAACTGATGGGCCAAAGTTTTACTGGCTTTGTCAACATGTTCATAGGCATTTGTGGCAAGCTGGCTCGCAGTGGTGAATTGTGATGACGTCACGGACCAGGAAGTAACTGAAACCAAAACAATGGATGGGCGGGTGAAGCTGAGTGCAACGGCACTCAGCGTATTTATTAATAAATAAAACAAAAACAAAAGATTTAAACAAAACAACAAACCAAAGCAAAGGGCACGAGGGCCAAACAGAATAAACAGACAAACAAGTAAGTGGCGTGCTGGCTAAACCAGCGCGTTTTAGCAATTGTTTTTATGTCTTCTCGGCTCTCTCTCTCTGCTCTCCCGTACTCTCTACTCAACACTCCCCCTGCAGAACGGACAACTGCTGGTTCTTATACTCTGGCCGAGGGTTAACTAGTTGTTAATTATCTTATTACCCCTCGGCCAGAGTCTGCGCGTTTGGTAAGGATGCATGACTGTCAGCTAGTTAAATAATCAGTAGCTGATCAGTCATGCATCCTCACGGGTTTTTAAATATAACTATAAAAACAATAACAAAAGACACAGCGCTTTTATCCGCCATAAACAAATACAAATAGGGCGGGACACTCCGCCACACATGCCCCCCTTGTGCGCAGCACACATGGCCTTTTCGGCCACCTCCCCCTTATTCCCTAAAGTCCCGGCTAGCAGTCCCGGCGCAGGAACAGGGGCAGCAACGGGCCAAAGGTGGAGGCCACGTTGGGATGTCCTCCTCCCACCCAAACAGCCGTGGCGTTCCAATGGCCAGCGCACAGGCCGGCTCCTCTGGCCAAAAATTTTTGGGGTGGTCTCCAGACCTGCCCCCTTCTTCATGGCCGGCAGCTCCCCTCCGTGGGGCTCCGCCACCCTCTCCTGCAGCGAAATTGCTGCGGGGGAGCTGGTCTGACCTCCCCTTCTTCATGGCTGGCAGCTGCCCTTCATGGGGCTCCAGCCACAGTATTCCCTGCCGCGAAAGTGCGGCTGGGGAGCTGGTCTCCTGACCTCCCCCTTTTCCGTGGCCAGCAGCTCCCTTCATGGGGCTCCAGCCACAGTATTTCCTGCCGCGTGGCAGGACTGGTAGCGACCCCAGGCAAAACATGACCCTCGAGGTGGCGGCAGCAGCAGCGGACCCTCGGGAGGCGGCGGCAGCAGCAGCGGACCCTCGGGAGGCGGCGGCAGCAGCAGCGGACCCTCGGGAGGCGGCGGCAGCAGCAGCAGTAGCGGACCCTCCGGAGGCGAACTCGGGAGGGGAGCCCCTGGCCATGGAGGCGGCAGCGGAGCTCCACTTCTCCCTCGTGCCCTATAACTGGTGGCTCTCCAGGCGTGCGGGCAACAGGCAGCCCCAGGCGATGCGGAGCAACAGGCAGCCCCAGGCGATGTGGAGCAACAGGCAGCCCCAGGCGATGCGAAGCAGGCATCCTTGGCGGTGCGAGGCAGGCATCCTTGGCGGTGCGAGGCAGGCATCCTTGGCTGTGCGAGGCAGGCATCCTTGGCGGTCTTGAGGCAGGGCAGGAGCAGTCCTTCCCATGACAGTGGAGGTGGAACCAGCAGGCATTCACCCTCTGCTGGTGGAGCTGGGAGCGGCAAGCTGTTCTCCCACGGCGGTTGAGGCGGAACCAGCAGGTATTCACCCTCTGCTGGTGGAGGTGGGAGGGTCAAGCAATCCTCCCACAGCGGTTGAGGCGGAACCAGCAGGAATTCACCCTCTGCTGGTGGAGCTGGGAGCGGTAAGCAGTCCTCCCACGGTGGTTGAGGCAGAACCAGCAGGCATTCACCCTCTGCTGGTGGAGGTGGGAGGGGCAAGCAGTCCTCCCACGGTGGTTGAGGCAGAACCAGCAGGCATTCACCCTCTGCTGGTGGAGGTGGCGGAGGCAGAGGCAGCTCCTGCTGCTCTGCTCCTGGCGGTGGTGGAGACAGAGGCAGCTTCTGCTGCTCTGCTCCTGGTGGTGGTGGAGACAGAGGCAGCTCCTGCTGCTCTGCTCCTGGTGGTGGTGGAGACAGAGGCAGCTCCTGCTGCTCTGCTCCTGGTGGTGGTGGAGACAGAGGCAGCTCCTGCTGCTCTGCTCCTGGTGGTGGTGGAGACAGAGGCAGCTCCTGCTGCTCTGCTCCCTAGTGCTGGAGACAGTGGCGAGGGCTCCTCACCCTCTAACGCTGGAGACGGCAGCAATGGCTCCTCTCCCTCTGGCGTTGGAGGCGGCAGCAACGCTCCTCTCCCTGGCTGGAGACGGCAGCGATGGCTCCTCTCCTCTGGCGCTGGAGAAGGCAGCGATGACTCCTCTCCCTCTGGCTGGAGACGGCAGCGATGACTCCTCTCCTCTGGGCTGGAGAAGGCAGCGATGACTCCTCTCCCTCTGGCGCTGGAGAAGGCAGCGATGACTCCTCTCCCTCTGGCGCTGGAGAAGGCAGCGATGACTCCTCTTCCTCTGGCTGGAGAAGGCAGCGATGACTCCTCTCCCTCTGGCTGGAGAAGGCAGCGATGACTCCTCTCCTCTGGCGCTGGAAACAGCAGTGGGGCCCCTCCCATATCTGCAGCCAGGTAGTTGAGCACCATGGCTGCGATGTCTGGGAGGGATGCTGGTTGGTCTTTCTGTTCCCAGGCCTCCCAGCGCTCCCCATCTCGCCCACAGGAGGTTGATCACAGCAGGGAGGGCGACCATTATATCCTCTCAGGCTCCGCCAGCCAGTCCCAGATCCCCTCCGAGGAGACGGGATTCTTCTGCCTCGGAGGATGCGGGTCCTCTCACCCTTGCTGGATGCTCAGGCTCCTTCCTCTCCTGCCATGGAGGGGTTGGTCCGTGCCACGTGCCCAACCTCACCAACCATGAAGCACCACTCCTCACCCTTCAGGCAGGTGAGGCAGACGTCCAACATGGTAAGGACCCGCTGCTGTTGCTGCGCCTCCTGCTGCTGTTGTTGTTGCTGCTGCTTTCTCCTCCGGCTACTCTTCCCCATTTTTTTTATTTTTATTTTTTTTCCAAAGAAAACACAAAAAAATACTTTTGAAAAAACAAACAAAAACATCCTTTTTCTTTCCTGGTCCGCTCTTGGAAGTTGTTTGTCCCACGCAGGACACCATATGTGGCAAGCTGGCTCACAGTGGTGAATTGTGATGACGTCACGGACCAGGAAGTAACTGAAACCAAAACAATGGATGGTAGGGTGAAGCTGAGTGCAACGGCACTCAGCGTATTTATTAATAAATAAAACAAAAACAAAAGATTTAAACAAAACAACAAACCAAAGCAAAGGGCACGAGGGCCAAAACGAATAAACAGACAAACAAGTAAGTGGCGTGCTGGCTAAACCAGCACGTTTTAGCAATTGTTTTATGTCTTCTACGCTCTCTCCCGCTCTCCCGCTCTCCTCCCCTGCAGAGCGGACAACTGCTGGTTCTTATACTCTGGCCGAGGGGTTAACTAGTTGTTAATTATCTTATTACCCTCGGCCAGAGTCTGCACGTTTGGTAAGGATGCATGACTGTCAGCTTGTTAAATAATCAGTAGCTGATCAGTCATGCATCCTCACAGGGTTTTTAAATATAACTATAAAAAAACAATAACAAAAGACGCAGCGCTTTTATCCGCGCCGCAAACAAATACAAATAATAATAAGTAGGGGCGGACACTCCGCCACAGCATTGTAGCGTGATTTAGTCAGGACCTGCTCAGCCTGAATTCTGTCTACAGAGCCAATTGCTTTTTGTAAAGATCAGGAGTTGGGGAGACAGCATATTGCTGATCAACCTGCAGAATTAGGTCAGTTAATTCGGTGACGCAACAGGTATGCTGACTTTTTATTTTAGCACTGTAAGAAATAATAAACAGTAAACAAAAGCATATCAGAACAGTTCAACTGAACATACTTAAACTGTTAGGTGTTAGAATTATCCGGGCAGAGAATGCTGTCCTAACACAGTAAGTATCAAATTGGCTTAGATATTGCAGAGGCTGTATTTAAAAAAAAAAAAAAGTAAGAGAAAAAATAAATAAATAAACAAATAAATAACAATACATATGTAATAAGTAGTCAATATGCACACTGTTGTTTGATTATACTAACAAACAAGTACAGTACTACTATTTAGCTCCAGTTGGCAGCATAATTGAAAAGAAATAAAGGAAGAAAAAGATGGTGAAAGAGGATAGGGGTGCAGATTGTACCGTATTTTATATGTAATTTATATTTTATATTTAATTTATATGAATTAAATTAAAATCTAATCAAAGAGCACACTCACCACAGACAAAGCTGCAAAATAGTAATCACTATTCTCATCAATAAGTCCACAAGAAATATATTCACCTTTAAGAAATATGTTTGCATTTGTACCAGTTAAACAGATCACATACACAAAGAAAACAAAATAAATATAGGTTAATAACTAATAATAAATTGTAGCCTTGTGTCAATATGATTTCAGACCAAAAGTCTCTTGCACTGTGTTCCAATCCGCCAGTTTGGCGATTCTCCCACAAAGATTTAAATGTATTTAGAAAGAAATTCAGTATTTTCATTCAATGCAAAAGTGTACGAGAATGAATCCTCAGATGGAGGTGTCTTGGTTCAGTTGTGGAAGGATGATTTTAGTGTAAAATTCCTTAGCTCCATCAGACGAGTTAAACACTTTATCTGTACCACTGAACGTGCTCCTCAGCTGAGCTGGATGCAACAAGCCAAATTTAGCTCCAGTGTCCTCACCCAGGAGGAGAGCCCGCGGGCCCAGCAGAAGGAATAGGAGCGTCAATCCTGCAACACGGTTCAGCAGGTTGGTTACATTTCGGCAGGTTGGTTACGTTTCGTGTGGCAAAAAATACACTATATATGTAGTTTACTGCCATGTTAATGATAAATTCAGAGGAGCTGTGTCTCTGTTTGTCTTCAAAGAATGAACTCATAGTCTATTTGAAGTTATGGATAAACACAACAGTAAATCACTGAAAGCAGGAGATGCTCAAATAGGGCACTGTTCTGTTTCTGACAGACATTGATCTACAGTACTCACACCAATAGAAATTTGCTGGAGTAATTTTGCACATTCAGCCATTACGTTTGCCTTACGTTCAATAAGTGCCTTTGGCAGACCTGTCAACTCCCTTATTTTCCGGGACTCTCCCATTTTTTGGACACTTCTCCCGGACAACTCCCGACAGATTTTCTCCCATATTTTGCTCAAAACTCTACTGTTAAACCCCTTTATGTCAGCAAACCTTTCTGTACATAGCAGGGTTTAGGACCCAGGGGAGCCCTGTGGCAGGCATGCATTCAGTGTGAGAGGCAAGCTCACATAGTTAACCATCTACAATGGCAGCGCATGCAATAAGCCCTCCTCGTCCGGTAAAAAAAAAAAAAAGCATTGATCCAAATTTCAAGCTTCTCGGACCACACCGTATTCTTACATACTCCTGAGAAATGTGGGCAAATGAAAAATGGAGATTAAGAAAGTTACATATGCAGAGACCTTTACGTGTTATGACTAGTTCAACACATGATATTGTGTTGTTTTATTGTATGTATATATATATATATATATATATATATATATATATATATATATATATATATATATATATATATATATATGTTGACAGGACCCCCTTGTAAATGCGATCTAGGTCGCAATGGTTTCAATTCCTATATAAAAAAATTAAAATCGGTAGCAGGCATGTTCCCAGACTCACACATTGCAAAGTATTCCGCAGGAAAGTCTAAAAGTCACACAAATTGTGAAAGACATGCGTTTCTATTACAATTTCAGCATCAATATTGCTTTTGAAATTCAGATTGATTAATAATATGTGTTTATATTGTAGCGTCGTACAGAAAATGAGATAGAGCCATTGATGCAGTTCTCAAATCCACAGGCCTTGTTGCGGGTTCTTGGGCAAATGTGTGCAGCTGGGATGCAGAACAGGAGACGTGTTGCTAGGCAACTAATTGAGCAGGTGGGCTCGCCTGGCACTGAGCTGACTGGAAGGTCCAGACTGGCTGGGGGGCATGCCTGGAGAGGCTGTGCGCAGCTGGAAAGGCCTCTGCGCCACAGCTCGAGGCGACTGCAATGCCGTGCTACACAGAGGAGCGCTTTGTTGACATCAAGGAGGAGAGCGTCCGCTCCGCAGGATAACTACTACAGAACCCTTCAACTGCAGGACGGTGCCTGTGAGGGCTCTGCTCAGCCAGGACCGTCATGACCCGGAGTCGTTGGGAGGCCGGGACCGGGAGCAACAGCAGTAGGTTAGTTTAGGGGAGGTTGATCCCAAACAGTATCTCATTATTATTCACACATGTAACACTTCCCCTGTTAGAACCTCCTTTCAAACGCACACACACACACACATATATATATATATATATATATATATATATATATATATATATATATATATATATATATAAAACCATTATATATGATATGGTTTTGTTACATATAAAAGTGAATGTTTACATTCTAGCTGACTTTATATACGGAAAAGGTTGCCAAGATTTGAAATTCAGGACCGACAGTCCAGTGTACCAGTTTATATCCTCAGTAAATAAACACTTTTCTAATTTTCGTTCACAGGAACTTTCACCCAACATTCTTTACTTTTCCTGAATTCCAGATGGTAGCTCCAACTTCAAGGTCAAGTGATATGAAAAAATAGATAATTGCCCAGACCCCATGAGTCTCTGCAGAAAGACTAAACAGACACAATAGGAAATGTAATTGTTTTGGATTTCTTTATTGGGATTTATGTACTCAGCTGCTTCTCGGCCACGGTCTTTCTGCAACAGGAACCCTGATCCTCCTAAATTCCAGTTCCACCTCACTTGCAACTATTATACATTATCAGTCCCATGCCACACAAGTAAAAGGAAATATACTCATTCAGCTGAGCTGTGGGCTCTTAATGGGCCTTTCTTTAAGAATGTTTTTGGTTTTGCTGCATTGACTTGCTAAAACACCACAGAGATGACTCAGGCTTGAAATAATACTGATTGTCAAACTGAAAGGCTTTAAAAGAGTTTTAGTACTTGGAAAGTGATCTGATTGGAGAATCACTGGGGGAATATGTATATTGATTCAAATCCTGAGGCTTTGAAACAGATCATGCATAGAGGTCTCTATGCAATGAGGGTGTTCTTTCATTTATTTATGGACCAAAATATGTTCCACAAGACTGGCTTATACTCAACAATTATCCTGAATAAATACAATAAAACTGAAGCCCTTGTGTATGGGATACATTTGTAATCCACTCCAGTAGATTAAGATATTACAAGGGTATTAGTGTTCACTTGCTACCCTATAATCTGAAGTAATCTTGAGTAAACAAGTATGCTTGCTTAGTATTGTATTATAGGTAAGTGGAGTTGCAGACTACTGTAACTGTCATTGTAAAGTATTTTAATTTCAATAGTAATATCCCTGTACAGTAAGTACTTATAATTTTCATAATGGATATTCAATCTTCCCAAGAAGATGCAGGGCATTAAAGACTTCAATTGCTGTTGCCTAGATATTGGTAATGAAGACACTAAGCTCTGTTCAGGATCTCACATCTGTGGGAAACAGATTAGGCAGTCTCCTTGGAGAGAAAAGCAGGTACAGTATTATATAGGCTTATGGACCAATCCTTTTTTTTAATAATCACATTTCTTGTTGAAGCATCAACACAATTAAATGGCAGAACAAAAATGTACAGACATGGCCAAAAGCGTTTGCATCACCCATTAGAATAAACTAATTTTGCTCCATAAAGCCGAATGAACCCTGCTAAATAATGATACGTTAACATATTGAATTGAATAAAGCTTTGTAGTTTTTCTGTTTACTTAACGTAAAACTGACAAAAATTGAAAAATGTGACATTTCAAAATCTAGCATGAAATACTGTGCTACACTTATGGCTTCCGGTAGACTTTTGCGATATCATTTTGTAGTTTCTTTGATTACATGATGTTAAATAAAATATCTAAATTATGTTGATGTAGTTTTTCTTTTTTTCAAATTATGTCTCAATCCTAAAATTCTAGGTGAATTAGACTAGGATTAGAAGACAAAAATAGCTTGGACCTTTTTAGGCCATTTAAAATTGTAAACAAAAAAAAGCCAAAAACAATGTCGTCTTCCTGTAGAGACTGAATAAGGTAACATCGAAATAAGGTATTCATTGACCAGTTTCAGTGAACCTGATACGTCAATAGGCAAAAGCCAACATACAGCATATAAAGTCACATAATACAAGCAGCTTTGCTTCCACCAAGTGCAGGGATTCTACAACAGCTCCTTAAAGAATAGGAGATGTGCCAGGCCATAGCAACATAGATCTGAAGAATGTATTAGAAAGCTTTTCATCCATTCTTCAAAATATTAAGTGTATTGTATGCCTTATGATAAAATACATAGTTTTAAGGGAACAAAAAAAACAAGATGACATGATTAATGCAAGCCTTTGGGGCACACAGGGAACTGTTTGTAAAGTTGTTTAAGTGCCTTATTGGTCTGAGAATACTTAATATTTCTCAAGGTGACCAGAGGTTGTTCTGTTGAAGCATTTATAAATCCAAATATCCCAACAGAGCCATACAAAGCCATGAGTGAAGCAACAATGATTTCTAAAACCCTTCTGAGGTCTTGCTGTTCAATGCGGCCTTGTGTACAGGGCAATATGGCATTGACAGTTTTATTAAAGTATGCTTTGATGGATTAATTAAAAGTTGATATTCATGAATTTGTTTCTAAATTGATGTTCAACAAGTCAAATACAGTTTATAAAGGTTTAATAAATCAAAATATAAAAAGTCTTTATTTATATAACTCCTAAGGTAAAGCTGGTGGTAAAAAAAATAAAGCTTTATTTTAATAAATTCTTCACCCACTTGACTGTTTCGTTGATCTTAAATCTTTCTGATCATTACGTTGGCTGCAGTGGTGTGACATTGTAAATAACCTACATTGGGGGAAAAATGTAAAACAAACAACAAAAAAACAGACACACAATAAAAATGATCACCCAATGTAGTGATAATGCAAAAATAGATCTGCTATTCAGGTTCAAACGTTCACTTACAAAATGATTTCAAATTAAATGATGTGTGACAGAAAGATAAATGAGTTCCTAGCTAAGGGTGGCTATTTGTGGTGCTAAGGACCACACAGCTCTGCTTGTAGCCTGATGATTAAGTGAGAAATGATTTGTTTTCATACAGGTCTATAAGGGACATGCAGCTGCAACCTCAAGTATAGGATATCCACTACTGACAATGGATTTGCACTATACACTATAGTATTAAAGTTATATTAGTTTGTCTTTTATAAATGTAATCACTTCTCAACAATAGTGAAATGTTATTAGAAATACATTTGACATCAATATTTTGCAAAATAAAAATAAAACAGAAACGTTATCTGTTTGTATTCCCTATATACCTGAATATTTTACTATCTACTTTTTTTCTACAGCTATGGATCATTATAATTCAGAAAACGTCATGTACACCACAGAAGGTTTGCCGCCGCTGTATAAAGTATGGCGTTCCATTCGGCAGTGTCTTTATGAGTCTAAGGAGATGTGAGGAGTTGTAGTCACTATTCCCACAGTCAGGACAAAATAATCCTGTTTACTTTTTAAAGCCATGCCCATGAATGAAAAAATAAAATAAATAAAGGTATTTTAAACCGCAAATGAATGTGAAAATAAGGGGACACGCAGAACTGCAGTATTCTTAAAGCCTCCTGTAGGTTTTGAATGAACTAATCTTTTAAGGCATTAACAGCTTAGCAATTTATACTCATCTTTCTTTCTTTGCTGCACCAATATGCCCTCTTGTGTCATGTAATGCAAATTGCAAATAACATTAAAAAAAGGGAAAGGCTTGGCTTTCAAATGCACAGTTTAAGATACAAAGCTCGATTCAAGCCTGAGTAAGTAAGGTTGCACATCTCACATCATTTAAAAGAAAGATACTGACATGTTTAAGTGAACCACATGTTATAGAATGTCCACACTGGTGTATGTGATTTCTTCAGAGGGAATAGAATGGGAAACCACATACATGATGTATGCAGGCTAACTGTGACAGAAAAATAATGTTCTATTCAATACCTTTGATAGGTAGCTTAAAACTTGGTGGAATCAGAAAGGATAGATGTGGAAAAGTTTACTGTAGTTTTTTAAAGTATAACACACAATCTCTTATATAATTGTAAACTATCCTATCAAAAAAAATATTGTATACTGTATAGAAATATATTACTTTAGGATGTTTTAATATACTGCACACCTTGTACAGTATATAGCATACAGCCTGTATAGTATATAGCACACAGTCATTCTCTTAAAATGCGTAAAAGGGGGCTCATTCTAGTCTGAAAATGATGGCATATACAAATTGAATAATGGTTTACATTGCACCATGAAACAAGTCTGTAAGTTTTCTTAAGCTTAATGCTATTATCAATTGCATCAGACATTCATTAGATAACTTGCTTCATCAAAGTGATTCAGAGATACTAATACTGCAACAGATCTTAACCACCACAGCTTGTACACCTGATCAATTATACACCTTGTTCTACTGTATTTTTTATTGATTTGCTGATATTAATAAGGGGAAGATACTGGTAGGATTTATATAGAGTATACATATTTACCCAAAGCAATGATCTGCAACTACAGGGGCATACAATTCTGAATATGAATTATCACAGACTCCACATACTAATAATGGCATGTCCCGGTACTGAATTCTTTCCTATATGTACAGCAAGTATGTGCTGTTGGCTTTCTTGCAAATGCAACAAAGCATCACAATAGAGATTGCTTCAGATTACATTTCAATGATGACCTGTTCTTCAACGTTTGTTATCTGCAACACTTTTACCACCAGGTTACTCACCTTGGCTGAATTAGCTAGCTTCTCCAAATGAGCATTTAATTTCTTAGCTGTTTGTTTCAATCTTGAAGATTCAGAGGAATGGTCTATTAACTGCTACTGTGAATTGAGTAAAATCACTTGACCCAGTGATATAACTATGGGGTTAATACCACCCACTTTTACCACACATGGTTGCTAAGATGAACCTCAGAACTGAAGTATCCCAAAGAAATTGTTAAAACTCTGAAGTGGTAACAGATGGAGATATGTGGTTGTTTTAGAAGTGTCAGAGTGCCAAGACCCCTGGACTGCATGCTTTCCGTCTGAGAGGTGAAAGGTTAGAATCTTTGGACCTTCAGCTACAGGGAAGCAAGTGTGTTTTGATTGGTTGTTTGGGAATAGAAAGTGCTTCATTCAGATGGGTATAATCGTCAATCGCATGATCATCCCTTGTTTCTAGTCTCTTTAGTCATGAAACTGTGATCAAATTGAGTTCAATATTTCTCTTTTACAGTGTTCTCCTGATTGTTGAACTGGCAAATATATTTATGACAATAACATACTCCATCAATATTCTAGCATTTCAAAACAGTAAGAACAGGAATCACATTCCATTTGACAACAAATAACAGAGATAGTGACCCCCCGTTGCCCTTGGCCAGATTCCTCTCTGCATGAAAACTGAAGCCTCTTTTAAGAGGATACTGCAGCCACACCTCTTTGGAATCTGATCTTGTCATTGGTGGAAAGCTAAGCAAGGTCTGGCTTGGTCAGTACTTGGAGAAGAGACCTGCTTGGAACACTTGGTACTACCGGAAGAACTGTAAGTGGCTCAGAAGGGGGCATTCTTCTCCTTTAGGCTTGAAGTCAATGCTCCATAAGTTACCCCCCTTCAGATTTGCAGTGAAACTAAGCTAATGTCTACTTTGTGGATATTAATGATCCTCATTCTGTTCTATCTTAATATTCTTACCGCATGAAATTTACAATACATAATCCCTTTGCATGTCATTTGGTATTTTATATTTCGATTTTAAATAGTAATGAACATCTTTAATAAAATAAATGTCTGGTTGACAGCAGTTGCTCACATATATTTTGACATACTGTACAATAATGGCCTATTTAGTGAGAAACTTGGACCACACTACCTCATTATGAAAATAAAATGACCCTGCAAAAAATCCTGATGTGTGTTTAAATTCCATTCCAGTTACACATATGAGCCTTGATCATTAAGGTGGTTATTAGTTGTTTAATATTATGCTATCAAAATACAGATGTGTTGTCTTAGCACTAATTAGCTAACACATTCTTTGAAAGGTTCTAGTTAGTCATTGTCAGCCAAACACTCTGTTTGTATGAACGCATTTACTAGGGATTAATTAGCACAATTTGGTTTCGTCTGAATTATATATACTAAAATATAAAGCACCCATTCACTAGGTAATAAAGTGTGTTATTAGTGGTTTCACACAATTTTCAAGGAAAAGCTTCACCCATCTGCAGTTGCTTAAGATGGCTGAGTGATTTAAAGCAAAAGTAATAGTCCATAAAAAATACAACTATAAGAATCGAAATGTTTTTTAATGTGAATAATATATATATATATATATATATATATATATATATATATATATATATATATATATATATATATATATATATACAGTACTGTGCAAAAGTTTTAGGCAGGTGTGAAAAATGCTGTAAAGTAAGAATGCTTTCAAAAATAGACATGTTAATAGATTATATTTATCAATTAACTAAATGCAAAGTGAGTGAACAGAAGAAAAATCTAAATCAAATCCATATTTGGAGTGACAACCCTTTGCCTTCAAAACAGCATCAATTCTTCTAGGTACACTTGCACAAAGTCAGGGATTTTGTAGGCATATAGTCCGGTGTATGATTAAACAAGTATACCAAACAGGTGCTAATGATCATCAATTTAATATGTAGGTTGAAACACAATCATTAACTGAAACAGAAACAGCTATGTAGGAGGAATAAAACTGGGTGAGGAACAGCCAAACTCAGCTAACAAGGTGAGGTTGCTGAAGACAGTTTACTGTCAAAAGTCATACACCATGGCAAGACTGAGCACAGCAACAAGACACAAGGTAGTTATACTGCATCAGCAAGGTCTCTCCCAGGCAGAAATTTCAAGGCAGACAGGGGTTTCCAGATGTGCTGTCCAAGCTCTTTGAAGA
The DNA here is from genome assembly GCA_030684275.1 of Acipenser oxyrinchus oxyrinchus. Classification (NCBI taxonomy): domain Eukaryota; kingdom Metazoa; phylum Chordata; class Actinopteri; order Acipenseriformes; family Acipenseridae; genus Acipenser; species Acipenser oxyrinchus. Next base: position 97,872,778 of record CM060248.1, on the reverse strand, counting down.
AGCACAAAGAAACGGGCAACGTTGAGGACCGTGAGACGCAGTGGTCGGCCAAGGAAACTTACTGCAGCAGATGAAAGACACGTCATGCTTTCTTCCCTCGCAATCGGAAGATGTCCAGCAGTGCCATCAGCTCAGAACTGGCAGAAAACAGTGGGACCCTGGTACACCCATCTACTGTCCGGAGAAGTCTGGTCAGAAGTGGCCTTCATGGAAGACTTGCGCCAAAAGCCATACCTCCGACGTGGAAACAAGGCCAGCGACTCAACTATGCACGAAAACACAGGAACTGGGGTGCAGAAAAATGGCAGCAGGTGCTCTGGACTGATGAGTCAAAATTTGAAATATTTGGCTGTAGCAGAAGGCAGTTTGTTTGCCGAAGGGCTGGAGAGCGTACACAAATGAGTGTCTGCAGGCAACAGTGAAGCATGGTGGAGGTTCCTTGCAAGTTTGGGGCTGCATTTCTGCAAATGGAGTTGGGAATTTGGTCAGAATTAATGGTCTCCTCAATGCTGAGAAGTACAGGCAGATACTTATCCATCATGCAATACCATCAGGGAGGCATCTGATTGGCCCCAAATTTATTCTGCAGCATGACAACGACCCCAAACATACAGCGAAAGTCATTAAGAACTATCTTCAGCGTAAAGAAGAACAAGGAGTCCTGGAAGTGATGGTATGGCCCCCACAGAGCCCTGATCTCAACATCACCGAAGTCTGTCTGGGATTACATGAAGAGAGAGAAGCAACTGAGGTTGCCTAAATCCACAGAAGAACTGTGGTTAGTTCTCCAAGATGTTTGGGCCAACCTACCTGCCGAAGTTCCTTCAAAAACTGTGTGCAAGTGTACCTAGAAGAATTGATGCTTGATGCTGTTTTGAAGGCAAAGTGTGGTCACAACAAATATGGATTTGATTTAGATTTTTCTTCTGTTCACTCACTTTGCATTTAGTTAATTGATAAATATAATCTATTAACATGTCTATTTTTGAAAGCATTCTTACTTTACAGCATTTTTTCACACCTGCCTAAAACTTTTGCACAGTACTGTATATATATATATATATATATATATATATATATATATATATATATATATATATATATATATAGTGGATTGTCTTTCTTTTCACTGTTATACGTGTTTCATAATTCTGGTTCCAAAAGTAACCAATTTTGTGAACCTACATTATTTGTTACTACTGTGGTTGTGTAACAGCTTGATTTTCCTATTTTCAATAAGAGTGGTGTGAGATGAGTATAAAAACCTTGATAAATATGCCAATGCATTGAGTACCAGAAACTGTGTTTCAAGAATCACATTTGATCTTAAAATACATGTTTGCCAGTATATAATGGCAAGCTTTGCTTATCCTCTTAGATAGTGGTTGACCACCCTAGTCCTCACCTACTTCTCTCACTGTTCTGCCTCCTGGAAATGAAGAAACATATCTCTTATAAACTGTTTCATTTACCAAATAATTGACACTTCATATAAGCCTTTTTTGGGTTTACCAAACTGAGTAATAAGCGGGGTTACTTACTGACTGAGACCTGCACCAATGTTTTTTTGTTCCAGCTCCAGTAGGAAAGCTTAGTGACTGAGGCCTGTACTCCAGTCACCTGCAGCAGTATTTCACTGTTCCAGTTCCAAAAGGAAAACTTAGTGACTCAGATCAACTAAACTGTGTCGCTAATACTTCAACTAAAGACGCCATTGTGACTGCTTGAAACTGTGTTTGCTGAACATATTGATAACACAACCAGGGTGGCTCTGATCTTAATGCAGCAAAAGCTCTGGGCTCTCAGAGGCCTGCAACCCACCACCTGAAGCATCAGCAGTCTCAGCTCCAAACAGCAGGAAAGCTCTGGGCTCTCAGAGGCCTGCAACCCACCACATGAAGCATCGGCAGTCTCTGCTCCAAACAGCAGGAAAGCTCTGGGTTCTCAGAGGCCTGCATCCCACCACCTGAAGCATCAGCAGTCTCAGCTCCAAACAGCAGGAAAGCTCTGGGCTCTCAGAGGCCTGCATCCCACCACCTGAAGCATCAGCAGTCTCAGCTCCAAACAGCAGGAAAGCTCTGGGCTCTCAGAGGTCTGCATCCCACCACCTGAAGCATCAGCAGTCTCAGCTCCAAACAGCAGGAAAGCTCTGGGCTCTCAAAGGCCTGCAATCCAGCAGACTCAGACTCAGCATCCCTTTGATATACTGCTTGGCCGAGGATAGGCTGTTTGAGCTTTCCTGGGACAAATCACTTGGACTATTGAGTTACAGAGTGAGTCCAATCATGACTTCTGTCAATACTGCTGGGAAAGCTATGGGATGCATATCATGTAATATGATTAGAGTGTTAGTTGTATTAATTATCTGAAGGATTTTATATGTCTAAAATGCAAGATCAACGAAGAGTTGACAGATAAAAAATATACACTGGAAGAATGTGTTTCCAACCTTAAAGACATCACTAAGTCTGAGAAATGTATTGATTGCAGCTTTAATAGCACTATCTCCATTGGGCCCTCTGATACCACTGATGAAGGGGTGAAGTGGGTCCCTGTGTTGAATTTGGTAAAATATTGCTAAAGTAGGATGCTTTCTTTCACTGGAGGATGTTGAGATATTGATGCATGCCTTTATATCATTTAGTTTTGACATAAAGGCAGGGTTTTGCAATGCTCTGTTTTCAGGTATCCCAAGCTATGTTTTATCATATACCCTCCATTGGCTCCCGGTGCAGTCTAGGATAGATTTTAAAGTCCTACTCTTAACCTATAAATCTCTGAATGGTCTGGCCCCATCATACTTAAGGGATCTTTTAGTCCCTTATATTCCTGGGTGGCCTCTCTGATCCCAGGATGCAGGGCTGCTTACTGTCCCAAGGGCTTTTAAGAAAACACAGGTGGTTGACCGTTCAGTTATAGGGCCCCTGTACTGTGGAACGCTCTCCTTTGCTAGAGAGGTCTCAACTGTTGCAATTTTTAAGGCAAGATTGAAAACCTATTTTTTTATCTATCATTTCCATTTTAATCTGACTGTTATTTTAATTTTACTGTTTTGCTGTGTTTAGTGTTTTTATTTTTACGTACTAGAGTTTTGTTACTGTTTATGTTTTTTGCAGTTTTATTGTTGATGTTTTGAACGGTTTTCTGTTAAGCGCCCTGAGATGGCTCTGCCATGAAAGGCAATATATACATAAAGTTTGATTTGATTTACAGGCTACTCAAGAAAAATGGCCTTAATTATACACAGAAAGAGAACGTCTCTTTTAGGTCACATAATGAAAGAACTACAGCTATGGCCAAAAGTTTTGCTCCACCTTATAGAATGACCTAATTTTGCTTCATAAAGTCAAATGAAACCTGCTGAATAACGTTATGTTAGCATATTGAATTACAAATACCGCTTTGTAGTTTTCCGTATACTCAACAAAAACTGTCAAATTGAAAAACTATGACATTTTAAAAGCTATCATGGCATATTGTACTACTATTATGGCATCCAGTAGACTTTTGCAATATCATTTTGTAGTTTCTTTGATTACATGGTGTTAAATATAAGATCAAAAGCATGTTTGTATAGTTATTTTTTTAAATTTTTTTTATTATGCCTCAATTCTAGGCAATGCAAAACTTTTGACCATAGCTGTATATCAAGGTAAATATAGGTATTACCAAATCTTAGATTAAAAGAAACATTTGGCTGAGATTAATCACCTTTTAACAGATGTACAATACCCTTAAACAATTTTGAAAAGCGGCTCTGAATTTGGCAGAAGCAATAAAATACCTGAATAAACAATGGGCTGAAATAATACAGTCGTTTTAGACTGGGCTTGTGATGATGGATCATTTTAGCAGCCACAATGACAAATGAAGGCAGTGATGTATAGAGGGTGTTAAAGTAATGTTTCATTGGTCTCAGATCACCTGTAATGCGCCATTCCATTACCTCATTGCAAGGAAAAATATTATCTTTTTAAAGTGGAAAATAAAAATACACTGCAACTTCGTCGCCGCTAAAATAGCACATTTGATAATAAGCGTTCTGAAGCTAATTCAGAGGCAGCATTAGCATAAATTACTGGAGTTAATGTGTCCAAAATAAACCCAGCGGTCATGACAAATGAAGATTGATATGGTTATGAGAAACATGTTTTTGCAGTTGGCACTTATGTCTTTACTATGTCCAACAGTACATCTCATGGGATTTACATATAACTTCCCTGCATGTTCGTAATGAATCATAAACCAATGAAAAACCAATAGTGTTCAAACTATACTTATCACACAAATGCAGCCTGAGATTGTGAAATGGCTGAATATATTTTGTCTAGATTCAGTGAATCTCTAAAACAAAAATGCACACAATTAAAAAAAAAAAAAAAGAAAATCCTGAAATAGCAGTGAGAAACCAGGTTCCACTTCATAATGTGCTCTCCTATTTCTGTATAAGGAGCATTATGCTTAATCTATGGCTTTATACTGAGGTTTGTACCCAGAACCGTTGTAACCAAGCTAATTGTGGATAGCTTTTTATATAATTGAGCGGTCAGGTAAAGTGTCTTGGTTACCCAAAGCCAAGCTAAAGCCTTCAAGCATATATATGTAATGAGATTTATTTACAGTACTGTCATCAAAGGACAACAAATTCATAATATAATGAGTTACTATTTACAAACTACTAATAACATAGTTTAGCTTGTCATTGACCCCTGTGGCTCCCAAGTCTGCTGGAGCAAATAAGAGTATGGGCTTATACTGTTTTCTGTGAAAATGTAGTTACTCCTTCCATTTCATATATTCTGTGTGCCTGTGTCCGAGTGCAAAACGGGGGGCTCTTATGTCTATAAAACTGTTTTACTACACAGAAGCAAGGTACGTTGTGACAGTAACATTTATAAAAGACCACATTAAAGTGTTTGTAATTGGATTTCTAAAACATTTTCACTTTTACTTACTCTTAAACACATTTTCCAGCATGCAGCCAGTAACAGAAGACTTAAAAGGCACTATGAGGGTGCTTGTGCTATGTAAGTACTAACTTTCCATATAATCAAGGTTCCTTTATGTAATAGGAGTGTGCCTATAGGCTGTGTGCATGATTATACGGTAAGCTGGTACTTATTAAACATCCTCATAGTGCCTATATTGTAGCACAAATATTACTGCAATATAGGGGTCAGGGGACTTTTCTGTGGTTCATGATGATGAATAATAAAGAGCAAACACTTTAAAATATTCACTTCACAATATTATGCAGTACATGCAACCTGAAAGTAACATGATTCAGGTAGCAATCATGGGTTGATGTAGAATGAGCACCACATGCAGACTTAAAGGGAGCGTCAAAATAGAGTTAAGCTTAAATGAAGGACACGTTTGAGTATGGGCCAGCATTGAGAGGGACGCTGTGGAGCCCGGGCACCACAAGCTTAATCTTTGTGCAGCACTTGTCTTCAGAGTGTCCCTTCTGCAGTCTATTTTGTTATTTTTTTTTTTACATACGGGGAACTTTTATCCCCTCATTTTTGTTTCCCCTGCTTTTCGTTGTCCACTGGAAGATGATTTAGTTTTAAAATGTCTACTCACCCTCTGCACTTTATCTTTCTCTTCACAAGCCGATGGTGACTGCATTTCTCCTCTCGCTGGACATCATTCAACACAAAAATCCAGCAAAAGGTTCCTGGGGGAGTCTGTCCGTCCTGTCCACCCGACAACCCTGCTGGTCCTTCTCCCCTTGTGTCTGCTGTTCGTGCCACCTTGGACCCACTGATGCCGCCGTTGCGATCATTCAAGCTCATGTTGCTACTAATTCTGCCGGGCTCCATGCGCTCCCAATTCCGCTGCCTCTCCTCCTCAAACAACTAATTTTCTGCTGTCTGTATTTACCCTTTCACTGGCGTAATCATGTATAGGCCAGGCTAGATCGCATGCTACAGGCAGTTTAAAATAAAAGATTATACAGTTGCCATTTTCATAATTATTTATTTTCAAATTAAATTAAATGAAATAGGACTTTTGCGGCCACTAAAACCACTCACCTACGTTACATATTGCAGCCTGGATTACTAAAAGATGATATGGCCGCTTGCTCCATCTACTCTCTCTGTCACTCCCACCTTTAACCGCGCATGCCCTTCTGCTGAGCTGGCAATCTTCACGCTCTCGTCAGAAAGCTTTCCTATGCTTTATCAAGCGTTCGCTTTGCCTTGTTACACTTTTTCCATTTGCATTATTCTTCAAGGCAGGACCTTCATATCTCGTCTGCTCGCTCGATATACTACAGTAAAAAATCTGTCCCATCAGAATATTAGTACTATGCACGGAGTGGGGGTCATCTCTCCGCCAGGAGCACCAGAGGTTTCCTCCACAGTTCTCTATCACTCTCGGTCTCCTTGGGGAAAGTAACGGTTGCTTCTCAGCGTTGAAGGCCGATTGGATCAGTCTCACCTCCACGTGGGCGGCTCTCTGCGAGCCATGGGAAAACGCTGTACTCTTTATTAATTATCTGCTTTCATCTATGCCTCTTTTTCAGCATTCCTGTCTTCCGTGTAGCTCAGCCTCTGAAGTTTTTTTTTTTAAATTATGTCTCAATCCTAAAATTCTAGGTGATGCACAACTTTTGACACAGCTGTATATTATGGTAATTTAGGTATAGGTAGATACAACTTAAACAAACATTTGGCTAGGATGAATCCCATTTTAGCAGATGTACAACAACTTTAAACAATTTTCTGGAGTGGCTCTGAATTTGGCAGAAGCAATACAAGACAACAAAAAAGCTGCTGAAATAATACAGTAGTTTAGACTGGGCTTGTGAAGATCGATCACTTTAGCAGCCACAATGACAAATGAAGGCAGTGATGTATAGAGACGCAGCAGGGCAGGCAAGGTGAAAGGCAGAAGTGACAGAGCGAGTCACCGCCATGATGGCGACTATCCACGAGCCAAAGAGAAACCCTGTATTCTTTACTAATTATTTGTTTTAATCTGTGCCAGTCTCCCTCACTAGAGAACCCTTCTTTGCATGTTCTTTCTCGTTTTCAGCGTTCCTGTCTCCCCTTGTGGCTCTGCCTCGACAGTCTGGCCTCGCTGACTTCCCTAAGCCTAGGCGACCCTTGTAAGCAGTGGAGACTTCTAGACTTCTCTTTGATCTATACACTATCCTTTTCTTCATTTCCCCTTGGGGGAAGTAATGCTTGCTTCAAAGCCTTGGAGGCCAGTCGGTTCAGTCTTACCTCCAGAAGGGCAGCTGTCCACGAGCCAAAGGGAAATCCTGTCCTCTTTTTAAAGTCATAAGCACATAATTCCTATTTCAATTCCTGGTTGCTACTCCATGCAGCCCTTGCTCCTGTTCTGTGAAGCTCCAGTTCAAAATAAATAAACCTGATTTTTACTTAATATCACAGAAAGAGGAGGTCCCTGGCTCTGTTTTTTCTATCCCAGCCTCTACTCTTTCAAATTTCATTTATACAGGTGTGGGAGGGTGCCCTGCCCTGCCCTGCCCCTGTGTGCAGTTTGTGTTATGTGTTGTATGTGGCATGTTAATGTTATCTGTTAAATATATTATTATAGTGATGCACAGAGTGTGGGTTATGTAGCACAGGTGATGTAAAATGTATAATTGTATTTAGGCATGGGGATTGCACAATCACTTCATGTGCAGATTAAAATGGGTATTTGTATGGGGGCATGGGATGTGCACAATTAGTCCATGTGCAGTCTGCCGCGATTCAAGTGAATGATTGATTAGTAATCAAGTCTCTGCACAGCTGTATAAAACAGTGAGTGTTTCACACATACAGGGTTAGGTGTTCAGAGTGGAGAACAGGAGTAGAGAGGGGAGAGTAAAATTAAAACTAAAAAGCAATTGCTACTTGTGCTGACATAGCTCAGCACGATACTTGTTTGTTTAGCGTTCATCCACTGTTTGTTTGTCTAATTGTTTTGGCCAACGTGCCATTTTGTTTTGTTCAACTGTTTTATTTGTTTATTTATTAAAATGTGCAAACAGTGCATTAATTTCACTCGCAGTGCTATCTGTTTCTTCCTGGTCTGACGTCACCGCACAAGGCAACTTGCCAGAGTGTGCCAGAGAGCTTTTAGGAATTTACTGTGCTGTATACCACTGCTAACAAGATGATTTCTGCTTAAGATTTGCATAATACCGTACTGTATTAACAAATATACTGTATTTTAGAAATTCATTTGTTAATTAAAAAAGAATCCATTAAAGCAAAAAACCTGCTCATATTAAATTATATTTAAATTAGGGCTGTCTATTAATTGCAGTTAACTTCTGCGACTAACGCGTTAATTTTTTGGGAGATTTTTTTTTTTAACGCACATTAATCACACTCCTCTGTCTCATCCCTCTTAGCATACCGTAATTAATTTCCTGCGGCTCCATTTTAATACACTCGAGTGCATGCCAGGATTGAATAAGTGTATTCATCATTTGAATATAAAATTAGTCATGGAATCACATTATATAGCAAAGCACTCCCACTGAAGGACTTGTGAATGGGAAGTCTATTTAAAAAAACAAACTTTCTGACGGTTCATTTAGAAAGAGTTACTTGTGTCTAGTGTCAAAGTGAGTTCCAGTATCACAGAAGTGCATCTAGTCTGCTGTACCACCTGCATGCTCAACATGCTTTCACTTCTCAAAATACACTTTCTAGCAGCTCTTCTGCTACAGACAACAACAATACAACAACAAATGAAACCCGTCAGTTTCGATGGAGTTTTAGAAATGCAGGATCAATGCAAACCCATGAGTCAAGCGAAGTACGAGACTATAACCAGTGGTGTTGCAAAGTGGATAGCTATGAACTGCAAACCTGTTAGCATTGTAGCTTTGTTTTATTTCAATAACCACATTTATTTTAAACAATATTATTTACAATTATGGAGGATATAACCGTCACTCTGTGAAATTTTTGTTTTATATAGGCAATTTCAACTTATTAATAAAAGAGAATTTTAAATTATTATTTAAACAGCAATGAAAAACATCAGGTAATGACTAAAGGAAACTGTTTTTTTTTTTAATGCAATAAGGTGAGTAATAAAGTGACTCCACTGTGATTTAGCAGTTGGTTCAAACAATTTAACAACAAATGCTGGATTGTAAATAAATATACAACTATAAAGAGGGACCAACAGATAGAATCCAGAAATAGGAAAAAGGTTTTTTTATGCTGGGTTGTTTTTTGGATAATAATAATAATAATAATAATAATAATAATAATAATAATAATAATAATAATAGCATAATAAAAGCATCAGTAATAAAACAAGCTTAATGAGATTGATATAGTAATTGTATCAATTAAATATGCGATTAAATAAACATTGTATTTGTTCAGGGGGGTTATTTTTTTAAGTTGTGAAAATGTATCAATCTCAATAAATACAAGTAAATACTGTCTATCTGAAAAACACCATCTCCTTTGGTTCTGCAATGGGTGCAACGTGACAACAACTTTATATGTTACTTAATACCATATTTGCAAGTATTCATATCAATAGATGCAATAGTTTGTGCCATGTTTAAAACTACTAATTTGTGAAAAACAAGGGGTCACAAATGGAGATTAGATAAAGGGGCATTCAGAACAGAAAATAGGAGGCACTTTTTTACACAGAGAATTGTGAGGGTCTGGAACCAACTCCCCAGTAATGTTGTTGCAGCTGTCACCCTGGGATCGTTCAAGAATTAGTTGTTGCACATTGCATTTTAAGAATACATGCTGCTAAAACATTGCTTAATTACATAATAGCCGAAGGCTAGTGTCACTTAGAATAGAAGGACGCAGTCTTTTTAACTATTGGGAGTTTACCTTTTTTGTCTGATGTGATTGTGTCATTGTTTGTAATTGGTGCACTTGATGCAGGCTACGTGCTGCATGTTGTGTTAATTTACTCTACTCAGGATTTATACTATTTATTAATGATGTAATTGGCAGCTAATTTCCTTGTTTGTCTTTTCTGCTATATATATATATATATATATGCTGTGTTGGAGAGAATCAAGGGAGGGGTCTGAGGCATTACAATCTGTGTGAGAGGAACAGCAAGGATGGGCAGGGCTGCGGCGTGCATTGAAGTCTATGGAAAGAAAGTGAGAATATTGATTCTGGTTGTTTTGTGAGCCATATAGACACTGGATTGTTTGTAGTGAAACAATCTGTTTGAATGATATTTTGCACAAGAGATTATTGGAAGACTGGAAGTTTTCTTATTGCTGTCTGTATTTCCTTGTTAAGATTCACTTTAACCAATCCACTGCAGGGTGGCCGACCTGTTTGTGTGTGGTCTACAGTTTAAAGTATATAATGATTAAGATTTCCATTACATGAGAGTAAATGTTAAAACTTCATGCTGATTTGAACTCGGCTCTCACCAAGATAAGCACCAACTAAGATGTAGCTTTACAGTAAACTAATGTGATCCATCTGTGTCTCCATCCATTTGCGTTTCCTTCCATATGATGATGTAGATATCCTTCTGCCTGGTGTTGATGGCTGAAGTGTAATGATGGCTCCAGGGATCAGATTATTTTGCCTCCCTAGCGCATCAGCATACACAACGGCTGTGATGCTGGCTCTGGGGATCAACCACAGCGCAGTCTCCCCAGCGCATCAGCATGGCAACCGTCTGGATTGAGCTAAGTAGTGTACATCTCTGGGGTCTTCAAGTGGGCACCTTCCATCCTCTGTGTTTCGTCGACTAGCCCACGACACCTCAAGAGTGCTAGACGGTGATTCTGGCGTCCCAGCATCACCACCCTCCGTCCCCCACTCAACTCAGCCCAGTTTACTTACCCGTACATCAGCGTTTCTTTCTTTCTATTGTGCTTTCTATCTATGTATGCTTGAATTGGTGGTAGTCGCATTCCAGAAACGCTATCCTCCCACTACCCATTTTGATACCCTAATGATTACTTCCATTGCCATGGTAAAAGCCAGTGGAGAAATGGTGCATCCTGTCATTATTCCAACTTCTAGGCATTGCCATGTAGTGCTGAATTCTGAAGTTGAAAAACTAAATTGCAACTCTCCAAAGTAGGCTTTCACTAAATTTGTTATTGTCATCGGTACACTGAAAAAATCAAATGCTGCCCAAAGAAGTTCATGTGGCACTGAACCATATGCATTAGCCAAATCCAGGAATGTCACATGGAGCTCCTTCCTCTCCTTTTTAGCTGATTGAATTTGTTGCCAGATCACATTGATGTGTTCTAAGCATCCTGGGAAACCTGGAATGCCCGCTTTTTGTACTGAAGTGTCAAGGAAGCAATAATGCTGAAGAAAATCTTGCCTTCTACGTTTAATAGGGAAATAGGGCGAAACTGACTGATGCTTGTAGAATCTTTTTCTTTAAGTATAAAGACTCCACCTGCTTGGCACCATGCTCTTGGTACAAACTGTTTTTCCTATGCCACTTTCATCAATTTCCACAGGATTCGTAGAACTCCTGAAGCACTCTTGTACACTCTGCACGGAACTCCATTAGGCCCTGGAGATGATGAAGCCCTTGCTTTTTTCACAGCTTGCTCTACTTCTTTCCACTTAGGTGCACAGTCCTCCATTTGGTATTCTAGTGGATTGATAGGTGGGATGTCGGAAGGAATTTACATAGGCTCCTGCCTTTTTTAATCTGTATGTGTTTCCTCCAAATATCTCTCCAGCTCAAACTTAAATGCTTTTAGTGTGCCATTCTTCTCATTGGTGAAATAACTTCTTTACAAATTTGAATGGGTCTTTATAAAAGTTACTTCTCGCACGCTCCTTCTTTTTGTAGCATTTCCGTAGGCACTCAGCTCTGCGCAATGTTGCAAGCTTGTCTTTTATGACCTTTTGTATGAGATTGAGTCCCTCCTTCTGAATTTGTTCTGCTGTTCTCCATTGCTTCCTCAGTTCTCTAACTAAGCGCTCAATCTCCTGCTGCCGTCTAGACTTTCGAGGAATAATTTGTATTTTTTCCTTCCTAATTTACTACAGCTATGTCAGATCCTTTGCAGGCTGTTCCATCGGTGGTTTGGGCTGGTACTGCAGCCCTGATAACTTCACAGTACACTTTATAGTAATAGTATTTTGTGTTTCCTTTGTTGTTATTGTGATTAATTATCTGGTTGAGTTCGGGTGGTTTATTATATTGGTTTATTTGATTATTGTATGTTACACAAGATTTATAGATTTATTTATTTGAGTGATTTCTGTGGCACTAGAATTCTTCTTGTTTTGCACTTTTCCTGTGGGTTGGACAGAGCTGCCACCCACTGCTTCTGGTACAGCTGCAACTGAAAAAAACCCAAGGTTTACCTGAAGGGATATTGTGACAACCAGCCTGATTTCCACACTGTGATTGTGTGTGGGGGTGGGTGGGTGGGTGGGTGTGGGATGGGGGTAATACATATAGATTACTTGTGTACCTGGGTTATAATATTTCCCAGGTTTTTAGTTGCTATAGCCCTTGCCTTATTGGCTATGTATTAGACAAATATGAATCCTATATTATTTCTGACTTCTCTGTAAATATCATCCCTGCAGTTTATGGTATATAATAAAAATGGACCTCATAGTATGTAAAGGAAACTAAATGTGTCCCTGTATTGCATATTGTACAGTACATATAGCAGATGCTGGCAGTTCCTTTTTTGTTATTTTTACTTATCCTGCCACACAGTAGCAGATTTGGATGCCCTCGTCCTTTAACTTTGTATTAATTCAGCTGGTGTTCTGATTTATTGACCTATTAACATTACCAAAGACAACACAGTTAAGTTGTGAAGAGATCCACAAAGAACAGGTATATCATTTTAGGGCAAGTCTATTAAGATCCTCCACAGTTCCGATTCTTATATTTGATTACCTTCGTTACCGGTATATGCAAGCATCTAAATTCTGTTTTGACTAAAGAGATTTTCATTCAAAAATGCACTCCTGCCTTTTGACCACAAGGTGTCACCTCATTACAGTTTTTGAACACCAGTCTTGACATCTTACAGATTCCACTGCTGGCTAGTCCCACTGAACATGATCTTCCTTATATTCTGTGCAGATCTAAACCAGTTATGGGAGACCATTTTAATAAGGAGAACTATACATAACTGTTAACAGTAATAAGAATTAAAATAAATAATACATACCAAAGTAAAAAGACACAGTTTGAATTACCTCATACATTCTCTCCAATAACAAAAGTGACCACAAAGTCCAGTACTCATTACTACAGATCGTTTCATAACAAACACATTTTAATGTGCCGTCTGTCTTTAGTTTACCATTAGAAACAGTACAAATAGTGTGTCCTTGACCATAGCAGTTTATTGATAAGTAACAGCCCATACGGAAAGAAAATATTTTTTTAATGTATTTTTTTTACGAATGGGAAACATGTTAAATATATGAATAATATATTTATAACCTTACCATATGTGTTCAACATATAAAATAAATATATGGCTCACAGATTAAATTTATATTTAAAATATATTCCAAATGCACCAGATATTTTTAATGTATTTTCTATACATTACTAATTCATTTTATTTAACTGACTAAAAATATATTTTACAATATATTGTTATCAATATATATTTGCAACACATTTACCATACATTTTAAAAACATTATTTATGGATGCTATTTAAATATATAAAAAATATATATTTAGCAACAAACTGGTGTAAATATTTTGGAACTGAATAAAAATACATTAACACTAGAACCACCGGAGTTATAGGCATACCTAGAACCTCCATGAGCCTGACGGCCGTATTAAAAACAATATAATTATAATAATGAAAGGGTAAGCAATCCGATTGAAGTCGTAGTTTTATCCAGCCATGTTACATAAAGCATCTGCACAACCGAAATAATGTAAACAAGTGGGCATTTGAACATAATATACACACATATTACATGAAGCTCAACTGCAAAAAATGATGTAAAACAACAGAAATGAGTGTTTATACAGGTATATTATTTACACACGATACTATACAACCGAAACTATGTATGTAAGTAAGCAAGACAAAATAGAAAATAATTGGGTTTATATACTAAAACGCGCATATACCAGTCAATAATAATAATAATAATAATAATAATAATAAATAAAATAAAATAAATAAGAAAAAAATAATAAAAAAATAAAACTTTTGAACAGAAATGTGTTTATATACAGGTATATTATTATATAAAATTGCTCCCAACAAAACAAGTAACATACATACAATTGAAAATAAATGTGTTTATGCAGCCTATAGACATAAAAATCATGCAAACTAACTATGTGAAAAAAAATGGACAACTGCTTTCATACAGGCATAGTTGAAACACGGTAACAAAAATAAACAAATGTGGTTTACAAGCACAGCAGCACAATATGTTCTCAAAGAAGCCTAAGTGTTCTCCTAATCACTTTCTTCCTCCACACGATTTGGGCGCAGATGATGTCTTGTTACTATTGCATTTGTCAGCTGGCACAGAGGTCGATACCTTCAGCCCTGCTTTTCCTTCTGTACAAAGTATTTCTGAAGACATTCTATACTACAACGAAAACTAAATAAATAAGACGAAATTGAAACTAAAATGTGTTTATATACCATACAGTCCTAAGAAGTGCATATGGTATAGGCTGCAGTAGGCAGCCAGGTGCACAGGGAAAAAAAGGTGATCGATCGCACTTTAATTATTTTTATCTCACGTCTACAGTTACTTTGCACTTTTCTGTACAAAATGATTCTTTGGCTCGCTGCAATAGGCTATACAGTATAGTTACTCCTAGTTATTGCCTATGCATTTCTTGCAATTGGTGTCTATTTCATTGCAAAGAATAAAAGTGTTGATGCTGTAATATACTGTATTGTAAAACACATTAACTTATGTACCATCCACCTGCAAGACGAAGTATGGAATTGATATTTTAGACCAGGCAGCATGGAAATACCCCAATGCACCTGGTCTAAATGCCAACTCCATACTTCGCTGTATTCACAGTTTCATTCGTGTAAGGGCTGCAGACTAATCTAATCAATCCAATACATCACCAGCACTGCCCTGACTGATGCATACACACATACATATACTGTATATATTTTTTTTTTAATAGAATACTATACTGAATAATCAAAATGCTATATATATAAATATAGTGCTCTATATAACCATCAATATGATGGCGTCAGGCAGTTCTAGGTAAAAGTGTCCCCCACCTGGGATTGAACCCACAACTCTCCAGTCAAGAGTCCAGAGCCTTAACCACTACTCCACACTGCTATACATACATACATACAGTACTGTGCAAAAGTTTTAGGCAGGTGTGAAAAAATGCTGTAAAGTAAGAATGCTTTCAAAAATAGACATGTTAATAGATTATATTTATCAATTAACTAAATGCAAAGTGAGTGAACAGAAGAAAAATCTAAATCAAATCCATATTTGGTGTGACAACCCTTTGCCTTCAAAACAGCATCAATTCTTCTAGGTACACTTGCACAAAGTCAGAGATTTTGTAGGCATATAGTCAGGTGTATGATTAAACAATTATACCAAACAGGTGCTAATGATCATCAATTCAATATGTAGGTTGAAACACAATCATTAACTGAAACAGAAACAGCTGTGTAGGAGGAATAAAACTGGGTGAGGAACAGCCAAACTCAGCTAACAAGGTGAGGTTGCTGAAGACAGTTTACTGTCAAAAGTCATACACCATGGCAAGACTGAGCACAGCAACAAGACACAAGGTAGTTATACTGCATCAGCAAGGTCTCTCCCAGGCAGAAATTTCAAGGCAGACAGGGGTTTCCAGATGTGCTATCCAAGCTCTTTGAAGAAGCACAAAGAAACGGGCAACGTTGAGGACCGTGAGACGCAGTGGTCGGCCAAGGAAACTTACTGCAGCAGATGAAAGACACATCATGCTTACTTCCCTTCGCAATCGGAAGATGTCCAGCAGTGCCATCAGCTCAGAACTGGCAGAAAACAGTGGGACCCTGGTACACCCATCTACTGTCCGGAGAAGTCTGGTCAGAAGTGGCCTTCATGGAAGACTTGCGGCCAAAAAGCCATACCTCCGACATGGAAACAAGGCCAAGCGACTCAACTATGCACGAAAACACAGGAACTGGGGTGCAGAAAAATGGGAGCAGGTGCTCTGGACTGATGAGTCAAAATTTGAAATATTTGGCTGTAGCAGAAGGCAGTTTGTTCGCCGAAGGGCTGGAGAGCGTACACGAATGAGTGTCTGCAGGCAACAGTGAAGCATGGTGGAGGTTCCTTGCAAGTTTGGGGCTGCATTTCTGCAAATGGAGTTGGGGATTTGGTCAGAATTAATGGTCTCCTCAATGCTGAGAAGTACAGGCAGATACTTATCCATCATGCATTACCATCAGGGAGGCATCTGATTGGCCCCAAATTTATTCTGCAGCATGACAACGACCCCAAACATACAGCAAAAGTCATTAAGAACTATCTTCAGCGTAAAGAAGAACAAGGAGTCCTGGAAGTGATGGTATGGCCCCCACAGAGCCCTGATCTCAACATCATCGAGTCTGTCTGGGATTACATGAAGAGAGAGAAGCAACTGAGGCTGCCTAAATCCACAGAAGAACTGTGGTTAGTTCTCCAAGATGTTTGGGCCAACCTACCTGCCGAAGTTCTTTCAAAAACTGTGTGCAAGTGTACCTAAAAGAATTGATGCTTGATGCTGTTTTGAAGGCAAAGGGTGGTCACACCAAATATGGATTTGATTTAGATTTTTCTTCTGTTCACTCACTTTGCATTTAGTTAATTGATAAATATAATCTATTAACATGTCTATTTTTGAAAGCATTCTTACTTTACAGCATTTTTTCACACCTGCCTAAAACTTTTGCACAGTACTGTACATACATACATACATACATACATACATACATACATACATACATACATACATACATACATACATACATAATTGTATTGAAATTGTATTTAGCTTTTTTAATTTAATATAAATCAATATATTTATTATACAAACCATAAGAACACAAGAAAGGTTACAAACGAGAGGAGGCCATTCAGCCCATCTTGCTCGTTTTAAATATGTATTTGTCATACAGTATATGGATATTGCCGGAGCTTTTTCGTGAACTTTTTCGTGGTTTGGTTCGGGTGCTTCCTGCATGCATAGCAATTGCTTTCTTTCAGTTTCGTTTTTACTTTCATCGCTCTCGTCACACGTACCTCCTCTCTGTTCACCCACCCCGAACACAGAAACATACAGCTTTATACTCGTGGCCACCTCTGAATTAACAACCAATTAATTAATTCAGAGACACATTCTACACGGGTTTAGTGGGATGGGGCTTTTAACCCCATCCACATTGCCAAACAATATCAAAGAAAATCACTTGTTTTAAATAAACATAAAATACCTTTTACATACAACACCAATCACCTCACCCGTTTAAATAAACATAAACAATACATTTGAAATCATAACAATACATTCTCCCATTCCCAATAAAAACCAAACAATACACCACAATACATTTAATTAGAAGCAGGGCTAAGCCCCGCCCTCCTCTTTATATGCAGGGCTCTTTTCTACCCTGCCACAAGCACAAAAATCAAACCAAACTAAAAAATATGTCTGAAAAAGGCAGCAAAGTCCTCTTGGAGCTCGGAAAACAAAATACATGTTTTCTGAGGAGGAGCTGAGAGTCCTTACGGCTGAGATCACTTTGTATGAAATGTAGTTATTTGAAAAAGCCTCAGCCAACATCAGCTACCAAAGAGGCCATATGGTCCTCCATAGTGGAGAAAGTCAATGCTGTCAGTGTTACCAGGAGGACAGTCAACCAGGTGACTATATTAGGTCTAGGATGACCTGCGGAGTGAAACAATAACGCCTTACCACCACACCCAAACAAAGTGACCCTGGGTTTGAATATGCAGGGTCTTCTCCGTCTTGCCCTTCTCCAAACGTTTTCCTGCCTGTCCTCAACAAGAGCCAAGCGTCGCTGTGTCAGGAAGTGTACCACAGCAGCCATCCTGAGGCCAATGAAAGGCCCCCTTCCAATTCCATGCTCTTTTCTTCATTTGAATGCATTTCAATATTATTTTAATGGATTAATGATGGCAAAGCGCCCATTTGATAGCGGGTGCAGAACCATTCTTTACATACACAGCATTTTTAGTGGCTGCTAAAGTCTCACTTTACACATGACACATGACAATTAAAATGCGGTTTGTGCTTGCAAAATGCTGATTTTGGCCAAAATATGTGTGTTATGCAGCAGCAAATCACTTTGCATGTATCCTTACATCAGCCCCTAAATATCTTAAAGGGTGATTGCTGCTTTTCTGATTTACGTGCTTATTTATCAGTCAATTGCTCTCATCTCATCGGCTTGTGTATTAAAACTAAATTCTAAAACAGAAGGGCTTCGTGACATCATTATGCATTCATGTGCAAAACGCAAGTTAAAAAAAGTGTAAATATCTTTTGTTTAAAAATAGAAAGCGCAACATCATTGATGTGCTGAAATTGCATGTGATGTGGATGAAGAACAAATGTATGTGCCACCATCTTACTTAAAATTGATAATAAAAGCATGCCTGCTTGTGCAATTTCATACTTCACTATGCATACAATTTCAATGAGATGGTTTGTTTCTTACAGACTTTTTCTGAGCATCATTTTAATGATCATGTTGCTAAATGTGTACTTTAGCCCTTTAATTGTGACCATTGCTCGTTATAGTTATCTACTAAAAGCTGCTAATCTGCTTTAAAAAGTGCAAACATTTAAGCGCTTTGTGATTGGTGGTCCACTATGAAAGGCGCTATATAAAAATAAATATATTATATTATATTATTTACTATAGTCAATTTAATGAGAGTCCAATGCATCATTTGAACTTTATGTCCTCAGTTTTAAATCAATACCATTAAATACCAGTGTTTAATAACCATGTGAAAATAATGCCTGAGGGTAAATATCGCGGCTCATGTGAATAGAAAAAACTGTCTAGAAATAGTTGTTCTGTGTCTTGAATGATTCAGGGTTAGGGTTCAGATAACGAAGACGTGGAGTTCTGCGGTTTCGGATAAGATGATACAGACTCGGCAGTCTGATTGATTACGCTTTCCTGTTGTTACGCTACAATCCATATTTTGGATTTTTTTTTCTTTTTTTATTTAGACACTGCAAGAGCTTTTAATGCTATAGTGCTACTTTGGATGTTAATTTATTATTTTGTGTTGTATTTTCCCATTGGACACTGCAATTTCTTACTTGCAGAAATTATGTAAGCCCTTTATTTTAGTGGACCTGAAATTTCACGTGTTTATATATATTTTTTAAATGTAGTGACTTTTATTTTAGCTTTTTTCATCTACAAATGTGTTTTTTTCATGATGGGATTTTGTACTGTACACTGCAGCTTTAAAGTTTAATGTTTGTTCTGTGAAAAGACTTGAAATGACAAAACAATGGACATACTGCAGCAGCTTTGAATTGTATTTCACCAGTCATTAAACATGTTAACTGCACTTCTTGATTCTTTATCGTGACTGTGTGCTGTGCTCTACCTGAATTTTAAGTATGCCCAATTGAAAACATAATCTATCTATCTAACATTAAAAATACTCCTTCTGCAACACTGCCTGTAATTTCGCCTCCGCCTGAGTCAACTATGTTAATTTTACATGTGGAAAATAGTCCAGTCAGACAGATGTAGGCCTAATCGCTTTATTTAGACAGTCTTATGACACCGGATAAGGAATTTTTTAACAGTTTTGCACTTTCCAAATTGCATTTTCCCAGAAATAATGTTGGTGAAATCAATATTTTTAAATATCATATTTAAGAAAATCAATTGCAAAGAAATTAAAACTATATATGTGGACATCTAAAAATACAATTTAAGTGTAATTAAAGCAAAGCCAGTGGTGAAAACCTATAATATAACCAGCCAATTCTGGAACAGGAAATACATGCGTATTGATCACTTTTATATGAACAGAGCTCATTACTAAGAACATAAGAAAGTTTACAAATAAGAGGAGGCCATTCGGCCCATCTTGCTCATTTGGTTGTTAGTAGCTTATTGATCCCAGAATCTCATGAAGCAGCTTCTTGAAGGATCCCAGGGTGTCAGCTTCAACAACATTATTGGGGAGTTGGTTCCAGACTCCCACAATTCTCTGTGTAAAAAAGTGCTTCCTATTTTCTGTTCTGAATGCCCCTTTATCTAATCTCCATTGGTGACTCCTGGTCCTTGTTTCTTTTTTCAGGTCAAAAAAGTCCCTTGGGTCAACATTGTCAATACCTGTTAGAATTTTGAATGCTTGAATCAGATCGCCGCGTAGTCTTCTTTGTTCAAGACTGAATAGATTAAATTCTTTTAGCCTGTCTGCAAATCACATGTCTTTTAAACCTGGTATAATTCTGGTCGCTCTTCTTTGGACTCTTTCTAGAGCAGCAATATCCTTTTCGTAGCGAGGTGATCAGAACTGAACACAATATGATGGGAACAGTGCATCTGGCCTGTTAGGTGACCTCAATATTTCTGTACAACCCTGTGCCATCCTACCTACTGTAGCAGCAATAGGTTTTCTTCCTGTTTGGTTTCCTTGGTTTTACATCAGGAGTTACTGAACCTTGTGGATATTTGTGCTTGTTTTAGAGAACAAGACAGTGAAAGAGTAAAAGTATATCACAAATTTGATTTGTTAGTTCTATTTTTGGTGGTTTTGAGTTTAGGGACAATTACACTGGTTGCAGTCAGGTGTAACAGGCATTGTTTTGTACACTTCTTTACATGAGAGAAGAGGCAAAGGGGATACGAGCTTGAGAAACACATTGTGTTTAAGAACCGCAAGGTCACCCGCTTCGGCTTGGCATCCGTCTGTTTCAAAGGCACTGTGACAACAGGGGCTGTGAGGCCTCCCGTCTTTGTTAGTTCTCAGGCCTCAATCCTGACCTGAACCCCCCCCTGCAATACAGTCCTGGGCCTGCCAGGAGTAAAGTTTAACAGTGCAATACATATTTTAAACATGAGTGCAGGAGTGAGCTGAGGAAATAGGATGTAGAGGAGTTTGGATGAAGAATATGTCGGGATGAAAACAATTAAAATAGGGCCTTTTACTCATTCTTAAAAAAACGCATTACAAACCTCAAGGAGAATCACAAGCATTAAATCAGTAGTAAAAATACACTTTTGAGCATACCACTACTGTAACTAAAATCAGAAATTTCATTACAATTAAAATGAACTAACAAATACATTCAGGAGAAAGCAATATGTGGAACACATTTAATAAGGTCTGCTGGTGACTCTTTTTCCCTTTCCCCCCCAGGAGGCATCATATTCCATAGAACCTTCCCGAAACACCATTTAACCACCGTGATGAGACCTCAGAAGACAGATAAGAAGCTATCCGTGTAGAGTATTGATTTTTCACTGACCTGTTTGTGTAACAAAAGCTTGGCGTGGTGATGCACACGTTGCTTTCAGTAATGGCTGAAATCTGGTTCAATTTCATTTATATGGGTGAATAAATATATTTTATTATACTGTACATGTATATATATATGAATACAGATAGATGATATATGCATTAAACCTGTAAATGAGAGGTTGGTGTTTGTTGAATCCCATGTATTCAATTATAAACGCTTTACTAAGTTGTATTTATATTATTCATATAGTAAAATAATGTCTGTACAAAACGTTAAACTGCCAGCATAAGTCTGCTGTTAATTTGAACCCTAACCCTATTCACATTTTTATACAGTTTCAGTGCTACTATATTTAAATCACAAGGAAGGCTGTATTGCTTACTTTTATAAGTCTTTAACTATGTGAATGCTAATATACTTAACTATCAGTCCTACATCAGATACAGAAGAAATTAATCTTACACCCACAAACTCATGCTATACAGTATATACATTTCACACTCTTGTCTTTAAATAAAGGATGTGAAGGTGATTTACATCCTATTCACACTACCACTCACATGTTAAAAACATGCTTGCGATTGCACATTAATTTGGCAGGTCAATAACTTTCCAATCTCCCATATCTAAACCTGCTACAATCAAGAATATCAGTCTAGGCTTGTTAGTCCATAAAGTCCATTCTCACATACTTGATATCTTCTAAAGAGGAGGTAATCTATTACTGTCGTCTGGGGATTGTTTATACACAGACTTAATGGAATAAATCTGCAAACTGATTTAACGGTGATATATAAGGGTTTAAACACAGCAAAAAAACAGTCAATTGAACAACGTTTCCAGTAATTAAGCACTAGAGCCCTGATTAAAGGGTGTTGCCACCTGAGAAGCCCAATCTCAAAGCAAGGTCAACTTCCAAGGTAATGCTCTCTAGTCACAGTTTTATTGCTATAGGAAACCGCCAAACAAGACCTTTGTTTCTAGTTTAAACATTGAAATCTTTATATTACAGATTTATTGACCAGTCATCCAGTGAGCTATAGGCTGATCAACTAAACATACTGAAAGTGACAACCTAAAGTACTTGGCCAGTTAAGTTGATCCAAACTTTTTCCATTAATTTAAATAAATAGTTTGAGTGGATTTTGCATTCAGGATTGGTAGCATGCAGTTTTACTATGTTTGTTGCTTGTTCTCAAATGAAACTAATAAAAATTGTGTGGTCTGAACTCCGGTCTTTATTGGGATCTCCCAGTGTGCTGGACTGAGCGCAAAAGACCCTTGACTGACTTTTTGGCATGATTACTAAGATACGATTTTACAAAACTCTACCTGAGCTACTGATCTGTATTACACCCCACACTCTACCTGAGCTCTTAATCTGTATTACACCCACACTCTACCTGAACTGATTTGTATTACACTCACACTCGACCTGAGCTCCTGATCTGTATCACACCCCACACTCTATCTGAGCTCCTGATCTGTATTACATCCACACTCTACCTGAACTGATTTGTATTACACTCACACTCTACCTGAGCTCCTGATCTGTATCACACCCCACACTCTACCTGAGCTCCTGATCTGTATTACACCTAGACTCTACCTGAGCTCCTGATCTGTATTACACTGCACACTCTACCTGAGCTCCTGATCTGTATCACACCCCACACTCTACCTGAGCTCCTGCTCTGTATTACACCCACACTCTACCTGAGCTCCTGATCTGTATTACACTGCACACTCTACCTGAGCTCCTGATCTGTATTACACTGCACACTCTACCTGAGCTCCTGATCTGTATTACACCCACACTCTTCCTGAGCTCCTGATCTGTATTACACCCACACTCTACCTGAGCTCCTGATCTGTATTACACCTAGACTCTACCTGAGCTCCTGATCTGTATTACACCTAGACTCTACCTGAGCTCCTGCTCTGTATTACACCTACACTCTACTTGAGCTCCTGATCTGTATTACACTGCACACTCTACTTGAGCTCCTGATCTGTATTACACCCACACTCTACCTGAGCTCCTGATCTGTATTACACTGCACTCTACCTGAGCTCCTGATCTGTATTACACCCACACTCTACCTGAGCTCCTGATCTGTATTACACCTACACTCTACCTGAGCTCCTGATCTGTATTACACTGCACTCTACCTGAGCTCCTGATCTGTATTACACCTACACTCTACCTGAGCTCCTGATCTGTATTACACCCCACACTCTACTTGAGCTCCTGATCTGTATTGCACCCCACACTCTTCCTGAGCTCCTGATCTGTATTACACCCACACTCTACCTGAGCTCTTAATCTGTATTAATTAATTAATTAATTAATTAATTAATTAATTTACTTAGATTAGTGCAGTTGTTGCTTTTGAAAAATAAATAACATATTTCTAGAGTAGGTACAGTTGAGTAAATTTCTGACCCGTTAATAACATTCAGACATGTTTTATGATACAAGATACTGTAGTGTTTTAGGGTACAATACATCCCTGACTCATGAACATTTTACTGCTTGCCACTGAGCTATTTCTTCAAAATAGCCATATCGTTTCTAACTTTCAGTTGTTAGCCTGCCTCCAAACTGAGCAATTCATGCTTGACGTAATCTACAGCTATGCCACACATTTTGCATCACCTACAATTTTAGGATTGAGATATAAGAAAACAAAACAAACAAAAAAAACCGATATGAACATAATTTAGATATTTTATTTAACGTCATCATCATGTAATCAAAGAAACTACAAAATGACAAAAGTTTACTGGAAGCCATAATAGTAGTACAGTATTTCATCATGTCACATTTTTCATTTTTTGTTGAGTATATGGGAAACTATAAAGCGGAAGATAATTCAATATGTTAACATAATATTATTCAGCAGATTTCATTGACTTTATGAAGCAAAATGAGTTAATTTTATAGGGTGATGCAAAGCTTTTGGCCACTGGCTGTATGTCTTCGCTGGTGAATACAAAATGAAATATCACTTTTCTTTCTGAAACTTTAGCTTGCGTGCATATTTCATTTGACCAACCGTTTCCAGGATGGCTGAAATTATATTCAAGGTATTGGACACTGGCATGTTAAATTAGTAGTTCATCTGAATCCAGGAAAAGGGAAATTACTATTAGGGAAGAGCATGATAAAATGCAAGACTCCATGTCAAGCTAGGTGTGATTAATGGGTTGCCAGCTGTGCAATGAGATAACTATAACAACAAAGAGCACATATGTGTCTGCACTGTAGTAATTAACCTTCATGCTTCACTATACTGTAGTTATAAAACTGACTTTATTGAACCTTGCTGTTGCATTCTACATAAAAGGAAATGCTCCTTTGTATTGGATTCCCATTTAAAATTCAATATTCAATGTCATATTAAACTATTGGAATTAAGTGTCTCATTATTATAAACCCATTAACCTAGTGTATTTTATTTTTAATCTAAAGTAGATTTTCATGCTTCCTGTCATCACAGATTAACGTTCAGAACCACTGCTTGTCAGTTTCACAAAAGCAAAATATTGTAGCAATAACAGTGATTTGTATGCCCGATGTTTGGCAAAAAAATGTCTGTGATTTCATAAATGGATTTAGCCTTCATCTTTTGAAGATGAAATCCAATGATGGACAAATAAATGAGTTGGCTGTTCTCATAAATTCTTTTTGTTTTCTTATTAAGTTCTTACTGCTTTCTGTTATTTTCTGCTTCTCTTAGCTACTCAACAAATCAAACAAATCATATACAGTATCTTCCCCAGTTTCAGGCATGGGCATATAGTGCTGTTATATGAATTATTATCTGTGAAGTGTAGGTACAATAAATAAATAGGTCGTTTTGACGAGTACCATACCTGACAAGGCTTCCTTACAACCCGTAACACCAACAAATAAATAAAGAAATCTCCTCGTTTTATTCTCTGTAGATACACAGGCATCCATTTTTCACTCTCAGCTGTGTGTATACAGATGACCTGGTCTGTCAAGCACATTTCTTAGGGACTGCTGCCATCTGCCAGTAAAAAAGAAAACTGCATACACTTTTACAATACAGTTTTCTTATTTTTTCATTGAGGCACGTTAACAAGACGTGTTAAACTTTGCAGATGCACATATAAGTGCCTGCACGCTGTTCTCACGGGCGTGACAAATTTGGACTAGCATGCGCTCCACATGGAAATCGCGGGATAAGCAGCTGGGTGGTTAAAGGAAAAGGTTAAAATCACTGGATTATATTTTGAAATACCGCTTTTGTTTTGAAGATGGTATCGGCAATCTTTAGGTTTGTGTAGTCCTGGGAACCGCCATTTTGGGGTGTGTGTGTGATAACGTAAGGATTTAATATAGCCGGGAGCGCACTTAATATAAGTACATGGGGGAATGACAACATAGGGTGTATGTAAGTACATTGGGGAATGATAAGATAGGATGTATGGGCAGCAGTGTGGAGTAGTGGTTAGGGCTCTGGACTCTTGACCGGAGGGTCGTGGGTTCAATCCCAGGTGGGGGACACTGCTGCTGTACCCTTGCGCAAGGTACTTTACCTAGATTGCTCCAGTAAAAACCCAACTGTATAAATGGGTAATTGTATGAAAAAAAATAATGTAATTGTATGTAAAAATAATGTGACAATTGTAAGTCGCCCTGGATAAGGGTGTCTGCTAAGATAGAAATAAATAAATAATAATAGTAATAATATTAATGTTATCTGTAATGCATGCATTTATTCTGTGGAGATATTCCGGGTTAAATAAGTTGAAGGAACCCAAATGTTTTAAAATAACGGATTTCAGTCAAGGGAACTTAATATATTTTTGCTATGGATAATGTGTATTGGAATAGTCCAGCGGAGGGGCTAGTGTGAGCAAAGGTATATATACTGGGGCTGGCTGGGGATAGGTGACAGTGAGTAGCTGTGTGCTCAGAGAGGTCTGGAAGTTATAGTACTGTGTGCCCACTGTTTGATATTATAAATAGTTGGATACATTTTTGTTTGTTTGTTTGAACTGTTTATTTATTTATTTATTTATTTGTGGGCCTGAAAATAAATATTCCATCTGCATTGCAATTGATTCTCCTGTCTGTTTCCTGCAGTACATCAGCCACTTGATCACACTATCTTACAGTACCCGAGCAACCTACAGCGTTAATTGGGTCTCAGACTCTGCTCTCCATCTCATTCATGTTTTGCTCACCCCCTGAACATTCTATTATCGAAATTATAACTTTCCGTTCCACCAAACAAGCTTGCCCGTCTCTACCATATGTCACCACTTATCAAGATTACAACATCACTTCATCTACTCTGAGTTCATTTTTTCCCCCTCTAACCTCCTTTTCATGGATTCAAACGCTGCTACGAGGCATCCAAAGATCGCTCCCGGTCGTCCATCCCCAAAACTGCCCATGACTAAAGAAGTCCTGGAATCCCTTGTCAACCTTCTTAGCTTCAGCAGCTTCACCCCATACAAAGACACCTTCTGAAAGTAATATTCGTCTGTACATACTGCAGATTCCTCTGCTGCGGCAAAATCGCCTTCCAGACCCAAGCATTCAATCCCTCTTCTGACTTCTGTATCGGAGACCACCATCTTCATCCTCAGGTCACATATTACTTACATTTAACAAAATTACCTTGTTCATTCTTTCTCTACTCTTTCCAGCTACACGTCGATGCGCCTGACAGCAAAACATCTGAACCTCTCTACCTCACCCTAGAAGGATCAGTCTGCGACCAACTGCATTCATCTCTCCTACGCGCCAGATTTCCTTCTGATAATTTCTCAGGACATTCTTTCAGATCGACGCCACCTCTTCAGTAACCTTCATTTCATTCCCCTTGAAGTCATGCTAGATCAAGGATAATCTATCTACTATGTCAACAATTAGTGGCAATTGTTGTCGAATTCCATACTCAGTCATACTTGTCGGATTGCATACTGAAAATCTTATTGTAGAATACTACTTTCGCTTTACTGAATACAATTTTCATATGATATACTCATCAGGTTACAATATGACTTTGTTAATTGCACAATTATGCTTGTTCATGTCGACTACTCAAATTATACTTAGTATCGATGGCTTTGCTAATTAATACAATCATGTCTCCCTACGATGTGTGTAACTAATCGGGTGTCATATCACCTCACAACTTGCAATTCATGTTTTCATTAACCACTTACTCGGATAAATGTTGCTGCGGGACATTCAGGATCTGTCCAACCGTCATCTCCCAAATCAACAATCACAATTAAATGACATTCGTCTCCACTCCTGTGGGTTCTTCGGCCTGGCAATCACTTCCAAAACCAGTTCCCTGATCCAGTATCGGACCCCCGCATCGAAGACCTTAAACGTCAATCTCAGGTTACGTATTATGTACATTTAAAGCACGTAAAATATCGTACTAATTGTATTCACCCTTTTCTGCTCCTTCTAGCCACCTAAGGATGTCCTGTTGCAGTGCAAAGGGTGCCTTCTATCTTAACCCTTAGCGGTCAATTTATTCAGCACATCTCAGGTGCATCAGGTCCAATTTATTTTCACACGTGCAGTTTATTTTAGATGCGCTGTTTAAAAGTATTTTTTTTCACAGTAAAACAGGCTTAAAAGGCACTGCATATCAACAGGATACTCAGTACTGCATCTTCAGCCCCGCCCCACCCCTTGTTCGCTGTATTTTTTACATATCTCTACATAGTAGTGCATACCGATAAATCGTCTCCTGATCACTTGTTTTATCACCAAACTCCTCAATAATGCGATCCAAGTCATTATTTTATTACTATAACATCTAAAAAAAGCTCTGCAAATGTCTGTCATATTCTTTGAGCGCTGGATGCAGAAGCAGCTATCTTGTTTGTTTATGTCCGTGTTATCTTTTTGATGATGTCGGAAAGGGTCCGACATTGGACCGGAAAGGGAAAATTGCAATGTCGGACCAGGTCTGACATAGGACCGCAAAGGGTTAAACAAGTATATTTGATAAATTAAGGGAAGGAGAAACTGTTCTTATTGCTCACACTAATTCTGTTTCCTGTCCCCATGCTTCCATGCTGAGATATCTGGCCTCCAGACCCTGATTATGAGTCTTTTTGGATAGGTCTCTACTAGCTTTGCACAGTAGGATAGTGAAATTTTTGCCCATTCTTAACAGGAAAATTGCTCCAGTTCTGATAAGTTTGTTGGGGATCGTCGATGAACTGCAATCTTCAAGTCTCGCCATAAATTTCCGATTGGATTCAAGTCAGGACTTTGACTGGGCCACTCAAGAGCATTAATTCTCTTCTTGTTCAACGACTCCAGTGTGGCTTTGTGCTTCGGGTCATTGTCCTGTTTAAATTTGAATTTCCTCCCCCAGTTTCAAAGTCTTGGCTGACTCAAACAGGTTTTCCTCAAGGATTCGCCTGTATTTTGCACCATCCATTCTCCCCGCTATCCTGACAAGCTTCCCAGTCCCTGCTGAAGAGAAGCATCCCCATAACATGATGCTGCCACCACCATGCTTGACAGTTGGGATGGTGTTGACTGGGTGATGTGCAGTGTTGGGCTTGTGCAAGACGTAACGCTTGGAATTTAGACCGAAAAGTTCAATTTTTGTCTCGTGTGCCCACAAAACCTTTTTCCACATGTCTGCAGTATCATCTACATGCTTTTTCGCAAACTCCATACATGCTTTAAGATGAGGCTTTTTGAGTAATGGCTTCTTTCTTGCACCCGTCCATACAGGTCAGCTTTGTGTAGGGGCCAGCTTATTGTTGATGTGTGAACACTGACTCCCATCTCAGACACAGAACTTTGCAGATCTCTCAAGGTCATTGTTGGCTTCAGAGTGACATCCTGAACCAGTTTCCTGCTTGCCCGGCTGGTCAGTTTGGGAGGGCGACCTGATCTGGGTAGTGTCTGGGTGGTATGATGCATCTTCCACTTCTTAATGATGGACCACTGTGCTGAGAGGGATAATCAGCGCCTTTGAAATGTTCTTGTACCCTTCTCCTGCTCTGTGCCTCTCTACCACTTTATCCCTGACTTGTTTCGAAAGCTCCTTGGTCTTCATGGTTGCTTTGTTGGATCACTATGTGAGTTGCAGCTTGAAAGTCTTTATATACCTGAGGGAAATTACCTAAAAGTTAAACCACTTTGAGTACACACATTTCACTTATTTTGTGACCTTTCAAACAAATCATTTGCACCTGAGCTGATTTAGGGCTGCAGTAGCAAAGGGTTTGAATACTATTAATCTGTTTTTCTCTATAAATCTTACTTATTTATATTCTATATGCATTTTTTTAACTTTATCAATGTGGAGTAGTGGTTGAGATGGAAAGATTCTGGTTGGGGATCTCAAGCACAATAGAAAGAAAGAAACGCTGATGTATGGGTAAGTAAGCTGGGCTGAGTTGAGTGGGGGGCGGAGGGGGGTGATGCTGGGACGCCAGAGTACCGTCGAACCCTCTTGGTGTGTCGTGGGCTAGTTGACGAAACACCGAGGATGGAAGGTGCCCACTTGAAGACCCCAGAGATGTACCCTACATAGCTCAATCCAGATAGTTGTCACGCTGATGCACTGGAGAGACTGCACTGTGGTTGATCCCCAGAGCCAGCATCGCAGCCGTTGTGTGTGCTGATGCACTAGGGAGGCAAAATAAGCTGATCCCAACATTACACTTCAGCCAGGCAAAAGGATATCTACATCATCATATGGAAGGAAACACAAATGGATGGATACATAGATGGATCACATTAGTTTACTGTAAAGCTACGTCTTAGTTGGTGCTTATCTTGGGAGAGCCGAGTTCAAATCAGTTAAGATCTAATCTCATGTAGTGGATAAAGGCGACTGCTAAATAAACAAATAATAATAATAATAATGTAGTGGAAATCAAAGCTATTGCACATTAAAAGTCCTTGAAGGTACAAACAGCATGCTGCCGAAAAGCTTGAAAGAGTAAAATCTACCAATTATAAGTAAATGCCCACAGCCACTTAATAAATGCACTTTTATTTTATTCACCCATTAAAAAAAAATCAATTTCAGAGCAACCCGCTCAGTGCAACTTGTGGTTATTTTTACAGGCCAGTGTGTATTCTTTCCCTAAGAGTGGTATAATATTGACGGCTGTATTTGCCATTTTCTGAAATGGATTTACCTCCATGAACTTTTGACCCGGAGTATAGCAGAATACACTCTGGAATTGCATGTTATCTGGCAGGGGTCACTTTTGTGCTTGTTGCTTGACTTTCTGTCTTTAATGGATCACAATAATTGTTTAATGGGCATATTAGCTGTGTAAGAGTCATATTCCGTGTTGCTCATCTGTGTGATGTGTCTACTTTGGGTGCTTTATGGAATGGATTTTTCCATAAAGGAATCATTTATTTGGTAGAAATAAATAAATGATTTAAACAAATGCATAGAGGAATAAATACATTTATAAATAAATATTTTTAAATAAATAAATGTAGAAATGAATACATCTTTATATAATAAATGTATAAATAAATTAATAAATAGCAAGCTAGAAAACTACATGTCATATTAATTGATTTGGCTGATGCGTTTATCCACAGCAACTGACATTTATATACCTATATAAAATTATATATATATATATATATATATATATATATATATATATATATATATATATATATATATATATATATATATATATTGTGGAGGAAAGGTGGTATAGCGAGGGTAAAATGTTAAAAAGAGTACGAATATTGTTAGTATACAGACAAACGGCAATCGGAGAATACGCCGTAAAATAAATAGCCAGTTTGGTTTTAATGCAGCACACGGGTTAAGCAAAGGTAACTACAAGACCCAGAATGAATAGCGAAACCAGGTGATGCATTGTGGGTAGTGGGCTGTATTTAAATCGGCTGAGGGACAGATAGAGAGGGGGAAAAAAGGAGTTTAAAAGAAACGCTGTTTGTGAAGCCAGTTTTGAGTCACGAGAAAACAAAGAGCTGGATAAAACAGTAAGCAAGTGGAACGCTGTAATCCGCTTATGCATACCGATGGAACAACGAAGCACTGTTCTGGTCAAATTGTTAAATGTTGAAGTAAGTCATTTAATATTATAAATGCTGTTAACAAGGTCGCAGTATTTGTTATTGAAAACTTGTGCTTGCATATGAACCTAGCTGGGGAAGTGGTTATGTACAAGCGAAGACGCATAGCGTGTTTGAAATTCCAGCAGTAAAGTGCTATTCACGTTCATTAGTATTGTGTACACTAGAACCGCCACGACGTTAAGCAGTGAAACAAGGTACCGTGAATTGTGAGAAGGAAACGACACAAGTATACGGACTGTTGTTGTGTGTAAAAATCGCCTTGATTAAATGCTCTCAGTACTGTGGAGAGAAATCGGGACGGTGTGTGTTACAGGTTGTACCCTAATACCAAAGAAACTGCACCGTGTTCCAAATGGCCTGTGAACACGGAGGAATAAGCACTGTGGTTTTAATTCACGTTTTCTCCAGCAACGGAGTATAAGCTGTGAGAGAGACAAACAAGTGGAGTTAGAAAAAGAACGAAACCGAAACCACCAACTAACAAAAGACTTAATTAATTTCCAGAGTGGTTCAGATCCATACACTGTTTGGACTATAAGTGCACAGAGCTGCTGGTTCCACCTAGTCCCAGCAGGGACAGTAGGGAGCCAGGGAGAGTGCACTACCACTGAACTCCAGGAGAGGCCGCACTGGAGAGGATCTGCTGTTTCCAAACAGAGGATTACAAATACCCACTTGGGGAGTGCTGACTGAACAGTGCAACCTGCTGGTGGACGGAAACCTAAAGCAGTAAACTTCCAGGACTGAGTTCCAGATACCTACCATACCGTTCCACGCCAGGAGGTTTAAGTGGACGGTTGGGGGAACACTCTGGACACCTGGTCAAAGAGGAACTTTTTCGGTTATTCTTTTGGCACTTATTATTTGAACTTTCTTTGGGATTTACCCCTAGCTTTGGTAGCAGTTTTATTTGCCTTGTCTTTTGCCCACAGGAAGGACTAAACAATAAAACCTACCGTTGCTTGCATTCCTGTTGTCCTGCCTCTCTTTCACAAGGTTCTACCAGTCACCCGGTTATCTCACAAAAACGTGCACGGTGCCACCAGCCGTGTCACATATGGTGTCAGAAGTGGGATTAATAAAACTGCAGACGTCCTCTACAGTACCCACCTGACAGTAGAACCCTGGACAAGATGGCTGACAGTGAGGCAATGATCCGGGTGCTCATAAACACCCTGACTACACAGCAGGAGACCAACCGGCTGCAGAGTGTGCAAATGCAGAATGCACAGATGGAACGGTTAGCCATATTACAACGCTTGGAAGGAATGGCTACCACTCCAGTGCCAGCCGCAGCCGCAGCATCAATCAGGTCCACGCACGTCCTGAATAAGATGACCACTGGAGACGACATTGAGGCGTATCTTCTAGCCTTTGAGAGAACAGCTACACGGGAGGGCTGGCCACATGGAAAGTGGGCAGGCGTCCTCGCACCTTTCTTAGTTGGAGACGCCCAGAAGGCTTACTTTGATCTGCCTACGGAATCTGCCGACAACTATGAGGTTCTCAAAGCTGAAATTCTGGCAAGGGCTGGAATTAACATTGCTTTAAGAGCACAAAAATACCACAGCTGGATCTATAAGATGTCTCTCCCACCTCGATCCCAGTTGTTCGACCTGATCCACTTAGCCAATCGGTGGTTAAAACCGGAAGTGAACAACAGCAGCAAGGTCATCGAAGTGCTGGTGATGGATCGTTATCTCCGTGCCTTACCTGCACCGATGAGAAAGTGGGTAGGTCAAGGAGATCCCTCTACACTAGATGAGTTTATCTCATTAGTAGAGCGCCAACTAACGGCCAAGAGTTGGTGCGCACAACCACCACCACACCTGGTCCCAAACCCTCAGGCAGTACTACTACTGAGAGTTTTGTGTCATTGTTTCCATTTACTGACGCAACATTATTTGAAGGGCCACGCCCAATAAAAGTACAAGTCACGCCGAGAACGACGCTTAGAGAAACACAAGGGTTCTCAACATGTTTCTGTTTGGGTGGGGAAAATGTGAAAAGAGCTAGTAAAGGTGTAAGTACCCAGTGTTCACCTAATGAAATTATAGACG
This sequence comes from Acipenser oxyrinchus oxyrinchus, assembly GCA_030684275.1. NCBI lineage: Eukaryota > Metazoa > Chordata > Actinopteri > Acipenseriformes > Acipenseridae > Acipenser > Acipenser oxyrinchus. The sequence continues at coordinate 97,839,145 of CM060248.1, read as the reverse complement.
AAACTGGGGAAAGTGTTGTTGAATTGCATGACAATGGTTCAGACTCCTGGTGTGATACCTTTTTACCTGCAACTGGAAATTTTGGGCGGGAACAAGCTCAGGATCCCACCTTGATAAACATTCGTGGAAAAGTGGTCTCCATTAATGATGTGCCAGTAGAGAATGTTACTGTGAATCCACAAGAGCATTTTATCGTTAAAAATGACTTGTTATATCGGGTCACTTTAATTAATGGTAGTCAAGTGGAACAGTTACTAGTACCCCAGGCATATCATTTAATGGTGCTAAAGTTAGCACACAGCCATTTGTTTGGTGCACATTTGGGAAGTGAGAAAACTTTACAACGTATTGTGCAAAGGTTTTACTGGATCGAATTCACAAAGAAGTAGAAAATTTTTGTAAATCCTGTCCTGAGTGCCAGAGAGCTAGTCCGAAGCCACATTTCAGAGCGCCTTACAACCAATGCCTATAATTGAAGTACCTTTTGATAGGATTGGGATGGATTTCATTGGTCCTTTAAATAAGTCGGCGAGAGGTCATGAATATGTTCTGGTAATACTAGATTACGCCACCAGGTATCCTGAAGCAATTCCTTTACGGAACATGGCGCCTAAAAATGTTGCTAAGGAGTTGATACAGGTGTTTTCTAGAGTGGGAATTCCCAGGAGATCCTCACGGATCAAGGGACCCCGTTTGTGAGTAGATTGATGAAGGATCTGTGTAGATTACTCAAGATCCAGCCAATTAAGACCTTCTGTTTACCATCCTCAAACGGATGGATTAGTTGAACGCTTTAACAAAACGTTAAAATCAATGTTACGGAAGGTGATTTCAAAAGATGGGAAAGACTGGGATCTTTTGTTGCCATACTTAATGTTTGCTGTCCGGAAGTGCCCCAATCTTCCACAGGTTTCTCACCGCTCGAAGTTACTGTACGGGCGCCAACCACGAGGAATTTTAGACGCTGCCAGGGAAACGTGGGAGGAGCAAACACAAGTGGGTAAGAACCTTGTAGAATATATCATCCACATGCAGGACAGGATTGATAGGGTCACTCCCATAGTCACCCGTCACCTTAAAGAAGCACAAGGAAGACAGGCACGGCAGTATAACAAGTCTGCTAAATTGCGACAGTTTAAAGCCGGAGATAGAGTAATGGTGTTAGTTCCCACACCACAAAGCAAACTCTTTACTCATTGGCAAGGGCCTTATGAGATTATAGAGCCAGTCGGTCCTGTAAATTATAAGGTTAGGCAACATGATAAGCGCAAGAAAGAACAGCTTTACCATGTTAACCTTCTCAAACCATGGGTAGACAGAGAGAGTTTGATGGTGGAGACTGGTCAGGCTAACCCCAGTCAGAAGATCAGTAATAGCAGTAATAAAACCGAAGCACAAGGAAGTAAGCCAGGCCAAATAAACATTGGGCCTGACTTAACAACAAAACAGGTACACGAGGTTCATAAACTAGTACAGCAATACCGTGATGTTTTGTCAGCCACACCTGGTCGTACCAATGTCATTGAACATGACATTGTAACGCCACCTGGTGTCAAAATAAAAGTAAGAGCTTATCGCATACCTGAAGCGAAAAGAGTAGATGTTTTAAAGGAAATAGAAGTCATGAAAGCCTTAAACGTAATCGAGGAATCGCATAGCCCATGGAGTAGTCCAATTGTCATGGTTGCTAAACCCAATGGCACGTGGCGCTTCTGTAATGACTTTCGCCAGTTAAACGCTGTATCTAAGTTTGATGCATACCCAATGCCTAGGGTGGATGAACTGATAGAAAGACTAGGTAAAGCGGAGTATCTGACTACATTAGACCTTACCAAAGGGTATTGGCAAATTCCGTTAACCCAGGGAGCACGTGAGAAAACAGCCTTTGTTACTCCGTGTGGCTTATACCAGTATAAAGTAATGCCTTTTGGACTCCATGGACGCCTGCATCATTTCAGCGCCTTATGGATAAAATACTAAGACCACATGTAGAGTATGCCTCTGCATACATAGATGATATTGTGATCTTTACGGAGTCATGGGAAGATCACGTGGGGAAAGTGGAAGCCGTACTGGGTAGCCTCAGGAAAGCAGGATTAACAGCGAACCCTGAAAAATGTTTCAGAGGGCTTAAAAGAAGCTAGATATTTAGGGTATGTGGTTGGAGGGTGTAATTAAACCACAGGTCAGTAAAGTAGACGCCATAAAAACTGGCCAACCCCGCAAACAAAAAGCAGGTGAGGGCATTTTTAGGTCTAGCGGGATACTACCGTAGGTTTGTACCTGAATTTTCGGCAGTAGCAGCCTCATTGTCAGATCTGACTAAAAAGAAAGCCCCAGTTAAAGTACAGTGGACTACAGAGACGGAAAGAGCGTTCCGTGAAATTATTAAAGTGTTGTGTAGCGAACCTGTGTTGACGGTACCTGATTTTAAAAATAAGTTTATTGTGCAGACTGACGCATCTGAAATAGGATTGGGAGCAGTGCTGTCACAGATGAAAGACGGTGTAGAACATCCGGTAATGTACCTGAGTAGAAAGCTGCTGCCTAGAGAGACCAGGTACGCAGTGGTAGAGAAAGAGGGTTTGGCAATTAAGTGGGCAGTTGAATCGTTAAAATATTACTTGTTAGGACGAGAATTTATCCTGGTTACTGATCACTCTCCACTGAAGTGGATGAAGGATAATAAAGAAAGCAATGCAAGGGTAACTAGATGGTTCTTAACATTACAACCCTATAGATTCACGATTGAACATCGTAGTGGTAAACTGAATGCCAATGCTGACGGTCTTTCAAGGGTACATTGTTGGGGTAGTAAGGTCGCTCGAACCAGTAGGTTTGAGCTGGGAAAGAGGATATGTGGAGGAAAGGTGGTACAGCGAGGGTACAATGTTAAAAAGAGTGCAAATATTGTTAGTATACAGACAAACGGCAATCGGAAAATACCCGTAAAATAAATAGCCAGTTTGGTTTTAATGCAGCACACGGGTTAAGCAAAGGTAACTACAAGACCCAGAATGAATAGCGGAACCAGGTGATGCATTGTGGGTAGTGGGCTGTATTTAAATCGGCTGAGGGACGGATAGAGAGAGGAAAAAGGAGTTTAAAAGAAACGCTGTTTGTGAAGCCAGTTTTGAGTCACGCAGAAAACAAAGAGCTGGATAAAAACAGTAAGCAAGTGGAACGCTGTAATCCGCTTATGCATCGATGGAACACCGAAGCACTGTTCTGGTCAAATTGTTATATGTTGAAGTAAGTCATTTAATATTATAAATGCTGTTAACAAGGTCGCAGTATTTGTTATTGAAAACTTGTGCTTGCATATGAACCTAGCTGGGGAAGTGGTTATGTACAAGCGAAGACGCAACGTGTTTGAAATTCCAGCAGTAAAGTGCTATTCAAGTTCATTAGTATTGTGTACACTAGAACCGCCACGACGTTAAGCAGTGAAACAAGGTACCGTGAATTGTGAGAAGGAAACGACACAAGTATACGGACTGTTGTTGTGTGTAAAAATCGCCTTGATTAAATGCTCTCAGTACTGTGGAGAGAAATCGGGACGGTGTGTGTTACAGGTTGTACACTAATACCAAAGAAACTGCACCGTGTTCCAAATGGCCTGTGAACACGGAGGAATAAGCACTGTGGTTTTAATTCACGTTTTCTCCAGCAACGGAGTATAAGCTGTGAGAGAGACAAACAAGTGGAGTTAGAAAAGAACGAAACTGAAACCACCAACTAACAAAAGACTTAATTAATTTCCAGAGTGGTTCAGATCCATACACTGTTTGGACTATAAGTGCACAGAGCTGCTGGTTCCACGTAGTCCCAGCAGGGACAGTAGGGAGCCAGGAGAGTGCACTACCACTGAACTCCAGGAGAGGCCGCACTGGAGAGGATCTGCTGTTTCCAAACAGAGGATTACAAATACCTACTTGGGGAGTGCTGACTGAACAGTGCAACCTGCTGGTGGACGGAAACCTAAAGCAGTAAACTTCCAGGACTGAGTTCCAGATACATACCATACTGTTCCACGCCAGGAGGTTTAAGTGGACGGTTGGGGGAACACTCTGGACACCGGGTCAAAGAGGAACTTTTTCGGTTATTCTTTTGGCACTTATTATTTGAACTTTCTTTGGGATTTACCCCTAGCTTTGGTAGCAGTTTTATTTGCCTTGTCTTTTGCCCACAGGAAGGAATAAACAATAAAACCTACCGTTGCTTGCATTCCTGTTGTCCTGCCTCTCTTTCACAAGGTTCTACCAGTCACCCGGTTATCTCACAAAAACGTGCACGGTGCCACCAGCCGTGTCACAATATATATATATATAGATATAGATATATAGTATGTATAAAGTTTTAGGCAGGTGTGAAAAATGCTGTAAAGTAAGAATGCTTTCAAAAATAGACATGTTAATAGATTATATTTATCAATTAACTAAATGCAAAGTGAGTGAACAGAAGAAAAATCTAAATCAAATCCATATTTGGTGTGACCACCCTTTGCCTTCAAAACAGCATCAAGCATCAATTCTTCTAGGTACACTTGCACACAGTTTTTGAAGGAACTCGGCAGGTAGGTTGGCCCAAACTTCTTGGAGAACTAACCACAGTTCTTCTGTGGATTTAGGCAACCTCAGTTGCTTCTCTCTCTTTATGTAATCCCAGACAGACTCGATGATGTTGAGATCAGGGCTCTGTGGGGGCCATACCATCACTTCCAGGACTCCTTGTTCTTCTTTACGCTGAAGATAGTTCTTAATGACTTTCGCTGTATGTTTGGGGTCGTTGTCATGCTGCAGAATAAATTTGGGACCAATCAGATGCCTCCCTGATGGTATTGCATGATGGATAAGTATCTGCCTGTACTTCTCAGCATTGAGGAGACCATTAATTCTGACCAAATCCCCAACTCCATTTGCAGAAATGCAGCCCCAAACTTGCAAGGAACCTCCACCATGCTTCACTGTTGCCTGCAGACACTCATTCGCGTACACTCTCCAGCCCTTCGGTGAACAAACTGCCTTCTGCTACAGCCAAATATTTCAAATTTTGACTCATCAGTCCAGAGCACCTGCTGCCATTTTTCTGCACCCCAGTTCCT